>JACBWW010000072.1:805802-827641 GCA_020086605.1 Lanius collurio | reverse complement strand
TTTTTTTTCCTGATGAACACAGAGGAAGATGGTAATAATAACAATAATAGCGATAATAACAATAACAACAACAACAACAAAAATAATAATAATAATAATTTGTTTGACTTTATATAAGCTGAAAGATTAATTCAGTTCTGGAATTACTTTTGGGTTGGTTTGCTCTTTTTTTTTTGCTAAGCATGAGAATTCTGACAAATTAGAGAAAATATAGAGACTATAGAGAATTCTGACATCTAAGGAGTTGGCTCAGACTAAAGGTGTATGACTGGTTGAACAAAATGTTTATGATTCCACAGACAGCCCGAGTTGTGCCATTGTTCTTTGTACCTGTTATTATCTGATTCCATAAGTGCATGTTTTACAAACACCAGGGTGCACCTTCTTTGTCTGGAAGCAGAGCCCGTTGTACGTGGTATTTGCAGCTTTGTTTCGGGGCTGTGTTTGCAGCTGCCCCCTTTGTAAGGGAGGCAGGGGAAGGGATTTGGTTGCCACGGGCAGACGTGCAGCACTCAGCTCCTACACTGGGATAATTCCCTGAGCTCCTGACTCACTCCCACAGTGACAGGCAGAGGAGGTTTGGTGCTGTGACACATCACAGCTCCCCGAGGCAGCACTGAAACAGGCCCGGACTGTGGCATCCAATCCCTCAAAATCAGAGCAGACCTGCAGAAGCCGCCCATTCCCGGGCCCAGCTCCGCAGGCGCGGAGGCACCGCCGGGAGAGGAGCATTGGAGAGCCAGGGAAACACAACCCCGAGCTGGGACAGCACAGCACGAAGCATCAGCAGGGTGGGATCGCTGTACGTGTGCCCTCAGCCTCCACGGGATGCATTCATCTTGGAAATTTATCTTTGAAAGGGCTGAGCTCAGACAAGACTACTGCGATTAATTGGGGAGTTAAACACTCCCAGATTATCATGCACTGTTAACACCTGCAGCTCAGAGCTGCACGGATGGCTTTGATATTATTTTTGCTTTTGACAAGTGGGCGATAGCGGATATCCTTTAAGCCTATATTTAATGAAGCCCTCCATAAATCCATCAACACTTGCTAAGGGAAACTACAATAAAGTTCCCACTGCCATGGGCTCTGCTGTGCAGAGAACATTTGGCATTCTCATAATGAAGTTTCAGAGCAGATACTGCTCACGCTGCTCGGAGGAAGTGCAGGCTTTGTGCAGGATCTTTTTCTTCCTCGCATAATTATATGCTGGGGATCAAGAAGAAAACAACCCTATAGCACCTAATTTTTAAAACTGTAATAGTCAAACTGTCGTTCAGCTAGGACAGCTGTCAGCTTAAGAAATGAAGAAAGAAAAAGGCTTTCTAGACAAACTCCCACTTGCATTTTGTATTTGTATTTTGTTTGTTTTTGAAGTGATCTGGCTATTAGCTGTAGCTGTTCTGTGAATTCTTGCCATCTTCTTTTTGTGTTGCACCTCCTGTGAGTGTGATAAAAAATGTAAACCTATAAACTGAAAATACTTGTTACACGTTTTATATTTGTGACTTTTATAAAAAATAAAAACCAAACCCCAAAAAACCCTACATAATGTAGTTATTTTGTCATTTAAGATTGGGAGAATTGAGGGGGAAACAGAAGAATATGTAGTGAAGGAATGTGATGTTTTTCAAATCTGGACTTTGTGAGCTGTGAGGGGCGGAGTACTTCTAATACATACAGAAATTTAGGTACCTGAGGCAGCAAATCACCTGAACGTGTGCTGAACTTTAAAGACCTAAGTAATCAAACTGGTTTCGTGGGAAAAAAAACCCCAACCAGTGTATCAAAAAGAAAAAAAAGTTATGTTTGGTATTCTGAATGTCTAGACTGCATGGAGACAGATTTTTCTAAAACAAACTTTGCCAAGTGGATCAACAGGACTGTGAAGGGCTGTAAAGCCAACCCAGGTAACTTGGTTTAAAAACCCCCTCACATGCACAGGACTGCAAAGCCAGTGAGTATCTGGGGAAGAGCCTGTGAATAAAAGATTTCAGGAGTGGTTCTGTATTACTACACTGAGAATACAGGTTATTTCTCATTCTTTTCCCCATACATTCCTCCTGCATCACCTCCTGCTCACAACACAGCCTGGTTTGTGGACCTGGCCCTCAGATTCTCATGGGTTCATAAACTGAGTGCGTGGACTTTTGGTCAGCTCAGCTTGCTCAGTTTTGTCCCCTTCCTGGAAAGGGAGGTCAGGCCTTGGAGGGGCTGCCCAGGGAGGTGTGGAGTGCCCACCCTGGAGGTGTCCAAGGAAGGATTGGAGGTGGCACTCACTGCCCTGGGCTGGGGACAAGAGAAATATAAATATATATATTTAATAGCACTAGATATTGTGAATTTCACTTGATTTGGGTTTTAGTTTTCTTTAGAGAGGCACTTACACAAACCTTTAGTCCCATCTGGATTTTGCCTAAACCAAGTATGGAAAATAACACCCATAATGACACCCACTTGTTCTCATTCTACCTTTAGACTTCGTTTTCTGCACAAAGTGATTGGGTCAGAGAAGTGAATCTTTGACCTGTGAGATGTGACAACCAGAGATGCTAATAAAGAAGTTTAAAACTAAAGTAATGCTGCCAGAGAGTGTCTGGAAAGTCCAGCACAAAATCTCTTATATGAGTCAATAACAAATAAGCTTCCCAATAAACCAGACAGCACCAACAGCAATCAAAATGTTGCAAAGAACGCTGCCCTTCACATGCAATTAACTCAAAGTGCACGAAACAGAAGCTATGATAACAAAATAGATAGCATGGTAATGGGCTCCAGGAGTGTGTAATTGCTGGTTCTTTCTCTGCCTCTGAGCTGTTTCCTGTCCTGCTGTGGCTGTGCAGTGCCAGGAGCTTTTCTAGGTCAGTGGTGAATGTGAGCTGAAGTCAGACACGTGAGCCCAGCACTCAGCACACACAGGCCAGCGGGGAGGCCAGGGAAGGGCAGGCAGAGGAGCCCTCTGGGCTGAGCACACAGCACAGACAAGCACCAAGAGAGCCTCAACTGTGAGCAGGAACCTCTTGGGATCACACACACACCAGGGCAAGCTTTCTGCCTGTGCTGTTGTTTTGCAGACAGAAACCATCACCTTCCCTGACTCCAGACTGCAAACCCTGCAGGGACCACCATGGCCTTCAACAGAAAAAAAATTAAAAATTCATGTAATACTCACCTCTTTTCCTTTGTTTCAGCCCCCCTCTGCCATCCCACCAGTTCAAGCACCTCAGCAGGTCCTTTCCCCTGTGCTGATCCCAGCTCCACGGTCATTTACCCTTTGCTCCACGCTGTATTTACCAGCCCGGGCTGGCTCCCCCCTCCCCACTGCCTGCTGTGGAAAGGCAAATCAGCCTCAGTGAGCTCAGCCCAGAGCTGCTTATCTACCACAGCCAAACCCCCTCCTCAAAGTTCCCCTCGACTTTCTGGGAAGCTTTGAGCAGAAAGGGCAGGTTGAAATAAATCTTTCTTTTGAGGAATACTACAGGTAATACATTAAGGTAAAGCAAATGTACTTAGTGTTTTTTGGTTTTTTTTAATCAAGCCAGCCTTTACCTTAGCTCATGCAAGCACATAAAGCACATATGCTACTTACACAAAAGCAACAGCTTGCAAATCCCCTGTGTGATGAGCAAAGTAAGCAATAACAAACAAGAACAAGAAAGTCCTCTAGGCAAGAGGAGAGGCTAATGAGCAGAGACAGTGCACAGGCTGAGCTCACTCTGCTCCCACACCACTGCAGCTGCATTAGCTCCATAAACTTGCTCCTGATTCACAGCAGCAAAGGCCAGAAGACAATCAGCTGTCTCTTTTAGTTGTTAATGTTACTGTAAACTGAGCACACTTGCCACTGTGGGGAGTTCCACCACAGTGACTTTCAGAAGGTGTTAGTTCAGCTCTCACAGATGGGAGAGCAGGTAACTCCCAGCCCTGCTGGCTTTGGAAACACTGCAGCAGAAATGTCCCTGTGGCCCAGCTCCTGCTGCAGGGACAGGGGCAGGTAAGTCCTACCTGTTATCCAGGTGTGGGAAGACCCAGGACTTGCTGGCAGCAGCTTGGCCAGGGATCCTGCCATGCTCCACAGCCTGGAGCTGCCCTTCCACTGAGCTGCCACAGCTTTGGGCACAGCCAGCACTTGACACTTGGCCTGGAGAGCAAAGCCCTGCAGTGCCTGTGTGTGTCACAGCGTTTGGCTCTGCTGCCCACTCGGCCAAGGCAGGCACAGCCCAGGCTGGCCCAGGGCCCCCCAGCAGCCCAGCACTGCAGGGACATCACACACCTGCCTGCCAAAGCCTCTGCTGTCCTGCTTTGCCACCTGTTTCCTCACAGCTTATTTCTGCACCAGCGCTTTACAAAACTCCCTCCTCCTCTCCCCTCGATTTCCAAGCTGCCGAACAATAAAAGCAGCAGAGGTGTGACTATGGAATTATGTGATGGATGGTAATGAAGAGGCAGAGCCCCACAGCTTGGCCAGAAATCCAACCCACCACTGGAAGGGACAGATTCCTGGAGCTCAGACTTGTCTTGCCCTCCCTACACCTTTCTCCATTCCTTGAGCTTGGTGGCACAGCTGAGAGAACAAGTGTTTGCTTTCTGCCTTTCTCTGCTCCCAAGGACTGAGCAAGGAGCACCATGAGCAGGCAGCTCTGATGTTGGGAAGGTGCAGCTTTAGGGGTCCCTGGTTCTGCACTTCCTTTCCCTCCTCTGTTACCTCCCAAGGCCCAAATACATTTCCTACTTTAGGTTGCAAGAATCAGGATCTCAGCATTTTTCCATTTTATCAGGGCTGTTGTCAGAACTGTTTTTCTTTGCTCTTTAGGGGAAGTTATTTATCCCTTTCCTATGCAGCCAGCATCTTCAGGCACTGGCAATTTTGACAACTTAATATTCTTTTTCCCTCTGTAGGATGATCACAGTACAAAAATGATTGCACATATTCCTGTCATTCTATTCCAGTGTGGGAATCAACATCCCTGGCACATCTCAACAACCCCTGTATCAAACACCAGCTGTTCCTAAGGAATGGATCAAGGACTCCTCCACAGCCTCCCAGTTCCTAAGTAATGGACTACAGCCTAACTCTAGCTCATGGATTTCAGATCCCTGGAGTGAATCAGCACACTGCCTCTTGAACTCGCTGTTCAGGAGACAAAAAGCTTTTTGCCAGAAAAATTAAAGCACCAAGTGTGAAAAAGCCATCCCAAAATTTATTCTCAAAAAATGTCAACAGAAATGCATCAGTAGATACTCAAAAAACTACAGAGTTCTCAGGAGTCATACATTCACAATGTAGAAACGTGACAATTGGGATGCCTTTTGCATGGTCTATGTAACAATATCCATTTTACAGTGTAAACAGGTACTGGTATGTTCTTACTCACAAGTCCAGCAGGAAAGGCACAACTCGGCATACAGAGATCATAAGCAAGATTTAGGTGCAACAACATTACACAAACTTTTGGTAATCTGCATTTTTGGGGCCTTCCACAGCAGAGACTGGACTTGGAAAATTTCCTGCAGTCAACAGCCGGGTTTCTTTCCATCCTTCAGTCCTTCCACACCAAATGCTCCCTTTGCAGCCTGGTTCAGATCCCATCACACATCCAGTTCCAGCAGGCATTCGAGGAATAGTGAAAGGTCAGTCCAGCAACTCTTCAGGTGCTTCCACTAATAATACATCAGGTTTTGGTTTCACATAGTGCATGGAAGCATCTGCTTGAATCTCAGTCATTACAGTGGTCATTATTAGAAAAATAGACACTACAACTACAAAAGGAAAAAATGAGGTAGATAACTTAGAATCCAGATGACTATCCCAGCAACCTTCATACAACACACATGGATCATTAATTATCATTTTGGTGGAATGCAAGCTCACAGACCACCAAAAAACCCTTAATGACCAGAGTAGGAATGCCATCCAAAAACCCACAAAACATTTAACCTAAGCATGAATACTTCATATTTAAATACAGGTTTACACAGACTGATCTCCTAAATTACCCAAGCAAAAAAAAAAACCAAACAAACAAAAAAAAAAAAAAACAAAACAACCAAAAAGTCTCTTGCTAAGGAAGCCAGTTCCCATGGCAAATTGCAACAGTCACCTGAGATTCCTTGCAGAGCTCTTAGACCTGACTTCCCAAGGCAAGTCTTCCCTTTGAAGAGGAAACAAAACAACAAAAAAAGTATATACATACCCACCCATGCTTGTTTGGGGCTCTTGGTATTGAAATAAAACATCTAGGAAAAACTGCACATCTTTGGAAGCAGGAATTTTGGCACTATACTTGAAGGACTGTCCTAGTAGTAGTATTAAATAAGCAGCAGTCAACAACACAAAGAATTAATTACTTAGGAGCAGTGACTAAAGAAAAAAACAGCAACTTGCTTTTCATAGAACTTCTGAGGCAAAAAAAAAAAAATTAAAAAAACCCCAACTTTGTAGTTTTTATAGCCATTATTAAGAAAAAGTACATTCAGAAACCACACAGAGCCAAAAATCCAAACAGAAAAATTCTTTCTAAGAGGGTGGCAGACATTCTAGGATATTTACCCGCATTAATAGTTTCCATTTGTCATCAGTAAATAGAAGCTCTTCCATCAACAGTAGGTTGTTTCCACTCTATTCAAAACCCCCATTATCACTCTAAACAAAGAGGTAAATATTCTAACCTTTGGAATTTCAAGTTGTAGAAACTTCTGTAAGGCTGTACACATTAAAGTCACACGTAAGAACTACTTTGCAAGACCCGCATCTTTCCAAATAGAAGGAAATCCTATTCTTTATTAATTACTATTTGCAAAGCAATATCATGATTGTACTCTGGGCAACTCTTACAAAGACAACCATAAAATCATTTGCACGTCAATAGGAAAATAGGAGGCCGAAGTGGAATCTCTTAAAAATATATGTGTTTGTGTCTATATATATTTGTTCTTTCTGTAGGTGAACTCCTCTCGAGTCTTTAGCTGACGGCGATTTTGTTCTCCTCCAGGAAGTGAGGGAACTGGTGTTTTGGCACACTGTCTGCAGCAGCACCCGCGCCCTTCTCCGCCTCCGCGGTGCCAGCCGGGGCCGCGTCCGCCTTGGAGGCCGGGGCAGAGTTCATGGGCGAGCCCCCGGGCACGGGCAGGGCCCCGCTCTGGATCACCGAGATCTCGTTGGTCTTCACGGCCAGGCCGTTGCTGAGCACGGCCGCGTACTGGTTCCACACGGCGGGGTCGATGCTCACCGAGGGCGCCATGATGTCCTTGGGGAACATCTCCGACACCTTCTTGGGGTCGTTGCCCAGCAGGGCCATGGGGTTATCGATGGACAGCCGCCTCCCCCGCCTGGCTGAGTTATTCCACATGTGGGTGCCCACGTGGACCTTCCAGAGAGGGGGCAAAGCAAAGAGAATCATTAATACTGCAGCTCTTTTGTGGTGTACCCAAATTCTACTTTGCTTGCAGCCAAGTTGCCCAAAGAAGTCAGGCTTGCTCCATTTGCATTCAGGTAAATATGAATATGGGTAGTTCTCTTGTCAAAGTTCCCTGCCTGGCATCTGCAAGACAGAGTCATTCCACTGCCTGACATCACCATGGCTCTCTGGACTTGGCTGCTGGAGGGCTGTGATTTACACTTAGAACAAGTGGTGTTGGTAAGACACCCCTCTCTCCCCCCAGACAGAAGCCATGTTATCTGCTGCAAACAGACTACAGTGAGAAACGTACTGGGTAATGCAGAAAACCACCAAGCAATTTGGCAGAGAGGTTCACCTAAGCTGAAATCTTCCACACCACATTCTGCTGGTGCTTCCAGCAAGGCACTGCTCACACACTGCAGAGTATTTTCTCTCCCCATCAGTGTTTATGCAAGAGGACTGAAGAGCTTGAAGAGGATCTCACAGGGAGGGAGAAGCCTCTGTGCAAGTGAGGGAGCCAAGTCCCTCACAGGGCAAATGGATTCATCCAGCAGAAGGACAGACTCTCAGCACTTCTTCAGTGCATGCTTAGACACAATCCCCAAGCCCTTTGTGCCATCTCAGGATTATCCTGGTTTATCCCTCCTCATGTCACTAAATTTCAAGCAGTGCAGTGCAATGCATTTACTCTGCAGGCAGCATTTCGTAGCACTCAGTCTATGAAATGCTTATGGTCTTGACACATCCAAATCCAAGATAAAAAAGAAAGCAATCTGCTTAGCAAGGACTAAGCCTCCCCTTCCATCCCAAGAGGAAAGTCAAGGGCAGTAGCAAAGACCTGGGGGTGATCTCAGTAACACGCAAGAAATTGTGTGGAGAAACTCCAGAAGGAGACACGAGTCAAAGGTAAGTATCTGAGGAACTAAAAGCAAGTCCTTTCCAACTCTAGTACGAGTCTCACAGATAAAGGAGAGGACAACAGACAGGACCCACCTTCAGGTTTCCTTTGGTGGTGAAGGCTCTCCCACAGATGGTGCAGGCAAAGGGCTTCTCCCCGGTGTGGGTCCGTTCGTGGATCTGCAGGGCGCTGGCAGAGGAGAAGTTCTTCCCACAGGTAGTGCAGATGTGCTGTTTGGCGGGACGGCAGAACTTGGGGCGTGGCACCAGGAGAGGGGCGACCCCAGGGGACAGTGCTGGAGGGCCAATGAAGTGGCCAGTGCTGAGGGGACGATCGCTGGGCAGCTCCATTTTTATCAGGGCTGGTGGGGCTCTGACAAAAGCAGCTGGAATACTGCTTCGACCTGGAAAGAAAGCAAAGGTGGTGCTTATCCCAACCTCATTCTGCTTCCAAGCTTAAGCCTGGCTGACACTGCAGAGACCCTGCCTTTGAAGCTGCACGTGCCTGAGGGCACATCTGCAGAGCCCACCACACTTCCTAGGATACCCCAAAACAAACCAGTTTATCCCTGAGTTTGTTGGTGAGCTTAGGAGACAAAGTCTTTCAGGTCAAATCTAACTTCAGCAAGCCTGAAAACCTCACAACTGAATTCAGTGTTTCCACGTCATCCTCTTGGGATAAGCAGTTTTCCCATGAAACATAAATGTGTATCTTTAAAGCCTGTAAGGAGATACCAGGTGAGCCCATGAAAGATAGCAAGGGCTCAGTCTTTATTAATAATTTTTTAGGACCTTGCAGGAGATCACAGCACTTAAGCCTTTGAATTGTGGGCCAGACTTCATCGAGAAGACTTTACAGGGCCTATGCCCTTATCCAAACAGAGGAGCAGGAAAAGGGGAAAGCTGAGGAAGTTTTGTTTCCTGTTGCTCCTTCTAAAGATCCATTTCCTACTGCCCCACCCAAATCACTGCCAGCATTTCCCATTACTCACCATATTCTCCATTTGCAAAGTGTAGCCCAGGCTCTTCTTTAATGACCTTCCGACCAATATTGCCGTACGTTAAATCCAAAGCTCCTACAACCCCTTCCATTTCCACAGGAGCATTCTCAGGACCTTCTGATTTACTCCCCGTGCCTGGATCCTCCTGGTTGGTGAAGGCAGGCGACTTTGACCTCACGCTCTCAGCCTGGCTGTTGGCTGGGGACAGGGCCTGCAGCGACGCCGACTCGGAGGCAGCGGGGCTCCGGCCGTTCTGGTAGTCGGCATCTCCTGCCACAGAGGATGAATCGTTTGTCATGCCATCGCTTTCTGCCGAGCCGTTGTCACTGGACCTCAGACTGCTCTGCCGCTGCAGATTCAGAGAGGAGGTGACGATCTTCATCTGATTCTCCAGTGCTGTAACCCCAGAGAAGGCGGCGGCCGCGGCGGGCGACTCTGATTGTGCATCATATGGAGTAGGAGGTTTGGAAGAACTCCTGGGGCCATCCTGAGAGTCCATTTCCTCTTCCATGTCGATGCTTTCCAGGATCTCCTCGGGGCGAGCGGCGTCTCCGTTCTTCTCAGGCACGGCAGGATCCAGCTCGGCGCTGTCGCAGGGGGGGTCTGGCATCGGCGTGTTGGGGATCTGCCCGCCCATGTGCATGCGGATGTGCTGCTGCAGCACCACGGCGTTTGTAAACTTCTTCTGGCAAATTGGACACGAATGCTGCATCTTCAAGGGAGTGTTGGCCCGGTGGACACCATAGTGAGTTTTAAGGTTCCCTTTAGTGGAGAAGGCACGGCCACAGATCTTGCACTTGAACGGCCTCTCCCCGGTGTGGGTGCGGTAATGCATTTTGAGTGAGCTCTGGCAGCTCAGCACTCTGTGACAGATCAGGCACTCGTTAGGGTCAGCAGTGGATTTGTCGATATTTTCAACCAGCTGCTGGAGCTTTGATGTCTCTGAGCCTTGCTCATTTGACCCACTTACGTGGAAGATGCTCACGCTGCAGGTAGCTTGTGGTGAGCTCAAGCTCTGCTCCGTTCCCAACTCGTGACCGACCGCCCCCGACGAGGAGGAGCCACCCTCGCTTTCTGGAGAGGGCCTTGACTGCAGCTCACTTGAGAATGTACCAGGCAGAGACTCCTTGATGCCTGCCAGGCTGGACAGGGTCTGAGGTGTGCCAGTGACCACAGAGGTAGGCAGGGTTGTTAGGTGAGGTTTGCTGTCCACAACCATGTTAGACTCATCCAGCGGCACAGACATCCCATATGGGATTCCAGTGCTAGTGGGAACATTGTCCAGGTGCTCAGGAACCGGGTAAGGATTCATCTTTATGTGAGGATACTTGTCTTTGTGACGCTGAAAATGCACTTTAAGGTTTCCTTTGGTCGTGAAGCGGTTCCCACAGATGTTACATTTATAGGGTCTTTCCCCAGTGTGGGAGCGGAGGTGGATCTGCAGGGCACTGTCATTGCCAAAGACCTTCCCACAGAACTTACACTTGTGTTTGAAGAAGGGCTCCTCTGTGTTCGGTTTGCTTTCAGACACGCTGATGTTGGGGGGTTTCCCCTTCCCCTTCTTTGAGGGATCCATCACAGACGAAACGGCCGAAAGTGGGTTCTGGAAGATGACTGAGCCAGAGGACTGAGGTAGCAAAGGATTTGGGAACTGAGAGATGGAGCCGGGGAGGCCTCGGCTGCCCTCAGGCTTCAAGGGGAAAGAGGAGGAGAGCCCAGCAGCCAGCGAGCTGGCAGCTGCAATGCCAGTGTTAGAATGAGGTAGTTTTCCTTGCTTCAAGGATTCCAGTGATAGGCTCTGGCTTCCAGCTTTCTGTCCGATTAGAGCCACGGCAGCCGAGAGCTGCTGGGACATGTGGGCGCCCAGAGCTTTGAGTGGGTCAGTAGCAGCTGCTATGGAGGGGTGCAGGGCGTGGGGGGCCATCATGGCAATCTGGATGCGGATCTGCTCCGTCAGCTGGATCTGCTGGAGCTGCTGCTGCTGCAGACACACGAGCTGCTCCAGGATCATGGGGATGGCGTTGAACCCGGCTGCCGAGGAAGAGATGGCGTCGGACGTGCGCTGGTTCACGGCCACTTTGGTGCCACGGATCGTCTGCAAGGTCACGTTAGTGTTCGGTACTTTGGGTTTTGGTAGATAGCTTAGGCCAGGAGCTGCAGGCGTCAGCGGGGGTTCTATTTTGAGGTACATTCCTCCCACCGATTCAGCATCCATTTTTCCTTCTCTCTTTTCCACAGAGGCAGTGCAGCCCTTTGCCTGGATGTCCTTGCGTGTCCTGCTGTCCACTCGGTCGCCTGGGAAGGTCCCTAGAGAGGCCTCGGGGAAGCTCTCAGGGGGCACTGCTCCCTCACTGTCATTCATGATTAGAACAGGCGGGTTTTTAGTGCAATTTTTCTTATGCTCAAGGAATTCAGAGAGAACAAAGAATTCTGCACAGCATTTCTCACAGATTTTGGTTTCCTCCGTGCGGCACCTTTTGGAACTCATTTCACCATCTCTATCACCTGGGACGTCTTGTGGACTCCCTTAAAATAAACAAAAGGCACATTATTAATTACTAGATTCAGACCAAGTATTCCCTATTAAGAACACCGACTTCCCACGAATTGCAAATTAAAGATACAAAAGTGGAATCAAGTTTGCAGATCAATCTGAAGTTCTGCACTTTGTTTTGATGTCCATTCCTTTGCATAATTCCATTCCAAAATAAATCTGCATCTCAGTTCCGTTTACAAGAGGAAACATAATATAAAAGGACTCTCAGGAAGCTCAATGAAAAAAGATTTATATCAAATCCCTTTATACAGGTAAAAAAACCCCTTGGGACAGTCCTGCAAGGCAGCACCTGCAACACAGATTAAAAGGAACACAAGGAAGACAGAGGAAGCATCGTAGCACTGAGCAAACACCACACAGTTATTCTGTGTTTGCACTTCAGTTTCGAATTCTTTGTTAGCCATCTCTCAAATTCATACAAGATCGTTAACACAGGAATTCTGAGCAATTCTGAACTTCACAGATCGAAGCAACTTTCACTCCACCATTATCCCAGCAATTACAAGCCAAGAGGACTGACAAAAACAAAGCAGCCAAAATTAGCTCGTAAATCCTTCGAAAGCAAACACACCCCAAAATAATCTCCAAGTGGACACAGTAGCAAGGACGACATGATTAAAGTGCAGGACTCCCCACACGCATATGAGCCTTCCCTGACACTGAGGATTATTAACTAATAATACAAGTAACACGTCCTGCTTGCAAAACCACACCAAGGCATTTCCGATCCTCGCAGGAGGTCTTGTTCAGCTGCATCCACAACTCGCCCACCTCGGGTAAGGGCAGGGCAAGCCAAGCTGGGCTCCAAGTCCGATCCTGCCCTTCCACCACCAGCACCCCACAGCTTAGACTGAGCAAAATTTGCATGTGGACCAAAAAAAAAAAAAATTCGGTGAAATATCTGAACTGGAAGAGGTTAAGAGAAATCATAACCAAAACAGGATGTTTTTGCTCAGCATTGCCATCCTTCAACCAACAAACTCACACCCAGCCTGAGGCAGAGCAGTACTCAGGGCAGGAGTGCTCAGGAGGGAAAACTTCCCAGTGAGGGACAAGCAGGATGGGCTCCAGCCAGATTCCAGCTCCCATCAGCTGAAACGTCCCAGAGATCACAGTAATTGCTGCCATTTTGATGGGTGCCAAGGGTGCAGGAACTTGGCCTCCCACAGCCCCACTGGAGCACACTGGGAATGGTGTCACACACTGGGAATGGTGTCACACACTGGGAATGGTGTCACACACACTGGGAATGGTGTCACACACACTGGGAATGGTGTCACACACACTGGGAATGGCGTCACACACGCCGGGAATGGTGTCACACACGCCGGGAACGGCGTCACACACCTGTCCTGGCCAGCCCATCCCCTTGGGCCAGGTGAAGCCAGGACTCTGCAAGCTCAGGAGCTTCGTGCAGCTTTGGTTTGCAAGGTGTGGCCAAAGCACACATCTGACACTGGGGAATGCCCTGTCCATGGAGGGCAGCCATGTCCAGGTGACAACTCCAGCACATGACCTTGCTGCTTCAGGGGATGGAAAACCTCTCTGCAGGATGGTATTGCAAACCTTGCCATTTCTGAGCTCAACAAGGGCACTGTGTGGTAACCAACAAAGCAAAGTTCAACCCTTTAATGTTGTGTGGTGTGAAGTGCATGAGAAAGTTTACTTTTTAAAAATAAACACTTGATCAATCACAAAAATTTGCAAGTATCAGAGGCCTGTTCTGCTATCATCTGCAGAACAGTAACTCCAAATCCAGAGTCCTTGAACAGGGAGGAAAGGAGTTCTCAGCACAGCTATGATCAAAAATGTTTGGATGCCTCCTATTTAAACAGGGAGATTTAAACACTTCCCCTTCAGCCCAAACAACTCCCGTAAGTGAAAGGAACAAGAACAGCAGCACACATTTCCCATCCCAAGTACCATTAAAGTGACGTCTCTAAACCTGATTTAACCCTAAAAACAAACAGGAAGTCCAGCCTGCAGACAAGTACAACTAGTACACAACTCAGAACTTGGTCAACAGAGTCCACCAGAATCAAGAACAGGTTATTTTAAACTTGTTTTGCAAGAGTCTGAGCAGATATAATGGGAAAGAAAGTACCTGTGTTGAAAAAAAGACAAACTTCCAGAAGCACTCTACATTGACTTGAGAGGTCTTTACTTGACTACTTTCCTATTTCATAGAATATACTAAAACATGAAAATCTCTTTTCCAAATCCTTTAGTGTTTGAGGCTTTCCCAGGCCCGTCTCCCAGGTGGAACTACACTGTTTGCACCTCACAAAATATTAAAAAATAGCTTTTACTTTTTCCAGTAGCACAGAAATGTCTGCACCAAACACTGCTGCCCACCCCCAAGGAGATACTTCCAGGATAATGTCTAGACAAGTCCTCAAACTTTAACTACTTCAAAGTATTCGATAATTTATCTCTTTTCCCTTGATAGTACTTCTTATTTTTCTACTTCTATGCTGATAAGATCACACTAAATTCAGTGCCCCTCTCCCAATCTCCAGCACAAGCCCACGCTCATTTTCATAATTCTTAAGAGCTCTGGTAACTTTTCTGGCTCGGAGCAGCAGTTGCCATCTCAGAAAAGAAACTCCAGTAAACTGAAGGTCCCTGTGCTGGGCAGCAGTGGGCAGAGGCTGGCAGCCCTGCCCCTGTCATGTATTTGAGTTTCCAATTTTCCTGACAGTACAGCATTACCTCAGGACTCTGAATAAATCCAATTCAGAGCTTGAAACAACTTGCAGCATGTCAAAGAGGGAAGTAATGCATTAATTCCCTTTTTACCTTAAAGAAAGTGAATAAAACATCTTGGCCTGTCTCAGAATGGGTTTTAGATAAATTCACATGCAGGATACTGGGTTATTTTATAGTAGCTGCAATAACAAAGGAGCAATTGATGGTTTCTGTAAAAAACCCACCAGCTTCTGGGAAAATCATCGTGATTTGCAACTGCCTCCTGTCCCTGGCCCCAGTGCTGCTGTCAGAGCACCTCAGTCCCCCGAGCCCAGCAGTTATCAAAGATGAAATAACGGTCTGAACTCGGGGCGTTCCATGCCAGGAGGGCAGCTCTGCCCACGACTGTACACGGATTTACCGAGGACAGCCCTGCCACAACAATTCCTTGTGCACTTCATTTAACCCTCTCCAAAGGCTTCCCAGGGATAGGACTTCTACTGTGGTTTTTTTATCTCCCCACCCCCGAATTTCAGGAATGTTATCTCTCAGCATCTAGTTATCCAATAAGTTAGAAGAATGCAGTAAACCCAGCAGGGGGGTTAGACTGAATCACTGGCAAATGGATGGAAAAAATCCACTATTGTGTGGGACAAGGCGGTCATCAACAAGGAAGGCTGATAAAATCCACACAGCTCGAAATATTTTTTTTTCTTTTTTAAGGGAAACAGTAAAAGGAGTGAAGTGAATCTGGTTTGATGTGATTTCAAGAAGGGCGCTGCTGGTCTACCACTCATCTAAGACATTAGTGATTTTTTTTTTTTAAACTTTATTTTACTTGAATTGGGATGAAACAGCACTCAAGTTTTCCTACCCCCTTTTTTATTGAGGGGTTTTAACACCGTTGGCGAGCTTACTTTCCCCACAGCCCACACTCGGATCAACTACTTTTACTTTAAGGTTAACAAAGCCATGCACTTCCCCGGTTTAAATTAACTCATGGAGGATTGATTAGCAACCCTCCACTCTGGTCCTACACATGAACCCTGTGCCATCAGCTCCCTGTTGCTCTAAGGACCGTGCTTCCCTGATGCTTTTCTACTCCCAGCTGCAAAGCAGGGACTTCCAAGAACTCTAAACTGCCCAAACCTCCCTTCTACCACTACCAAACATCATTTAACACATTTTAACTGAGACAAAAATCACTTCCCTGAGTAAAACACAGGACTGACAACTTACAGAGATATTCCAAAGGCCCTGGTGTTTTCTACGCTGAATTCATCAGCTGCGTTCAGAAACACGTTACACCCCCACTCAGCACTTCACGTGCTTACAGGCTCTCTCTCAAGGCTTTATTTCATTATCTACTCACTAATTCACCCTTTGGCCTATCCACAACCTGAAGCGAGATATTCAGCCAAAGACGGGACAAACCATGGTGAATAAGCGCTGGTGAAGGACAAAATAAGCGCTAAAACACGCGGGGAGCCGGGGCGCTGCTCCCGGGGGCGCAGCCCCGCTCCGGCCGCCCCGGAGCCGCCGGGAAGCGCCGCGCTCGCCGCCCGGAGCTGCCGGGGCCGGTCGGTGGAGGGCACTCACGGCCCGCGCTCCGGCCGGGCCACCGCCACCCCGGGCGGGGCCACCGCGCCCCCGGCACCCACCTGAGCTGACAGCATCCCCCGCTGAACCATCGGCAGCCGCCGCCGGCTCCGAGCCCGCGGTCCCCCAGCCCTGCCCGTCCCTACCTGCCCGGCGGCCGCTCCTCCCCGGCCGCAGCTGCGCCGGCCCGGACCACACTTAACACTCGTACAGTGTTTAAGAGCGAGCTGAACGGCACAAACCCCGCTGCCAAGGTCAATTGCATGAGAGTCCTAATTGTGAGCCTGACATCAACTTACCACCCACAGCAAGCAGGAGGAGGCAAAGGTTAGAGCAGCAGCTCTGTCAAAACGTCACATGCCGCCCGAGCCCCGCGAAAGGGCTCCATCCCTGCTACGAATATAATGTTTCACTTGCGTAAAAGGAAAAACAAACCGGCATCGCCCCCCCTCCGCCCCCCGGCACCCTCTCCCCCCTTCCCAGGGCTGCGGCACCCCGGGCACGGCGGGGATGCTCCCGCACCCCGGGGCTCCCGGCCGGGCCAGCCCGTCCCCGGCAGCAGCTTCGGGCAACCGAAATCAAACCCAAGATAAACCACCACAAAACTTGGGCTTTCCTTTTTCAGCCTTTCCTTGTCCAACATCCCTCTCCAGTTCTACAGAGCTCAGCGCACAATTCGGATATTTAATTGAAAGAAATCTAGGCTAATTTTACCCTGAGAAAGAAAACCCAGAAAGTTGCAGTTTGATACTGTATTTTTAAGAATTGAATCCGATTTTTAATGGCAGCAATCCAGCACAATGGGCATTTTCAAGCCCTTTGTGGAAATGCTAATTTTCAGAATGTAGCATTATTCCCCTGTGACCACCTGCTGATTTTTTGACCTGTTAATGGATCCCCAGGTTCGCGGGACACTTTAACCCGCTGCATTGTTCACAGAGGTGGGTCCCAAATCGCTTTGCGAAGAAAGGGAACACTTGCAAAATCGGAGATAGGGGCTTGGTTTTAATATTACGATTATGTGGATATCCTCGATAATGGCCCAGACAAACCCCTGCGGAATTTCGACTTTGTTATGCAGCTTCATCACTTATTATTTACGGGCACACCTGGAGCGGAGAATATCAGGACAATTTGGGGGATTGGCGGGCGGTCCCAGCCGTCGGAGCCACAGCCCCAGGCTGTATTTCGGGGGGCTCAGTGCGGGATCTGACCCGATCCCCCAAACCCACAGCACCCCACGAGCGACAGGAGAATCCCCCCAGCCGGGGCCACAGCTTCTCGGGGTCCCCCGGCCTGTGCGGCCGCTGCCCGGCTCCCCGAGGGATTTCATCCAGGGTTTGGTTGTTAAAATTGAGAACGGGAGGGGGGGAAAAAGCCCCAACAACAATAACAAAAAAGCAGCTGGCCACTGCCCCGGAGAGCGCGGTGTGGAGCGATCCTCCCTCCCTCCCGCCCTCCCGCACACCTCCCCCGCCCCAGCGGCCGCATCAGGAGTGATTAACCCTTTTGTTTCAGCGCGGGGCCGGAGGTGCCTTTCCAGCAGCGGGCAGAGATTTACATGTGGAAACATCACCTCCATCCCCCAACCTAACCATATGCACAAAGGAAAACAGTCATGCATTAAACATGGGATTTATTGCCTTCTGGCCAGCATGCTGTTTCTTAAGTCACCATTAACCGGACCCAACAATTGCACATTTCGACTCAAAGAAGAGAAGGGGAAGGAGGGAAAAAAAAAATTAAAGAGCCCGAACCTCCTGCGGGCTGGGAATAAGCAGCTCCCGTAACGTGCAGGAGTTTTGAACAGTTCGAGGCATGGAAACAAAACCAGTCCCAAACGCAGGCTAAGAACCCTAAGAAAGTTCTTGGGGGGCACACGGGAACATTTGGGCATAATAACCACATCAACTCCAAACAAACGCTCCCCACCCGGGACAGGACGTGCCCCCGTCCCGCCGCATTCCGCCCAGGAGCAGGACGGCCACCGGGGAGCGTCCCGAGTTCCGCACCGAGGGCGGCAGTAGCGGGGGAAGAGCCCGCACCGGAGCCAGGGAGCCCGCAGCCCCCGCAGCCCGGCTCGGGGAGCGGCTGCTCCGGGAGCCCGGCCCGACCGCGCTCCCGTGGGGGCCACCAGCGAGTGCCCCCCTCCGCCCCCTCCTCTGTACGCCCACCCCACCGGCAGCTCACGGCTGGTTTTAGCTAAAATTTCCACTTTTCCCGTAGCACGGCCCAGGAATGCGAGCTCCCCAAAAAACGGGGACAGTGATTCGCGGTGGCGAAGTCCCCCACGCCGCCCAAATACAAAGCGCTCACGCACACCCCACATTAGCTCACCGGAGTTATTTTAGGAAGTCGGAAATCAAAGATGGCTGGAGGTCAAGCTACAAAAGGTCCAGGGCGATTGTGATCTCCAACAAAAATAGTCCGAGTGTGGAGGGTTTTTTCCCCCGTTTTTTTTTTAAAGCGCCACAAAAATACTCCTCTAACTCCCGACAAAGTGCTAAATACACCGAGGAAACCCAGCCCGAGCCGTTTCCTACCCCTCCGAAGTTGTCTGTAATTTCTCCCTCTGCTCCCCCACCCCTTTACCCCCATCCCCCCAATTCCCTCCGCCTCGGGGAGGTTTTGGGGTTCCCCTCCCCTGAGGCTGCGGCCCCACGCGGGGCCCGGCGGGGGCTCCGCGGGCGCGGTGGGAGCGTGCGGGGCATTGCGGGGCCGCCGGCCGGGCAGGGCGAGGGCAGCGCTGCGCTCCGCAGCCGCCCCAAGCCGAACCCCCCGCGAAAAGAACGAGGAGCCGCTGCCTCGCTCATCCCCGCGGGGAGTTCAGCCCCCCAAAAATCCTGAGGGGGAGCCGAGGGTCGGCCCCTGGCAGAGCCCTCGGGGGGAAAGGAGCGGGGGGAGAAGCACGAGGGTGGAAAAAGCCCCGCGGGAAGCGCCCCTCGCTCCCCGCCGCCGCCTCCGCGCATCAGCCAAGTTGGGACCCGCGGCCGCTCCGCGCCCCCTCTGCGCTCACCACTTGCAGCATCTGGGGGCTGCTCCTCGGAGTTGATGTGCTGGGGCTTCGCCTGCTTCCGTCGCGACATGGTGCACCAGCATCGGGAGCATGCAATAGTAGCAATTATTTTCCTCTTCACAACAAATTCCTAGAGTTGGGAAATTTGGGCGGAATGCGCATGTCAGAGTAATTATGATTATCAATAATGCATTGCGATTTATCATGGGTCCCTGACGGCTGATTGGCCTGAGTCCAAGGGCTCACAGATTATTCAAATCAGCCCCATTGATCCGCGCAGCGGGGCACGCTGGGCCATGTAGTCCCGCGCCCGGCCCGCCCCGGCGGGCGACAAAGGCGTGAGCCCCGCGGGCCCGGGGCCGCCCCGGGCCACCCCCCCGAGTGAAAAAACAACCCGGCAGCGCGGCTCTCCTGCCTGCACACGGACAATACCTTTGTTATCTCACCTGCGCTCTTTATATCGTGCTTTAAAGAGTTTTCCCCCCCTCTCCCCTAGAGCAAGCAGGAGCCCGGGACAATGCTCATTCTTCCCTTTGTCGCTCGATAAGGTGGCAAAGGGAAGCGCACTGATAGCTGGAAGGGGCAAGCCCGGGGTCTCGCGGTGGGGTGGGCAACTGGAGGGGCTTTAAAAGCGGATGCAGACGGCGCGTAATTAGGCTGGTTTGGTTCAGCTGTTTAAAGACTCTTTAAAGTCTCGCTTTCTGGGAAGCAGGCGAAGTTGAGCCAATAGTATTTTTATCAGCAAGTAAAAACGCGAGACACGTGAAGGCTCGTGTGAAAAAGTTGGAGCAACAGCGCTTTGAGAGTGTTTTCCCACACCGAGCTCACGGCGTTAGTACATAGTGGAATAATTTTTATCTTTACTCCCCTTTTCGTCTGTTGGGTTCCATGGGAATGTGAGCCACGCGTAAATGCTCCCCACGAGCCCCAGCCGGGTGGCCCCCGGCGCTGGGTGGCACACTGGGGACAGCGTGGCCGGAGGTGACCGCAGGACCCGGCTCAGCTGAGCCTCGGATTGAACGGTGCTGTGAAGCCCCCGAGTGTCACAGCAGAGTCACCCCCACCCCTCCGACTCCCACTGAGGGCAGACGGATCTTGCATAAGCAAAAACGTGAGAATCCCTGAATGCACGGAGATGTGGATTGCAAAATCTTTGTGGGACACGTGATTGCTTTTAGATTTAATGTAGAACAACACACACGCCCCAGGTCTGTCTATGAAAAATAAAGTGGCTTGCTTGAAAACACTGGAGAGAGATTTATTTGATGAAGAGATGATTTTGCTGATTTGGAGGAGGAGGACATGGGGTAAGGGTCTAGGAGAATCAGGTTCAGCTGAAGGCACGCTCAGTACGCACTTGCCATTGCCTTCGGCAGCAAACAATCGAGCGCGGGCTGTGCCTCAGTTTCCTGCTTTGCACCGAGGGTTCCCCAGTTGCGAAGCTGCGGTGCTGAGAAACATCCACCCGAGGTGATGGCACAGTTCAGAAGGGTGATGCAGGGTGGAAAACCCAAATCTGACTCGCCAGCAGGGGAGGAAGCGATGGCACCTCAGGCAGCCACACAACTGCCACAGGACATTGCACAACACCACAGGCTCCTTTCACCTGGTGCTTTACTGGCACTTGTACCCTGCAAAACACCCGGGGGTTGTACAACATTTACCCTCCGCCAAAATTTGTGCCTGTGCATACAGTCATGCCAAGTACTGGTCAGGATTATCTTTATTTTGGTAGTGCTTGAGGAGGGGGAACCTGGATGGGACAGGCATAAAATATCCTAATGTTGTAGATCAAGGTAAGCACTGCATCCTGATCTCATTAGTTCTGTATCCTCTCAGGGACTGGTTTTGTTTTTATAGCATCTCAAAAGGGGGTTTTATTTAGCTAAGGATAACACAAATCTTGCAGAGCAGAAGGTGTCACCCTCCTCCTTGGACAACTACTGAACATGGAGGTGAGGGGACAAAGTTTGGGTTTCAGGCCACTTTCTTCTGCAAGCAAGAAATGGTTTAAAGCCCCCGCTCTTCCTGCACTTTATTTGGCACATTACATCAAGAGAAACTCTGTTTACTAATATAAAATGGAAGAGATTAACAGGTATTTGAAATCGCTGACCATTTTTATCTGGTGTTTACTCCACCCTCATGTTGTCCAAGGAGCTTCTCTATATTTGTTTGTTTAACCAACAGTTTGAAATGCTCTTTGTTCCCAAAGTGTGTCCTGAGGAAATAGACTGTTAAACAAGATTGATACCAATTGATCCAGAGATAGATATTCACATTGATGAATCCTCTCCTTTTACACTTGATATGCTCAGTGTGCCCAACAGATTTTCAGTTATTACACAGAAGCTCCCAACCCACACCAATGAATTTATTAAACCACTCTGGTTTATGTATCCAGCTGAGAGACTGACAACCCTGTACAGTAGATCCATACTGAAAACAGACAACTCCTGTGGAGCATTTGTACTGAATTTAAAGGAATATATTATATGAAATCAATAGAAGTTTTGGTATTGATTTCACAGGACTGGGATTTCACTCAGCACAGCTCTAACACACTGATAAAACAGAATACATGGGAAGCATTCGTTTAAGATAAAAATTTAAAAGTTGCTGTATTTAAGGCTGGGAAGACAGCGAAAGTAGGCAAAAGAGCACAAAGAAAGGGAAAA
>JACBWW010000072.1:780637-795306 GCA_020086605.1 Lanius collurio | reverse complement strand
AAATGGAATCACTGCCTGAATTTTGGGTGCTAATGCCTCTGGCAGAATGGACTCACTGCTGCCAATAACCGGGGAGCAGCCCCTTGCCCTCAGTCTGCCCCTGCTTTTCATTCTGGGCCCTCAGTGTGCTCTGGTAAACCAGAACATGGCACAGCCCGGGGGCTCAGCCAGGAGATGGGAAGTTACAGGTTGGGACGAGCCAGAATTCCTGTTTCCAGCCAGCCATGGAGGGATGGATGGCACAGCAAGGCTTTAGGCAGGGGTTGGTCCCAGTTTAGCTCAGACACACTGGAGTATCAGCACTAAACAGCATCGTGGCCAAACCAGCCCGTGCTCCCACCTCTCTTTTGTTCTGTTTATGCTGCACTGGCTGAAAAATAACCCAGTAAAAAAAAATAAATTAAAATTTCAGGCTTAGCTGGGTCATTTCCTCATCCCACAGCCACAAAGAGTGTGTGTGGGTCCCTCCAGGAGGAGAGGAGCCTGCATGTGGGGCTGGAGGCCACCACCCCATACCTGCCCACCCAGGGCTCAGCCCAGCTCCCTCCTAGCCAGGATCAGCTCTCGTTTGGGCAGGAGCATTTCTGCTTTTGAAAAGACTGTGCTGGTCTTTTTGCCACCAATGTAACTTCACCTCTAGGAAAGGGGAAATTAGTCTGCAATTATGTAATTATCAGCCACCCTGAAGCTCAATTAATGCATTTTGTAACTCTTCCGGAGAAGGGGGGAAGTCTGGTGGATGCCGGGTGTAACTGAACCGCGGGGACTTCTCCCTCCAGCTCCGTGTGGCTCTAACAGCAGAAGCGGGTGCTGCATGGGGCAAACTGAATTCAGAGCAGGCAGGGGGTGCCTCTGCAGCCCCCAGCTCCCTGGGGCCTGGCTGGGCTTATTCCAGACCCTGCCTGGATGGACGGAGCTGCTTCAGCACAGGAGTTGTGCTGGAATAGCCCGGGGCAGCCACACACACAAACAGCCCTGCAAGGGGTCCCCCCAGCCCCCCGGGATGTGTTTCCTGGCTAGGCTGGATTTACCTCCCTCCTGGATTGCACAGCAGAGCATAACTCTCCTAAACCCCTCTGCTCCCTGCTTTGCAGCGCAGCACTGGCGGTGCTCCCCAAGATTTAGCAGCTTTTCCAATATCGAGGTGTCTACAGAGTAAAGCAGGAGCAGTGACACCAAAATAAGGCTTGGTGGAGATAAAGAACTCAGGAAGACCCTGGAATTTCATGTAACAAGGCAAGGCTCGATCCTGTCCCAGCACAAACTCCAGGTTTCTTGTCCCAAGGGGGGGTTGCAGCCTCCCCTACCATGGATTTGCTCCCTGAAGGTGCTGCTTTAGCAGCCCCCAGCCTGGCCAGGGAACGTCACTGCAGTACCAGAGGGGAAGGAACCCATAAATTTACCTTTTCAGTCTTACCAAAGCCTGAGGAGTGGGATGGCAGGCTCTTCCCTTGTTCCACAGGGGGAGCAGCACCTTCTGCCAGCCCCACCCTCCGGAGCTGGGCTGGTCCCCAGCAGAGCCCTGCTGGGCTGGGTGGATGGACTCAGCCCTGGGTGATGGGGAACACCCGAGGCTCCAGCCCTGGTGATGGGGAACACCTGAGGCTCCAGCCCTGACCTGCTGAGCCACCAGCCCTGACCTGCTGAGCCTCCAGCTGCCTTCTGCTTTAACATCTAGTCCAGAAAAACGGATTCTCTTTCATAGAACCACAGAATCTCCTGGGCTGGAAGGGACCCACAAGGATCATCAAGTCCAACTCCTGGCCCTGCACAGACAGCCCAACAAACCCTCCTGAGAGTGTTGTTCAGGTGATCCTTGACCTCTGGCAATCAAACCTCACATATAATTTTGTTATCTCTGAAATATGATGGAAGATCCATCCACGTGTGCTCAAAAAACAAGGAAAAAAGGTTTTAATTCACCGTGTTTTTGCAAACTTCCATAAGTTTGAGGATCCATTACAGAGCCAGCTGATGGTAGTTCTGACAATGAATGAGGACTATTCAGAGCCCTCACTGTTCATATCAAGCAGTTTCTGGGTACAAACTGTTTGGTTTCGGGTTTCCAGCTCCCATGATATTTGAGGTTTCATTTAGAACTGAAGTTCCTGGAGAAACAAATGCTTGTAAGAGAAGCTTTTCTGCTGGAGATCTCTAAAGTAATGTTAAAATATGGGATAACAAAGAAAAGCTGGAAAACACGGGGTCTTGGTGGGGTTCATCCTAAGGTCATCAGCCCTCAGAAAGTAAACAGAATATTTCCAGTATATATATCCTATATATATATGTATATCTCCAGCATATAGATATTTCCAGTATTTATATCTAAACTCAGTGTGTGTATATATACATTTATTTATATGTATTAAAGTCTCAGATGACTTTAAGGTAATTTTGGAGCTTTTGGGGTAATCGAAGCTGGGCAGTATGTGTGTATGTGTGTGTTTTGTTGGGATTTTTTCCTCTGAATACCTATGGGGAAAAATGGTGTGTTTATCTCACTCTTAGGTGGAATTTATTCATCCAAACCCAGTGCATATTCAGTTTTCCAGCTACTGTCAATGATAGGTGAATAAAACAGGCAGGAAATCAGATTTCAGCCTGCTGGGAATTTGAGCTCCAGTCTCTTTCTGGTTTTAGTCTGGTGATCGCAGCAGGTAACTGGGTTGTGGAGCTGCAACTGGGGAAAGGTATCAGGGATAAGGCAGAGAAACGCTGAGGGAGATGGATGGCAGGGAGTGAGGGAGTGGGTGACTGAAGGGAAACGTTCTGGTCTGGGGAAGGACGGGCTGTCCCCGTGATGGATGGGCTCCCAGGGACAGATTCCTCGAGGTGGAAAGATGCCTCAGCAAGACTGAGTTTAACTAAGTGGGCAGACCCACAGTGGGCCTGCAGCCATAAAACAGATTTGCCAAATTGCCTTTGATTCATTATATTTATGAGTTTAAAAAGCATGTTAAATATTTTTTCTTTTCTTTTTTTTTTCCCTCAGGAAAGAATTAACATAAATAACGCAGGAGAAGGCTGAGTGCAGCAGTTCAGTGGTGCCCACCTGAATCCTGATGAATCTGAAATTAGGGAATGTGGCATCAGGAGTGTGTGGAGTCAGAGTGTGGGTACAAACCAGCACCCAGGGAGGGGCACTTACCTGAGCTGCTGGTTATTGCTGGGCTTTAGAGCTCATCAGCTCTGTCTTCTAGAGGCAGAATCTCTCTGAGGGACGTTTGCACCTTTCCTGTAGGGTCTGAGCACCACAACTTGATCTTAGGACAACAGAAATGACCATGTGGGACAGAAATAACTAACCAGGAGGAGGGGAAGGTGCCTGGCCCATTCAGTAATGAACTGGACACCATTTGATGCTCAGGGAATGACCAGTGAGATAATCAGCCACCACATCAGGTTCTGTCTTGAGCTGAAAATCAGAGTACAGATTAGACTCTGAAGCCTGAGGTTAAACAAGCCTTGCAGAAATGCCAATAGCAACACCAGTTATACAAAGATAGTTCTCTCATCCAGTCTGTGCATGAAACTTTTAAAATCCTTGTCTGAGTGGCACAGTGAGTCCCACAGTTCAACAAATCACTTCCCCAAGAAAGCGTTTCCTATGAATTTGCCATCTAATAGAATAAAATATCTCTTGAATGTCATGTCCCCTTTTATGTGTCTCTCTGCAAATTTTAAATGATTTTACTTCCTGCTGGAATCAGGCTCTTGATTAATCTTTAAAAGCTTCTTGACTGATTTTCAGAAGTGCTGAGCACCCTCAAAGGGCATCAGTGGGCTCTGTAAAAGCCCAAGATCTCTTTGGGATCCAGGCAGGTGTTGATGCTCAGGCAGCTCAATGCCATTGATTGGAGCCCATTGGATGGAACAGATTTCCCAGTGAGCTGACAGAGGAGGATCACAGCTCAGGAATACACTTTGTAAAGGGGTGTACCCCCTGCTCTGAGGGGCATTTAAAGAATTAAACCCCAAACTTGAATGCAAATCCCAGCTGCTCTTTTCCAACTCACCTTTGCAGCTCCAAGGGGTGTTTAATCTTCTGACTAATAATGACTGCTTGCAAACATGTTAGCAAAACCAGCCCAAGACTGGCCACATGTTCCAGTCCTGGGGTCTTGCTGTGGTGATGTGGGTGGGCTGGAGGCTGAATTCTTAAATAAAAGATGCACAGGGAGGGTGTTGAACCAGCCTGTGGCGCTGAGGCTGTTCTGTATCTGAACTTGCTCAATGCAAGTAAAATATTTTGCTTATAAAGAATTTTCATAAACATGTCTTGTGCTGTGTGTGAGAGGTGGGCCCTGGGATGTGCATTAGGAGTAAGCTAAACAAGCTGGTATAAACACAGGCCTGGCTCTGCAGGAGGAGGATAAATGGCCTGGCCCTGCTCCATCCCTGCCCTGGGACTCGCAGGACCAACCCCACCCAGCTCCATCTGTGGGAGACACCTCCAAAAGGAGGTCCTGCTCCTCCACAGCCCCGTGGCTGAAATGTCTGAGAACTGCAGCCACATCCGACCTTCAGCTGGGATACAGAAGGGCTGGGCTACCTCAAGGGGTGTCTCTGTGCTGAAAATATCTCAGTTTCTCAGGCATGGAAAGGACAAACCACAGAGAATGAGGAGATTTTATTGGGTTTGCTGGCAAACACTTCTCCAAAGTGTCCTGCTGGATTTTGAAAGGGATTTAGGCACTGAGGGTACAGTTTGGCACATAAGGGGCATTTCAGAAGAGCCAGAGCATTTCAGGTGCCCAGTTCCTGCTGGAATTCAGACTCACCTCAGAATTACTTTCCCTTTACTTTCATCATGCAGCCTTGATTCCCATTAAACCCCAACTTAGGCAAACCTCAGATAGAAAAATCAGATGTTCAGCATTTAAACTCTGGTAGTTGCCTAAATATAGATGCAAGTGCCTAATTTGAGACTTCCCCTAAACCTGTGTTTAAAACTACCACCACATCTAACCCATACCAAGGCACAAATCCGCCCTGAATAATCAAACCAATAATTGAATTCAAATGCTTTCATCCAGATAAAGGGCAGCAATTGAATTAAAATCTGCAAGGATTTTTGGAGCCAGGGTGGACAGTGTAAGTTATAATCTAGTTTATGGTATAAAGTACTAATTATATGTCCATGGTATTCATCAGACTAAAATGCTTCCTGTGTGAGGTAAAGAAAAGCATGGTAAAGATTAATTTAATTACACATTTTATACATGAAACTATGTTTCTAATATTTTGGAGCTAACAATAACTTTAAAGGGCAGCTGTAAATATATAGTATTTTGGGACCTCAAGAGATTAAAATAAATAACATATGGAGCAAAATAACGTGTGAGGCCTGGATTACAGTTGTGCTAACATCACTTCTAGAAGCACAATACCTTCCTGACAAGTGTGACCAGCAGAACACCCAGCTCAATATCAGTGCTGAAATATTGCCCAGAAAAGGACTTTTTACTGGGGAAAGTTGGAAGGCATTTAAGCTAAATTGACAAAAAGTCAGGCTGGGAAGTTCAGCAGGACTGAGGCAGCTCAGAGCCTGGCTGTGCTGTATTAGCAGAGCTGCCAGGATATCTGCATTTCCCAGCTGTCAGCACTATCCATTGAAAGGCCACGAAATAAATTAGAATTCCCACCTCATTTATCTAACTTTCATGTTCCTGCTTGCACCTCTGTGGTGACATTTTGGAACCAGGTGGATCTCTGGCAGGGTCTGGGTGCTGGAGCATCCTCTCCCCGTGGCAGGGTCTGCTCTGCACCCCTGGAGCTGCTCAGGAAGGTGAACTTCAGTGAAGTTGTGGCTCAGATAAACATCACTCTGCTCCTCCTCATCTTCAGTGGGAATTTATGTCCCTGCCCCGTCACAAGCAGCTCCTGGTGACACCTGACAAACCCATTAGAGAAGGGCCCTGCTGACCAAACACCTCAAAGTTTGCTTTCTTGACGAAGTAATTAATTGTGATGATTATTTTTTTGAAATGGAGGCTCTGCTCTGTTCTCTGCCTGGGCATAGGAGTTAAATTATTCCTGTGAGAAAGGAGGCCGAGGGCAGCTGTGGAAACCATTGCTGCTCCAAAAGCCCCACCACAGAAGGAGAGGAGGCAATTTCCCTGTGACAGCAAACAAAGAATATCTATGTGAAGATGTCTACGTGTGCTCACTCTTGTCCAAACACTTTTTTCTCTTCTTTTTTTTGCCCATTCCCCTGTTTATTTTGTGGCCTCTGTCTGATTAAGGCCCCTTTTTGTGTTCTGCTCAGCCTCGTAGGCTGCTTCAGTAACAACTTGGTGCTATTTAGTTTTATTTGCTCTTAAAATGAACAAGGCATTCTTAGGATGTGTTATGTGATACTCCTGTTTTGTTACTTCCCCTGGATAATAAACAGTCTGGAAATTAATGATTTATAGAGGGTTAGTGTTTGGGTGACAGAAACTAGGACAAGTGGCTTGACTCAGATCCCCTGTGCTTGTAACTCCAAATATTTCAGATGATTCTGAATAATCAGCATTTATCCAGACTCCTGCCCAGTGCACCTCTTTTAACACACAGAAGCCAAATGAGCATTCAGCCTCTGATGAGGGAACCTGGTGCCAGCCATGGCTGTATTTTCTTTGCAGTGAAACACACACACAGCTGAGTTATATTAGGGGGATGATTCTGCGTGCTGGACTCCAACTGGGCCTTGTTTGATGTCCAAATAAGCTTCAGCCCTCCAGGAGGTAGGAAGGCAGAGTATCAGCCCTGTGCACAGCCCTGCTGGGAAGGGATTGTCCCATGGGAACAGGCATCAGCTGCAGATTCCTGTTACTGTGGGGTTGGACACAACTGTGGTTTCCAAGAATCCAGGATTCCCTCCTGTTGTGGTTTGACACGGAAGGGTAGCAGAGGATGGTAAAATAAGTAAGTAAAAGATGATCTGAACCAAACCACTGCACCTCCACGTTGCCTCTTTCATGCCCCAAAGTCCTTCCACCTTGTTCTGAATTCAGGGACTGATCCAGCTTAGGAACACCAACAAAATCAAGGGGTGGAGGCTGGGAAAGGTGTGGTGGGGTCAGAATGCTCTGAGTCCTTGCTGCTGGGAAGCCCTGGCCACAGCCCAGGGGTTTGGGGCCTTCTGAGGAGTCATCAGGATGGGGATTGTGCTGCCTGGCACATGGGGCTTGATACTGCAATTAAACATAATTGGTTATTAACTAAGACAGCACTGAGATGAACTCACCAATAACTGCACACATCCTCAGCTGCCTTGGACTTGATTTAGCACTGGCTGGGCTGCACAAAGTGGCCCCCACCCAGAAAACTTATTTAGTAGAAAGGTACTCAAACACACCATTATTAAATAAAACTGAGCAATACTTGGTGATGCAACAAAATGTTGGGATCACTGTTAAAAATCAAACATTGCTGTGAACAGCTCTTTCTCCACCTGAAATTTGGACCGACTCTGAAAAATGAGAAAAAAGCCCTTTCTTAAGCTGTGCACCTGCACAAATGCCATTAAAACCCCAAAGAGAAACAGTAGAAAAGAGCTCTCATGTGAACTTACTGCACTTTGATGCTCCAAGTGTAGGTCCTGGGCAGAGCACGTGGGGTGTATAACACCCTCAAACAATGGGCTTTTGTTCAGCAGCTCAGGAGAGGCTCCGATATAATTTACCATACAATGGGGCAGTGTGAGGGATGTGCAAATCCCCAAACACCCCCCCAGTGGTTTGTGGGTTTGAAACAGCACGGTGAGATCACATAACCTCAACTGCAGATGGAGGGGCAGAATGGGCATCCTCAGCCACCCCCAGCTCAATTACTGAGACTCTGGGTCAATGTCTTTAAAATACTTGCAGTCATGGATCGGTGGCTGAGGAAGAGGAGTGGCACGAGGGGGTTGTAAGGCTTGGCATCTGCAGGCATTTCTGAGAGCTGTGCATGGACAGGAGCCCTCTGGCTCATGGCTGTTTTCTGCAGAGGAGCTGCCCAGGAAGGGGCACCTCACCCCCAGACCTGGGGCTTTTGGTAGCCAAGTGCTTCAGCAGCCTGTGAATGAGGGATTGAAAGCTGCTGTGGACACTGTAAATTACTGCTCTATTTTTCTAATAGATCCGTGCCAGCTTTCCAAGATAAGGGCTTGTCTACAGGCTGCTAATTTATTACCAGTAAAGCTTGGTTTAATAAACTTGTGGTAAATATTTTCTGCTTTTAAGACCCTTACAGGCTTCAAAGGCCCCCCATTTGCTTTTGGGTCCCCAGGGATGCTGGTGCCAACGAGACATGTTTCATTAATTATGTCGCACAAATAAGCCAAATATTGCACAACTGTGGGTAGCAACGTGGTGAGGAATGCACACCCAGCTGGGTGCTCTTTTGAAGGACCCTTGGTGCCTGGAGCACACGCCTGGCACCTGTCCACACCCCAAAAGTTTAGTGTTCCTATTTAGGGCAGCACTAAATTGCCAATAATTTTTGCTCTGGAATTCAGAAACACCAGGCTGTCTTTCCCAGAGCTGGGATAGAAGGGAACAAGCAAACTGCAGAGATATCCCAGATCCCTCACATCTCCTTAGGCTGGGAATTATGCAAATACCATGAGAGACACGAGGATAACAAAGCCAGCCTGAGCTCCTGTTCCCCTCAGTCTTCTTTGCCTGGCCAAGGTTCCAAGTGGGGCATCTCTCTGAGAGGAGCCTGGGGTGGGATGTTGGTGGGTCAGGTTCAGAGCCAGCGTCCTTTGGTGCTGGAAAAGCCCAAGAGCAGAGCTGTGAGCAGGCACAGGGCAGTACCCCCAAAACACGGGGAAAGGGACTCAGCAGGGAGATGTCACAGCCATCACCAAGAGGTCACTGAAGCCACGAAGAGCAACAGGCAAAGATGATTTTCCCATGGGAGCACAGAGGGATAAAAAACCTCCTATTGATTCTCACCTTTCTGCTCCTAACCCACACCCGGAGCAGCAAAAAGCTCTGTGAAAGGCAGGTGAAAGCCCTGTTAGGCAGTGCAGAAACTCAAAGGCTGCAGATAAACTCTTGACCAGTCACTCTCTAAACCTACCACTCTCACAATCTGGGTTTTCCTGGTAGCTGAGGAGGAAAATCAGCAAAAGCTCCGTGCTAACTGGGACCTGTGAAGCTGCTGTTGGTCTGGCTGGACAGGGGGGCAGTCACAGAGCTCCCTGGAGCACTCAGAGATGCCCAGAGCACCCCTGACAGTGCCACACGTCAGGACGCGTGCACTGCCTGCTGCAGCCCTGGCAGGGAGCTGTGCTTGCCTCGTATATGAATTTTAAATGAATTGTTAACACGTTTTATGAATCTGGTAAAGGGGTGCTGATGTGGGAGAGAGCACATGTCTGTTCTGCAAGATGGAGTAAATAAATCATGACTTGCACAAGATAAAACTTTATTGAGCAGCAATAAACGACAGAAATGCTTCTCACAGCGTTTAAAGCCACGTAAAAGAAAGCACCGAGGGCTGATTGCCCCCGAGACCCTGAGGCTGGAACAGCTTGTGCTGGGCTGATGGGGGAGAGAGTGCCCTCCCAGAGGGGCAGGGACTGTCACACGCTGCCTGTCACACCCCGGGGCTGTCTGCAACGCCTTCCAGCACCCACATTTGCTGCTCACAGTCTCTACAACATTTTGGTGCCTTTCCCCAGACAGAATCCTTCCCTCACTCTTTCCCCACCATAAATTCCTCTGGTCTGCTGTCCCAAGGACAGCTTTGGAGCAGAGGACAGGTTGTGTGCAGCACCCTCCTGCCCAGGTCCACACTCTGAAGTAGTTCTCTGGAGTAATAATAGTAATAATGGTAATAATAATAGTAATAATAATAGTAATAACAATACTACTACTACTACTACCACCACCACCACCACCAACTCAAGGCCATCAAGGAGCAGTACATCAAAATTAGGCTGAAAAGTAGGCAAAACAAATTCTCATATTTTTCTCCTAAAATTCGTCACAAGAATACCCTGGCTCTCCTCAGAGCCTTCTGCCCTTCATAGTGGGGTGGGCAGGAGGTGGCTCAGGCTCTCTGCAGTAGGGGGGAGACTCTGGAGCATCCTGGGCATCCACACACACAGGGGTGGTGCCACCAGTTCTGCCCAACGTGCTGGTGTCTGACATCCTCCTGCTCAGCAGGTGCTGCAGGTCCTGAGCAGAAAATTGCCTGAATTTGTACCAAAAAGCTCTGGCAGCTGCAGCAATGTGGGCCAGTGTCCTGACACACAAAATCACACCTCCCTTTCTGGAGATGTTTACTCCACCTGCATAGAAGTTGGGCTCTAAAGAGAGCATTTTGCTGCTATTTTTACCACCAAATTTAGTGTCAAATCCTCTCAGATAGCAACAGATTCTCACTTTTGTTAGAAAGTAACAAAATAATTTATCTGGACATTTAAAACTGCAAAACTACAGTTCTGCATTATTGACATTGGTGTTATAGATTTACTTTACAATTCTATTAATGAAAATCTCTAGGTCTAAATGACCAGCCAGTTCCTGGATTGCTGGCAAGATTGCTGAATTCTGTTTACATCTCAGGTTCTCTTTGCAGCATCCCTCTGGTCACAAGGCATCGATCTGTGCTGCTGGAAGCCTGTTTGCCTGTGGAGCCCTGCCTTTCATGCTGGATTTAGTATCTGATTTTGTCTAGGATTGTTACTACTTTTTAAAATAAACCAGCTCTTCCAAAAGGCACTTTATTGTTCTCTGCTTGTGTTCTTGTCTCTGTCACCTGGAGAAGAAAGAAGAGATTCTGGGAGGGGGATTCCAGGGAACATTGCATTTACCTGAGCACCTTTCTCTTCTTCACGGGGTTGGGAGGCTGAGTTTGGGTTTTCAAGAACCTCTGGGTCTTTTTCAAAAGTGCATCAGCTTCTCCATCTGAGACTGCTGCTGTCCAGGAACTCAAACCTGCAGGATCAGCCATGAGACAGACACTGTCCCCTCAGTGGGAGGAGAATGGCAGCCCAGCATTTGTGGAATTGGGATTCTCCAAATTGAGGTCTCTGGTTTGATTTTGCTCCAGAACCACAATCTCATCTGTTCTTTCTTTGGTTTTCAGGGGTGTTGGGATGATTATAATTTGTCAAAACCAGGAAATGAAAATAATACAAAGATATGTTATCCAAAACACAGCAAATCATGTGATGCTCCCAGGGAAAGCTGGCACTTTGCACAGACTCAATTCATGCAATTATTCCCTTAGCCCAGCTCAGCGCTTAATGAAAAGGAATTTCCATCATCCCAAATGGTTTCCACAAAAGCTCCTCTTCACCCCAGAGATGCCCACAGAATCAGACAGATAAATCTTCCTTCTCAGTAAAGTTTGGTGGAGAAACAAAGTTAAAAGACAAAGGAAAAGCCACTTGCCTGATTGATCCCTTTTGGCTGAAGGTGGAGAGGGATGGAACCTCCTGCCATGGGCCAGCCTGGCCTTCCCTGCAGTGCCCTCAGCAGGGCTGCAGCCCCATAAATCTGCCCGGTGTGTGCCCAGTCCCACAGCTGATCCAGGGAGTGCTGGGGAACTCGGGGTGCCTGTGATGATACCACAGAGACCTGAGATAAGGAACTTTATATACACAGGGCAGCAACCCCCTCTCCATCCTGACATTTCAAAAACATCTCGATATAGAATTAAAGCAGGGAGATGTGAAATGAGGTGAAATTATTCAGGATATACAATGGAGGAATTTTATTACTGAGCTGACTGCATTATAAATCAAGTGCTCTGTAAATGCAATAAAACAATTGTTTAGTCTGCATGATTCATACCACAAACCTCAGTATTCTGTGTTTTGATCTTATTGCAGCAATAAACTGTCTAGACAGCAATTAACAAACTGTTTTTTCTTCAGATGTTTGGAGTGCCTTTGCTGCCTGATCAGCACTCAGAAATACAGGGCTTTTTCTCCATTCCTATTAATTACCAGGTTGATCAAGAAGCAAGGTCAGCTGCAATTGTACAGCATTTCTCTTTCAATGAATTGCTACAGGAAAGGCACCAATCATATTGGTTTTTATGAGTACTAAGATGAAGATTTATTTTACCATGACACTCCAAAATGAGCTTTCAAGTGTAATTTCTATGAGCAAAAGTGCCATTTTAGGTCCTGATTCAACAAACTGCTTATGCTTGTACCCAGCTTTAGGCATTTCAATAATCCCAGGAGAATGTGTGCATTTAATTGATGTAAGTTTTGGTACCTGAGTTCATCCTTTGCTGAATGACAGCCAAAACCCGGATCCCTCCTGTGTGGTTATCCCTTCCTTTTACACAGGGAGTGCAGCAGATGTGCTGTGGTTTGGAACTGAGTTGAATTGTGCAGCTTTGCACAGTTCCCAGGAGGTGAAAACACCCAGCTCGCGGATCTTTCCGAGTGCAAAGCAGCAGAGCCGCATTTTGGGGGGGTCTCGGAGCATCCCCGGCTCCGCCGCGGGCGCTGCCGCAGCCGCTCCGCGCAGCCCTTGCTGGACAGCTCCGGCAGGAGCCGCAGCTCACCTGAACACCCAGCACGGAGCGGGGGGACCCTGCTGGGGCCGCCTCAGAGCCTCCCACACCGCAATTCCCGAGCAAAATCCCCCAGCAGCTGTAAGGAACAGAGAAAATCCAGCCCAGGCACTCCACTGTTTGGCAGGAATAATTCCATGGGATTTGGCTGTAAGTCTAAGTCATGGAAATATGATTGAAATAGTAAATAAAATAGTAAATATGTGATGTCTTCAGAGCAAAATGAAGGAAATAACTTCGACGCTGCTTTTTAGAAGTTATTTGAATAATAAAAAGTGTCCCCTAATCCACTGACAAATACTTGCTGTGTGGGTTTGGTTTTTAAATTCCAGTTTTGCTCACAATTGCACAGCACTTACAGAATCCTCCTCCTCTGTCACCTTCGGGTTTTTAAACTAAACTCATTCCTTTGGGAACCTTACAAAGGAAGTTGTTTTTCATTCAGAAATGTTTTTCCTCTGTTATGTACAAACACGGGGCAGATTTTGCAGGATTGCCCATGAAGTCAGACCTGCAGCTCTGATATATTGCCCTGGAGGAATATTTTTTTCCCTCCCTCAAGATAAATAGATGTAGAACTATGCAGACTTTCCAAGCAGTTATTAGGGAACATGCACAGCCAATCAAATCAAATTCTGAGCTTCTTACCTTGGCAGTGCCCCTTTAAATTAACTTTGCAGCCTGGAGATGCACAAACTAAAGGGTTTAAACACTTTCTCTGAAGCAGCAGCATAGAAGGGGGAAAAAAATCCCATCTCGATTTTTTCCTAATTTGTTAATTTTAATCTTGGGCATGGAAACCCATTGTCACTGTTCACTTGGCGATTTTTCTTTGGCTTAAAAACAATGCAGAGGGTCAGGGCTCTGCTGATGAGTCTTAGGAAGGTGGGTGGAAGGGGGGGAAAAAAAATCCAAAGTGTCCCTTTTGTGCTGCCACACAAAATCTGCTGCATGTAACACTACAGCCAAGCAGCAAAACAGCTGCATTGTTAAGCTAAATGGCTGAATTTAATTAGTTTCTTTATTTATGCCTTTCTTTTACACAGAGGTAAACCCCTGCTCTTACAGAAAATGGAAAAGGAGAACACTTTAATTATTTTGAAAGATTTTTTGTAGAAGAACAAACCAGTTTCTACAAGAGGGAGATGCTGCTGTAACTCTCTGCTGAACTAAATTCAGCTGTTACAAGTTTTTTTTCTTTCACATTATTTTATATTAATTAATGCTGCATCCTTCAAATGACAAAAACATTCCTGGTACCCATCTTGCAACCCACAAAGTCTTTAGGAAAAAAAAATATTGAAAAAGGAAACTATTAGGACCAGAGAATTGTTTAAAACAGAAACACAACATCCCATAAGGCTCACCCGTGTTATAGTTCTATTCCAAACTCTACTCCTGTCATTTTCCAAATCAATCCTGAATTCACTGAAAGGCAAAAGTTTTACAGCAGCAGAGTTCTCTTGGGCTCAGAGCTTTACAAATAAAGGAAAAAGTAGTTTCACCTGGTTGTGCCTCAAAAAGTCAGGTGATATTCATCAGTTTCAAAGAATTTTAGCTTTGAGAATGAACTTTGCTTTAAACTTTGGGCATTTAAGTGGTTAAACCTCACGTTCATCAGAAGCTGGCAGAATATTCTAATGACACCCCTTATCTGTCAACATCGAGTTTTACATCGCTTTCAGAGCAGCCTTAAAGACAAACCGAGCTTCAAATTTCAATATTCCGAATACACTTTGGTGCATTTGCTCCCAGTTCATGCTGGCGACCAGTGAATCTAATTAACTGGGCACAGGAGGGGCTTTATGAATGGAATGTAACATAACCATCCAAAGTAATCTCGTTACATTGGAACAAGAGGTTAAATACCACTTCCTGCTATGTAGTAGCTGTTAAGTATAGTATTGATGAAAAATATGCTAATAACGGCTGCTGAAAAGAATGGCTCGGTTCTTGGTAGCTAATCTCCGCAAGCTGCTCCGTAAGCGGCTTTTGTGCTCCGCTTGTATCACATGCACATCAAGCACCGCGGTTCTGTTCCGTCTCTCACCCCTTCAAACCGGGGGTTGGGGTTGTTCCTCCGCGGGGAATTTACATATCTATACAAATAAATAGATGGGCGGCCCAAGGAGCGGGGCCGCTCCTCTGCACCC
>JACBWW010000072.1:719790-780628 GCA_020086605.1 Lanius collurio | reverse complement strand
CTGGGGTGGGCACTGGGATCTCTGGGGTGGGCACTGGGATCTCTGGGGAGGGCACTGGGATCCTCTGCTGGGCCAGGCTGGAGGCAGAGCTGGATCGCCCCCCCGGCCATGCCAAGAACCCCCAAAGTTTCGAACAGGACTTTTTCTCCAGAAAAGGGAGAACGGGGCCGATCCCTTCGCTTGTAAAGCTGCCCATAAATCATCACGACTCTCATGGGGGGACAGCAATGACTCAAAGCTCGCAGTTAAAGCTGAAATTTTAGCTTGAGAACAAGGCTGGGGAGGTCGCTGGGGGTTTCACTGGGCTGGGTTCGCTCGGGGGTTCGCAGGGTTGTTGGTCCAGCAGCACCTTCCAGGAAGGGTCCCCACGGCCGCAGCCACACCGGGCTGAGTCCCGGCCCCTCCGGACAAACGTTCGGTTCCCCTTTCTCCCTCATTTCCATAAACAATCGGCACAATTCCCCGAGCCATTCAGTCTGCAAATAAAGGCGGAGGGCTGAGTAAATTTGCTTCACACCAATTATTTTTGTGAGGTCACTGAGTTAAGCATTAAAGAAAACTGCTGGGGATGAGCACTGGGAACAGTATGATTTGTGCTATGAACGGCACAAAAGCACTCGGTGCATGGCAGAACATGACATTTATTGGGAAGCTTTGTTCCCTGGGCTAACAGAAGAATAATCCTTTTCTTTTACCAGCTCTGAGTTCCTCGTTTTACTGCATAACCCAGCTGCACTGTAAGTCACTTTTGTAAGTCACAGCAGAGGAAAGAAAGTGAAAGAAATGTGATTTCAGAGAACAAAATATATATAACTGATTGCTTAGTTCACTGTTAAGTTACTTTTTTCTCTGCACATCATGAGGGTGAGCAGTTGTCAAATTATTGTGCTTTGTTTTCATGCAAATAAAATTCCCGAAGGAAAGAGCATTTTGAAGCCTCAGAAGCCAAGGGAAGTGCCAAGAATGCAGCTGCTGTGGGCTTGCATCACTTCATTGCCACCCTTCCCACAGCCACTTCCACGTGTGGGAGCACTGCCCGTGAGCTGGAAGGAGCTGGGACAGATCCCTGGGCACAGGGGTGGGCACTGCATCCCACACAAAGGGCTGGGACCAGACAGCAACACTGAGTTCCCCACTGCAAGACAAAATTATACAGCAGCTCTGGTGCTGCTCATGCAAGAAGGAATAGTCTGCAGTCACTCAGCTCGTTTAGGGATGGCAGGTCAGAGTCAGGCCCTGATATTTCAGGGGAATTAAAAAAAAAATCAAACAGAAAAATTCGATTTTGCCTGAAAAACTAGAGATCAGTGGAAAAATCACTGCAAGTTGAGATCATTTATCCAACTTCCTGGGAGACAGAACTAAAAAGTAGAGCCTGTGCTGGTATTTTAAGTGAGACTGAGCTATTTTTGAACACTCCTCTGTTACAGCAGATCATAAATGACTACTACATGTGACAATAATAGGAAGATAATCAAGTTACACATTTGATTATTCAGTAAAAGAACAGGCTGTAAATTATGCAGTTAAATCCAAATAAAGCCCAGGGTGTGCCCTTGGAAACCAGCTGAAAAGCCAAGTGTAACCATGGCCTGAATTCTCCCTGCCCAGGACGGTTTCTACCAGAGTGGTACCCAAAATCAGGGTATCTCTTCATCCCCACTGGAGATTCCCAGCACCCTTAAAGGACCAAGGGAAGAGAAGGAATAAATCTTCTTTTGCCAGGCTGTGGGGTGGTGCCACACCTCAAACTCACCAAATTTCCATTCATGCTCCCTGTATCAGTGTCAGGCAAGGAGCCACCTCCTGCTCAGATTGGGAGCTTGGAGCTGGCCTCAAACCCTCTTTCTTAACAGCTTTTGGGTTCTTGTGCTCTCTTTTTTACCTGGCACCCACTCAGCACCTGGGGGGTGTCACAGAGCTACCCTGGAATTATGGCTCCTAGCAGGGAGTTTCTCATCAGAGGCACTTGGAGCATTTGGAGCAGTTTGTTGGTTGGTTGTTGGGGTTTTTGGTCTGTCACTATATCCACATTCCACTTTTCTCTCCTCTTAAAGATGCTCCAGTGCCTGGTGCTGGCTGGCCCTGCAGGATGCCCATTGCACACCTGAGTTGGGCTGGGATTATCTGGCCAGGAATGGGAATGTCACAGTGGAGGTGGGGTCTGGTTTTGTTCAAAGAGAAGATCTCCTGTTTAAAAAATGACATGTTAAGAGAGACTTTTGAATCTTTCATTATTTTAATTACCTTGTTTTGATTAAGAGTAGAAGTGATTCCAGCTCCCCAAACGGGCAATCCACTGGTGCAAGGCCTCATTGGGTCACCTCTGCTCAGCCAGCCAGAACAGCCCTTAACTCCTGTCACAGAGACAAACCTGCCCTCAGCCCTGGGCAGTGGGGGAGTTCCTGAGCTCATCAATACCTGGGAAGAGATGGCATTTTGTCATTTACAGTAGGAGATGATACACTGGTGCGATATTTGCTCTTTTCTTGAGCCGTCTGGGTGTCAGTGATAACACCAAGGTCTCTGCCTTTGTCACAAATCTGTGATTGTCCCCTCAGCACCCTCAGCCACTGCAAACACCTCCGACATTTACTGGCTGCTGCCCCTTTCCAGGGGACAACAATGCCCAGAACCTCACATCCTTCCGCTGCACAGCCTGAGAATCTCTTTGTTTGGGGTTTTTCCCCAGTGCTGAATAACCCTCGTGTCCCACACTCAGTAAACTCGAGTTCCTTTACACTTTCCTCATGCCCCGGACCGGGCTGTGCTGGCCACAGAACCGCTGCCTCCGGCGAGCAAGCAGAAACCCAGGAGTTTCCGAAGCTGATTGGTGCCTGCTTGGAATTTGGTGCTATTTCTTCCACCCCGGCAATGAATGGGGAGTTTTCCCTGAGTCACCTCCCTGTTCTCCAGCGCTGCACATCAGAAGGAGCAGGAGCACAGGCGGTGACACCGCTGTGACATCGCTGCTCTCACAGGGAACGCAGGGTGGGAGCAGCTCTGAAATGAAAATAGCAAATTCCACAGTTATGACTCCAGTAAAAGTTACTCAGGCATTTAAATAATGGGACTTCCTACTCCCCAGATATCTTCCTTTCTGTGGAATTGTCTCAGGAAGGGATAGCATCAGGGATCATAAATTGTCTTTTGGCTTTTCAGCACTTTACAGGCTCCCATGCATCGCCAACAATAGGACTGGGGAATGACTCTTAACAGCTCATTAAGGCTGTTTTTGCCAAATGCAAATAATAAAAAGGCCTCTTAAGAGGCTGTCTCATTTTTATTCAGAAAAGGCTACTGCAGAATATAAAAAGATGCCATAAAATGGAAATGCAATAGAAGAGCCGGTGCAGTTATCTTTGGGGTCCTTTGAAAGATTTCCAGGCTAACTTCAAATCTCATGGGCATTTTGGGAGCATTCTGGATAGTTAATTCAGGAGGACACTTAAAAAAAAAATCAGATACTGGTGCTGTGCTGGCAACACACCAATATCTGGGGAGTAAGGGAGCAGAAATAAATAGGAGTGAGATTTTCATGGACTTGCCTCACATTAGCCACAGTTTTTATACTCCCAATTCACTTCTCCTGCTTTGGTCTGACGCCTTGGTGCTTTTGACCTTCCCATAGACAAAGAAAAGACACTTTGGCCTTCCATGAGGCACAATTTGGTGTCTGCAGACAGGAAATGCTCTCCCCACTCAGATGCCAAGTGTTGGACTGGAGTTTCCTGGAGCAGAGCAGGCCATGGAGGGGCAGCACGGGGGGGTTTGCTGGGGTTCCCCAGATACCCCTGCCCCCTCCCTCACCACCACCCTGCTCCCACTTGACTCCAGCTGTTTGGGAGGCAAATCCCCAGCAACCTCCGTGGCCCTCAGCACCCCTGGGTCCCATCCCAGTGCTGGTGTCTGAGTGCTGGACCTGCTACCCAAGCCACCTGTGAGAGTTCTGGCACTGATACTTCTTACTTTTCCTCCCCAGAAAGATGCAGGGGTTTGGCTTGGTGATGTCATCACCCCATTTTCAGAGGTGTTTTTCCTCTAAATTTTCCTTCATTCCTTCATTTGGGGGACTTGAATATTTGTTAAAGCCAGGTCTGCAGGCAGCCTGTGGTGACTGTGATATCTGAAGGTTGTTTTGGAGACTGTGACAGCCTGGTCTGTGTGCACCAGAGCTTGGGATCCATCTCCCCCTGTTGTTAAATCCCACCTCATTTGGGCACCAAAGTCACTGCACAAAGACATCCACGGATTTCAACTGGACAAGAGGCTTCCTCCAGCACAACTTTAGAATTACTTCTTGAAAAAAACAGAATTTCAAAGCACTGATTGTCATTCTCATACTCTCACTGAGTTACACAAGTGACCAGAGGTAATGTATTTATGAGAGATTTACTTCACTCCTGTCCCAGAAAGGCTTTCTTATATTGTTTGGAAAAAAGTCCCCAAATCTGAGCAGTTGCTTAAATATCAATGGTTTGAATACTGGTAGATTTTCCTTATCTTTCTCATAAGAATTGTGATTTATTGTGCAACAACACCAGAAATCCCCCTGTAAGAGTCAAGCTGTTCTTGTGGGAATTGAGTCCTTTACCAGAATTCCCCAGAAAATCACTGAACACCCCTTGGGCAGCCTGCAGTCTGCACAATTAAAACTCTTCATAAATTTACTCCTCTCTCTTAAATCAAGCTTAAGACTTAACATGAAAATTGGATCTGGTAACTTCTCTTGAGCAAGCCTTGAAAAGGAAATAAAACACGAGAGAAATCCACTTGTAGAAGTGGGACCAGGCATGATCCATCTCTGGGAATTGTTCTTGGGCCAGGGCTGGCCCAGATTCACTCCTATAACACTTTCCTCAGGACTTACCTCTGTACAGCCTGAGCAGGTAGGGTCACACCTGGAAATCTGGGTTAGGTTGTCCTGAAATAGAAGTAGGGAAGAAAAAACCAACACAAAACAAAACAACCAACCTAACAAAACCCAAACAAACAAAACAACAAAAAGATGAGGAGAAACAACATAAACCCTTTGGTTTGGGGCTCTTCTCTGGTGTAGGGCTCAGGGAAGGATCCCTGACTGACTGTGCCACACACAAGCCTAAACTGTGATTTATTGCACTTTTCACTTGGTCTTTCAGAGTGGAGGGAACGGGCAGACTTGACTTTTTAAAATGCAAATGAACCAGAACCTTGAAGGGTCTTGGAATATTTTCCTAACTTCCTGAAGCCCATAAAAATGTGTCTCTGGGATTGTGTTATGATGGGAGACCCCCAAGAAGCAGCACAGTGAGAAATGGCCTGGAGTTGTTAAGGGCAGGAAGGGAGCCCAGCTCTGAGATGGGCTCTGGCTGGGGAGTTCACTCCTCCCGAGCCTGCTGTCCCTGTGGTCCCACATTTAAAGATGCCATCGATTCCATAGTGGTTCATTGGCACTGTGCCCTCTGAGGAAAAAGACAGCAGGGCTGAACTGTGAGGAGCCCTCAGCTCTGAAAACTGCTGAGCTCCACCATCTGGGCTGCTCTGTGGCAAGGAATATGCTTTACTGGCATTGCTTGGAGGTTTACAAGCAATCTTCTTGAAGTTTTAATGGTTGCTTGGGTGATTTATCCTGTCCTGAGAGTCAGTGCTGTTAGGAGGCACCCAGTTCTTGAGCTCTCGCTTTCCTTTATTATGAAAACCTTTAATCTTTCCTACATGTACCATAAATAACCTCATTATGGCCACACAGAAAATGGAACTGTCCCCATGTAAGTTCGGACTTTTTGCTTCACACTTTTATGAGCTGCTCTTCACGAGGAGGATGCTTAATGTACAGCACAGGAATTTGGAGTCTGAGGGGTAGGAAAGTGTCCTATTCAATTTTGTGCCTTTGCAGCCAGCAGGCCCAGCACCATTTTGCTGGCAGGACCTGCTGGCACAGAGACAGGCACTGCTTCCTTCAGACCCTCAGGGGCATCTTGTGCTGCCTCTCCCACCGGCTGCTCCAGAGCCTTTGGTACCTCAGAATCTCCTACCTCAACCTGATATTTCTCTCCCAGCACGTTTGAATCCGTTCAGTGTGGAAGGCAGGGGGATGCCTTGGGAGGCTGGGATGCACTGATAGAGTTAAACCAAAGGCACAGGAGTTGAGGCTCACAGCAGGAGAAACATTTCACTCAGGATATCCCCTGCATGTATTTCAGACAAATCCACAAACCCGAAGGACGGCAGAGAAGGGAGGGTCGTGCTAACTCTTGCCCATCAGCGATGCCACCCCTTTATGCCATCCTTGCCATCCTCCGGGATCAACGGGGAGTAAAGGCTCAAGCATCAAACGCGGCTCCGAATCAGCCCTGCCTTTGCCCACATCCATCGGATGAAACTTTCGGCCTTGCCCCAGCTCCTCACCTCGAAAATGCAGATGCCAACGTTTACTCCTCTTTGGGAAGCTCCAGCAGCCCTACGGAGAGAAAAGGGCTGCATTAATGGTCGGCTCTAATACTGCTATTTATTTTCTTTAGCTTCACAGATTCTGCCCTGAGGGATTTTCTTTAACAAAACCCCGACCCAGTTCGCCTTTGGGACCACGATTACCACACCCATGGGTGGAAAGCATAAGCCAAATCTCCGATAAGGAGGGAACAATTAAAGAATTCAGACTGCTGCTTCATGCAAAAGGACGTTTGAATTAGCATAGAGCAGCGCTTGAGAGGAGGGCTCTGTAATTGAAGCAAGCTCTAAGTGCATCTCTCGGGCTAATTGCCATCTCAGAGATTGTAAAAAGGAGAGAGAGAGAAAGAAAAGGACTGGAGGGCAAATTACAACTTTGGAGTAGGGATGGACTAAAGTTAGAGGATGCATGTGAGAGTTATGCAGGGAATTTGCAAAGGGTTGGGCAGTGTTTTATGGAACATTTGCCCTTAAGTTTTAAATTTGTCCTTGGCTGGGTAAGGGGGATGGGGAGTGCAGGCTCTGAAAGGCTTCTCTTTTCGGAGAGAGGACACTCGATTTGAAATGGGACAGAATAAACAGATAAGGGATAGTAACAATATGTTAAATTAGGCCATCATTTCCTTACAGCAATCCTGATGCCACACTGTGAACACCAAAGCCAATTCCCCAGTCACACCTACAGTTTTCCAGCTCTCCCTGGCAGATTTTCCCTCTTGCCCAGAGCACAGACATTGTCCCCAGGCAGAAGCAGGAGCCCAGAGCTGACAGCAGTGGCAAACTGGCAAAACCCCACAGATAACATTACAGATAATCCCGGCTGCCTTAATTACCAGCAGCTCATATCTGTTGGAAGCTCATTGGTACAAGATGTAGATGGGGCTGCCTTATCAATATGCCCAATAAGATGTCCAGTTAAAATCTAATCATGAACCTATATTGCTGGAATTCCAGAGGTTCAGATTATTAGCCAAATCCATTTGCTTCTGTCCCACTTTGTTATCTTTTCTCACAAAGAGATTGAAGGAATTTGGAAAAGAAAACACTTTTTTTTTTTTTTTTCCTCCTAAAAGTATTTTCAGCACCTAATACAGTCAAAATCTGGGATATTCTGTGTTTGTGTACTCCTGCAGTATGGGATAAACATCTCAAATTAAAACAGGGTTTTAGTTGTACTTTACTGTTGTTATCACGAAAATGTGGATAATTTTCCCCTCTGTGAAGCTCAGTAAGATCTGTGCATGACAAAGGGACGTGATGTCAGCAGTAAACTTGTTAAGTTTTTCTTCCCATTGAGTGATTCTGGTAAAGGAAGTGCCATTGCTGCCACAGGGGCAGCAATCCCGTGTCCCGTGGGCATTTTCAGGCTGGGAGGTTTGCTCTGGCAGCAGCAGGAGTGTGCCAGGCTGTGGGGACAGAACCCCCTCCGGTGAAGAGAAACCCAGCACAAAGGAAACGCATCTGGGCTTGCTTCCTCCCCTCAAGTATCCCCAGGAAAGGCATCAATAACCAATCCTGCAAAAGGAATTAACTTCATTTGCATTCGTTGAGAAATAGTCTCTTTTGGGGGAAAGCAAACCAAACCCCAAACCCAGCTGGATCCCCACTGCAGGAGCGCACCCAAAGCTCTGCTCTGCCCCACCCCTATTTGTGCTGCTGATGGGTGATCAGAGAGGTTTCTTCTCCTGGCTCACGCTAAACTTCTTCCTCATCTGGGAGGATTTAGCCTTCAGAGGCAATTTGCTGGGATAAAGGCAGATTATACAAGTTAGCAATATATTAGCAGATGTTTTCAGATGCTCTTGCTATCAAGACAATCAGTTATCGACTTTAACAAGCTGATCCCACAGACAAACGTGCCATAATCTCCCCAAAAGTTAATGTTCCCTCTTTGGGGCTCCCACCAGGTCCACCTGTGGCTGTTGTTGGGGCCACACAGTCTGTGAGCAGTGTTTACTCTAAGCCAGCAGCATATTCCCATAAGTCTGGGGCTATTTCCCAATTTTGAAGATGGTGTGGGGAGGGGATTGGGAGCTGATGATAACGGGATGGAGGAGATTAGGCAGCTAAGCCATCCATTTTAGTTCCAGTGATCAAATTTCACAGTCTTTATCTGAAGCACTGCCCAGCTCACTCTTCGAGTGAGGATAAAATGAGGGAGTGCAGCTATAACCAATAACTTAATGCCTGTTGATCACCACCACAAAATCACCATCTCCCCAAAGGTGCTGGGTCTTCGTATTGAGCTGGAGAGTTTGATCTTATAAATATTTATTCTTGTTATCTGCAGAATTACTTGTGGCAGAAAGCTCTGCTCTGGTGTGATTGCAATCTCGGTGCTCACAGAAGGCACCAGGCAGAGAGATGGGCTTTGCTAAGATCAGGGCAGATACCAGGACCAGATCCTGCTCTGAGGCAAACAACATGACCAAGGTCCCAACAGCAAATGCTGTACTGGACCATTAGGTAGAAATTTCTTATCAAGAAGAGGACAAAAAAGCCAGCTCAGAAGAATTAAAAGTCAGTGTTGCCCAGACATTTTACAAGGAACTGTAAATGCTTAATACTACGGGTGCAAAATGCTATGAAATACAATTAAATATTATTAAGCTTTTTTTATGGTAAGAGGGAACTTTTTCTTACCAATAGTTTTTAACTAGCAGCTTTACTTGTTTAGCCTCAAAAAGAAAGATCTTTACATGTTGTATTTAAAACTAAAAATGCAGTGTTATACATATTAACATTCTTTGAAAGCTCCCAAGAGTTTTCCAGACCTCCCATAGGTACCCTGAGGGGAAAATCAAAACCACATATGGGGAAGTGTGGGGGTGAGAAGAGAAAGAAAAGTTAGTTCCACGTGGATTTTAATGCATCTGATCTCAGGAGGCCTTAAACAACAACAAAAAAAGTGCATTTTACAAGGTGAACACAGTATTGATTTGAGACTTTTATATCAGAAGGAGCTCAATTAATCCGATTCCAATTGACTGACAAAACATCCCCACCTTTCAAAACCAGAAGCAACTGCCATAGCAACAAAATATAAATAACTGTACCCAGCAAAGCCCACCATAACAAAAGCTAATGATGCACATTGTTAAAAATGGAAAAGATTTCAGTTGAGGTCCCCAAAGCTTCTGAGGTGTTCACAGCAGTATTTCTGTCCCAGGAAAGACTTGAGGTCACTCTTAAATACAGATGGTGATTTGATCTTTGTTGTTATTTTATTCTAATGATTACATGCTCTATAAACAGAACTAGACAAGTCATGTTTCTTGTGAACTGCTGAAGTAATAATCAGGTTATTTGAATTAACCCTGCAGGACTGACTGTAGGGAGGTGGAATGAAATGAAAAGGTGGGGAGAAAAGGGCAGAATTTGGTAACAAACACACAGAAACTCCACATCTCTGTGCCTTGGCTGTGTGGCTCAGAAGCTCCCCCATGTACAGTGTTAGAGCCCACAGAAGTGGCATTAATGACATTTTCCCAAGGATTTCCATTGGCACTGGCATTGTGTGCCCAGCTGGGATGCTGCCACTGTTGCCACTGGCATTTGTAACCCAGAAACCTCTTTTTTGTTTGCACATGGAGGAAGAGATGTGTGATCTGGAGCTCTTTTGGATAGTTTGCCACAGCAGGTAAATAATGCACCTCCGTGTCTGAGCGCTGCCAGCTGCCCCCCAGAAGGAACTGAGACACTCAGGGGGTGCTGCAGTAGCTGAAGTCAAGAACTTTTATGCATATGTAAACACATTAAAATCTAATCTTCAAATGAGATTAGAATAACTAATTTCCATTATTTTGCTGTAGAGAAACACCACAAACCAAACCCACGTGAACAGTAACTTGTGCCCAGTTTGTTGAAAAGAGATGACCAACAATTTGGGCTCCAGGGCCACCTTGGCATTGCAGGTGGCAGGAGGGGCCTGCCAAAGGACTGGCTCCTTCTCCAGGGACCTCGATGCACATTTACAGAGCCCCTCACCCACAGAGTGCCAGGACAGGGAGTGTGACCATGAATCTGCTGCTGCCCAGGCACCTGCTCAGCAGAACATGACTGAGACCTTCCTCACTCTTTCCTCAAAAAGGAATTTCTAGAGCAGGAATGTTTTCTTATCAAGAGCAGCAGCAGCTGTCAGACAGGCAGACTCATGACTGCTGCATCAGATAAAGCAGCTATGGAATTTATATGGTCCCAATTAGGGAGTATCTGAATATGATATGTCCCAACAGCACCCTGACGTTGGGAAACATTGAAATGTGCCCATTTTCCTGCACAGAGGGGGAAACTGAGGCAAAGAGAGCAGTGAGGTTGCTCCGGGTTGCCCAGGAAGTTTGCAGCTGAGGGAGGACATGACCAAGGGCTGTGAGTGCCCCCATCCCTCTGCACTGCTCCTCCTGAATGAGCACGGTGGGGTTTTCATCAATGCTGGTGTCTGGGGAGCTGTGCAAGGCACAGGGGCTGTCACAGCTCATGGACAAGGTCAGAGGTCTGCAAGAGACCCCACGTGCCCCTTCCATGCCCTGTACAGAAGCTGTGCTGCCTCCAGTGCCACAGAGAGCAAATCATGGATTTCAGCAGCCCCTGGGCTGTTCCTGCTCTGTTTGGGGCAGCTGCAGAGTGAGGCTGGACTGGAGCTGAGAACTGTCCAGCTCCTCCCCCGGGGATGTTTGGGATCTCAAGGGTCAGTAAAGACACCAGAGGGGTGGGCTGGGGCAGAGGCAGCTGTCCTGACAGAAAACTGCTCCAGAGAAACCAAGAGCCCTTGGCCATCACCAGCCTGACCTCCCTTCTCTCACCCCACACCCTGGGATGAGTTTCTACACTGCAGGTGGAGCAGTTGGATCTTTGCATCCCCTTTGCAAGGAACTGAACACCAAACCTCTCAGGGGACTGATGGAACTCCCAGGCACAATCTGGTGACACATCCTGGCCAACCCCACCACTCTGCTTCTGCCAGAGCAGGAGAAGGTTCCCCTCCCTTCCCTGGGCTCGGCAGCCCCTCCTGCCCCACTCTGCCTGGGGTTCCTGCAGAGGGGAGCCCGCAGCTCCCTTGGAGGGTGAGCCAAGCCCTGTCTGCCTTTGGTGACAGCACGACCACAATAACGGCCCACGCTGCTGCGAGGAGCGGCTGAGCCTGAGAAGAGCACGAACACTTTGAATTAACCCCGAGCTTTGTGCTTACAGAGAGATCTTATCTGCACCCAGCAAAAGTCATTTTTGTGCAAGAGGAAGAGATAAGAGCATATGAAAAACATTAGAGGTGTATTTCCACTGCTCCTATTCGGATGTACAGGGCTTTTAAGTGTTACAGGGCACTTTCTTAAGAGATACTACAAAAGATATTGCCAGGCTAATCAAAGTTTAAGTAACAGGCTTGCTCTGACAGCAAATTAGAAGTTGATAGTGCCAACTAAGTTAAAATTATTCAGATTCGAACAAAAAATTACCAATAAGTAGTTGTTTGGGTTTGGGCATACTAAGAAACAGGGGCTATTGAATATTAATAGTCAAAGTGTAGCTATACAGAGAGTGAGAATTCCCATGTAATTTGGATTGTATCATCTATGGATGCTGTAAATCTAGAGAGAAATCCAGACCCTACATCTATAATCTCCTCTTTATTTTTTTTAAGGACAAATATCATGTTTATGTGATTTAAAACCCCCAGAATACTCCCCCTGAAAACTTATGAATCCTGTCTTTGTTCCAGGTGATTGTAACACTTCAGAATCAGGCAAACCATTTGGTGAGTGCGTGCGAGAGGGAGAATGAATTTTATTACAGCTACAAAACAGATTTTCGGGAGTCTCTGAGTAACTGTGAGCAGATGAAAGGGAGCCAGCTGAGATCTGTGCACTGCAAATTGTTTCCCCATGATTAAACTATTTCATCCTCCGGGCTAACATCTCTGTACTTGTTTGGCAACAAGTGATAATGTTGGTGATAAAAGTCCCCCCTGGATGAGCAGGGAAGGATGATAACAGTTATTAGTACCTCCTTTTGTGGTTAGTAAACGCTTTTTTTACAGGTATTTTGTAAAGTACAATGAAATATGATTAATTTAAATAATAAAAAAAGAGACCAACATTGTCCTACTGCAGCATTGCAGAAGCTGGTGATGTTTTTCTAGAGTTCTGCCTAGGGAAAAATGCTGAAAGCACTCTGTTGGTATTTAAAAAATATGGTCTGTTGCTGTGTTCCAGTGTGGCGAATTATTTTAGCTTCATTAATAATTTTTTTTTGCTTAATTAGAAATAATTAATGCAGATTATTGCTTTGTACTCAGAGCAAAACCTACAGCCAGCTACTAAACTTATAACTGACTCCTCTGCAGAGGGAGAGAAATATCACTTATTCCCCAGGATAAAAATTAATGTGTTGAACAAAGGTTGCTCATTGCTTTGCTAATTTGTTGTAAATTTTTGACTCATTTTACATTGCTACTTTTGGACAGAGCTGTGCATTTGTGTTTTGCTCAGGTCAGTGGGAATTCGAAGCATTCTGTAACTTTGCAAATCAAATCACAGTTGAAGGTGCTGTCAAGCCTGAATTTTGACTAGTACTTAAAAATATAGTCTGAGCCATGTTTACAAGCATTCCTAAATAAAGGCTTAATTATCAATTCAAATGTTAGTTTTCAGCCATCCACATTTACAATTTAGGCTTCATTTGTGTGAGTGGGAAAACTGAAATAACCAGTTTCAAGAAGCACGGATAAGCACAAGGAAAGATTTTTTGAGGCATTTAAAATCAGACAGAGATTAAAAAAAAGAAATAATCACAGGAAGCTGATAGCAGTATAGAATCTCTGCTACAGGAATCTGAGCAGTTGGACTCCCAAGTGCTGCCTGGACATAAAGGCTCCCTCATCCCAGCATCCACGTGGGAGCGGGTGAGGCTCCCAGGAAGCTGCTGCCTCCCCAGGGAAGGTTTCTGTGCAGCCCATTCAGCAGCAGAACTTCTGCTCCTAAATGGTTTTCAAATACAGTTCATTTTCATGGCATGATCTTTAATGAAAAGTGCCTGCTGAGTGCAGTACAAACCATTTGGTGCCCCAGTGTCAGGGGAGGAAAAGAACAACATTCAGTAAAGCTGAAGGTTTTTATTATCACGTCGTAAATGAACAAATGGCATCTGTCAATACAAAGGAACTCATAGGGGGTATAGAAAGGAAGCTTAGTTATTACACTCAGGGTGTGCTGCTGAAGTGACAAACTGGAGTTTTATTAACATGCCAGTTATAGATCTCCTCTTCCTCCCCCACCACCCCAGCTCTTTCCTTTTACCTCCCTCATTTTGGCCCATACCAGGACTGCTGTAAAATGAGCTTTGCTCAGACAGCGCTCACCAGCTCGTGCTGGAAGTTGCAGCCATCACTAGGGGCAATTAAAAAGTGGGGGGCCCCCGTAATCAGAATTAAAACGTGGCCCCACATTCAGCCCTTCTCTGGGGAGCGTCAGCCCAGGGGATCAGGGAGGCTCCAGGAGCACTGATCCCATCAGTTTTCTATGTGGGCAATAAACCTCTCTCACTGCCCTGATAAAAGACAAAGGTGTTTATGAGCTCCAGGAAATGTTTATACCAAAGGTATCAAACCCAGGGATGAGTTTGCTCCCAGCAGTGAGGAACTGGAGCTGCAGAGGGAACGGGAAGGGAGGCTCAGGGGGTGGCAGCCTTGGCAATGATTTTTACTGGAAGGTATTAAGGTTTTCCTCATAAAAGGGTTTAGTGGCCTGGAGCAGGTGTGGCTGCAAGCTGGCAACCAGCAGCCAGGGAGGCAGTGCCCGGGGCAGCGCTGGGGACCCCGTCCCCCCCTGGAGAAGGAAGTGGGGCTGGAAGTGCCCCCCTGTGCCCTGCTGGGATGCTGAGCCTGGCTGCAGGTTCTCAGCAGGAGCGTTTGTGTGCCATGGAAAGGGGGAAATCAGGGGTTTCTCTGGAAAAATTGTACAATTAGACCTACAGTAGAGTGAAAAGAGCTTAGCAGGCCAGAGTGAAATCACACTGGCAACCGTGCAAATACAGGACGTTGAGCATTTTTAATGGGAACAGGAAAATACCAGAATCACTTCTGTGCTTTCCCAGCTTTTTCAAGTGCAGGGACTGGGCTGCATTTATGATCAGTGAGCATCAGAGCTGCATTTAAAGGCAGGCATGAAAGGAAGTGCCTTTCAGTTACAGCACTAACCAGCAATTTCAGTGAGACTTCCTTTCCAAACTGCCCAGAGCACGGAGCAAGCTGCCATTGCTGAGGAGCTGAATGCAAGCAGGACTTTCATACTGTCCCCAAAAGAAAGGATTTCATTCAGTGGGGCCAAAGGACCAAAACAGTGATGCCAGGAAATTCAGAAGGTGCACAAACAGGTCTGGATCAATTTGCAACTCTGACTGACCTTGTGAATTCAAGGCTTGCTGGTGCCTGGCAATGCCTGGGAAGGCTGGGATGGTTGTGCCCATCTTGGACTGGCCTGGTGGATCTCCCTCTCCAAAGAAACACTTCTAGCTCTGCTTTCTAACAGGAGTAGAGTCCTCCAGGTTTTTAGGGATCATTACAGTTCCCAAAGGATGTGCTGTCACCCCCAGCTCCCACTGGGGATAATGCACAAGCAGCCCCTGTGGTACCTCTGGGAATGAATTCCAGCCCTGAGTGTTGGAGCAAACTTGTCACAAGTGGAAATTGTGCACTGGCACAGACTGCTCATTATGTGTCACCTTCACCTCCCAATTCCACCTTGCTCTGACATTATTAACATGTCATGAAAAGAGAAGTGCACCTCTCAGACAGGCCATGATATGGAAAAAAAACAACCCCAAAAGTTTGATCAAGGCCATTTGGAGGCCAAGCTTCACTTTGTAGAGATCCTGCCCTCAGCTGACAGCTCTGGGTGGGTACAGAGCCCCTTCACACCTGCAGGGAACCTGTCCCCACGACTTGTCCACTGCCTCTTGTCATAAAGAGATTTATCAGAACCTCTGCACAAAAGCCACATTTCCTTTCACCCACGGACAAATTAAAAAGCCTCTTAAAACCAGAATAATCTCAGGGATGTCACCTTTTGTAGGGGATGGCTTTATGTGCCCATTTCCTTCTCATGCAAACTCCTGCTTTTACAGCTTAATGACAGCAACTCCCCAGCTCCAGCTCTGCTGCAAAGGGAGGAGAAACAAATCAGGGCACCTGGCTGGGACTGTCCTTTCCTCTCCTCATCTCCAGGGTAACTTCCCTCAGACCTCTCTCACCCTCCCTGCTCTGGGAACACACACTTGGCTGACGCTGAGGGAATGAACCTGATGTGTCCAAACCACCAGAACATTTCTTCAGCCCTGGCTGAGCACGGGACATTTCAGAGGTTCCCACAATATTAAGGCAGGAATCTTGCCTGAGTAGTCGCCATCCTACAGCAGTTACACTGGTTTCTGTTAAAGCAGCTACCTGTGCACTGCCAGGGATGTGGTGACACTCTCAGAGACAGGAACTTGCCTTCAGCAGAATTTTAACTCAAAATTATCATAAAATGCTGATGGACAAGATAAAGATTGCCAGGCTGTCCCAGCAACTTTGCTTGGTTTTAGTTTTACATGGTGGGAGATTAAAGGGATTGTGTGTCTTTAGCACAGAGAGGGCTGGGAACAAACTACAAGGTTTGTTTCAAATTAAAAAACCTGCCTTGTAGTGATTTTTCTTGGTTGTGCTCTTGTCCTTCTGGTTTTGCCCACTGTAAGGGATTTGCTTTCTGGGGGAAATCCTACAGAAAGAGCAGCTGCTGCACAAGCAATGAAAGGTTTCCTGTGTATTTTGCAGTTGGATACTTTGCAGACCAATAAAGACTGAACACATCAGAGCCCTTTCTGCTGTCGGGAAATAAAAATACCCTTCTCTGATATCCAGCACTTCTCCTGAAAAGAATCACAATCTTTGAGACTTCTGCCTCCCCTTCAAATTCAGGTCAGACCAAGCAACAAATTCAAGAGTTGCTTGGGGTGAAATGTCCATAAAAAGAAACAGACACCACGTTATCACAGGGGCCTCCTTTCCTGCATAAATCAGGACAAGAGGCTTTAAATTAAAAAATTATGATCTATAAAGACTTACTTTACACCATGAGAACTAGAGGCTGTGATAAGAATACAGGACCAAAATGCTTCTTTTGCAGGTTGTTTTGCCCTTGCTGGTACAGCAGTTGGAGATGGTTAATGAGTTAATTATTGTGAATGAGATACCAGTCACGTAAAACTTGCCTATTTTCTCTCTTAATGGAGATTTATACATAACATGCCAAAGCTCCTTTTGTAGCTGATACGCATGTGACACAGTCACATGAGCAGTTTAAGCACAAAACTCTCCCCCCACAAATTGTCATGTACAAACAAAGGAAAAATCCATTCAGTTGAGAAGGGGGAAAAGCTTCAGCTGAGGGGTTTGGGGTTTTTTATTTTCACGAGAAAGTAATTTTTTCAATCATGTGAGGAAAGGGGGTTTTATGAAAGAAAGCCCAGACGACACCATACTTATCTAAGGACCCTAAAATAAATGGGGTGAGATCATCCAAAGAAGTTATTAACACATAAACTGTGCTGGGTACAAGCTCCGTGACCCACGGTCATCTTTAGAGCAGTATAGTGACTACAAAAGGGATATAAAATGTATGGAACTTTTTTCCCTTTTAGCTCATGCAGTGGTAAATTGTCTCGTCCTGCTGATACATTGCTGTTTGTCATGAGTGATCTAGAAATGAAAGGAACAAACACAAAACAAATCACTGAAACATTTCACACCTCATCATCAAACCCATGTTCAGAACTCTTTTGTTGTGCTCTGCCAATAATCAGGAGGGGAGAATCAGCCCATATATTTTTTATGAGAGGCACTAAAAGTTCTGCTGTCACTGGATAAATCTATAGTATGGATTTTTGAAATCAGTATTTTTTTTAAGAAAACCAATGCATATTTATTGCTGCTAACACTTGATATCTTTTTTAACAGTTTTCACCTAACAAACTTCTCAAACTATTCCAAACGAGGGAAAACACTCTTGTAGAATAACTAAACTTTCCCTTTATTTTTCCCAAGAAAATTGAAGCAGCCAGACAATTTCTGTACATTTTCCAGCACAACTGAGAGTGCACTGGGAATCCTCCCTCTCCTCTTTACATCAGATAAATAGTTTATTTCACTATCTGTTTAAGGTACTTTTCTTCTGCCATTCAGAGGCAGCACTGCTGCTTTTCTGGGACAGGCTCACTGTACTTAGACCAGATCAGATAAGCCCCAGGCTTACTCTGTGCACTCCAGAAGCCAGACTGACCACATTTAGAGTAAGAATTTCCCACAGTGGCACTACTCAGATTCAGAATCAGAGAAATGAATCTGCCTAAATCTCTCCAAAAGTCCAGTGGCATTAAATGGTTGCATTAAAATTGGCAGCACTTGCAGAGGTCCCACGAGGGACGAGCCCAGGCTGACCCCAGGACTGGCACTGGCAGCACTGCCAGGGTGCCTTTAGGGAGCCAGGAGCTGGTGCAGAGGAGGTGGCAGCTCAGGGCATCCCCTGGGGACCTGGTCCTGCCAGTGCCACTTGGAGACCTCAGGATTTGTCCCCCTTCACAGGGTTTGGGCCAGGCACAGCCTCCATGTCCTGAACAAACCAGCAAATGAAGTGACCATGACGTGGTTTCTGTTGAAATTTAAGGGTTTTTTTCTGCAGTCTTTTTCCTCTCTGCCCCCACAAGAGCTGTGCTGGCACAAGGAGGTGACAGTGGCCAAACCCAGCATTATTATATGCATGTCACATAAATAACAAGTGAATAAGGGCACCTTGGCATAAATTTCCTGGCAGATCCTGTGCTAGACAGGAACCTCTTGTGCTCAGGAGCAACGTAGCTCCTTTTTCAGAGGTGGGGAAACAGCCTCATTTCTCTCAGGTATGAAGAGGAAAAACTAACACATAGAATTTGAAGAAATGCATTTTGTGTGACTATTTCTTACCCTCCCCTGCTCCTCCTGCCATAAACTATCACATTCCTTTAAGATTTATGAAAGATGATTTGAGTGAGAAGTGAGTGTCTCTGCAAAGGACTAACTGACCTCCCAGCTATGATCGTGACCCTAAACCAGATGAGCCTTTTGAAAAAATATTTTGGATTGAGTTAGGAAATGGCAGTGTCATTGAAACAAACTTGGTGGGGCTGTTCAGCTCTCAGAGAGGACAATGCCATGGTTGGGACACCTTTGTCCACTGCTTTGTCTTCTGGAATGAACTCAACAGTCAGTTTTTCCACATGCAAAACAAGACATGAGGAACTTCTCAGACTGCAGTGGTAATAAAAAAAATGAGTCATTTAAAAAAAATTATTTCATGTCAAGAAAATAGCTTTCATCAGGTCTATAAATCAGCTGCAAATTGAAGTACTTAAAGTAGTTTTTTGATTTTTTTTAAAATTGGTTTACAGTGTCTGTCCATATTTCTCAACAGGGAACACTGGGCATCCAAGGGTTTATGTTTCAGTGTCCCAAAAGGTACCCAGGCATTGAGACAATCAGTAATGCCTGGGTTAGGGACCTTCCCAGAATAAAAAAGAAAGAGGTAGGAACACTAAAGCCGTGAGAAACTCTGTGTGGAGACCATAAATGATGACACTTGAAAATTCTCCAGAGCTGCTGAGCCGAAGGTCTCAGATACAGGTGGAGCTCCTCTGGTCCCCCTGAACCAAAGCAGGCTGTGCCCAGGGTTTAGCCCCCCAGGGACACAGTGGGGTGGCACAGACACCCAGGGCTGTGCAGGGCTGAGCAGGGCTGAGCAGGGCTGAGCAGGGCTGTGCAGGGCTGAGCAGGGCTGTGCAGGGCTGAGCAGGGCTGTGCAGGGCTGAGCAGGGCTGTGCAGGGCTGAGCAGGGCTGAGCAGGGCTGTGCAGGGCTGTGCAGGGCTGAGCAGGGCTGAGCAGGGCTGTGCAGGGCTGTGCAGGGCTGTGCAGGGCTGAGCAGGGCTGTGCAGGGCTGTGCAGGGCTGAGCAGGGCTGTGCAGGGCTGAGCGGGGCTGTGCAGGGCTGAGCAGGGCTGTGCAGGGCTGAGCAGGGCTGTGCAGGGCTGAGCAGGGCTGAGCAGGGCTGTGCAGGGCTGAGCAGGGCTGTGCAGGGCTGAGCTCTGCCCCTCGATCTGGGAAGAGCCCCCAGGGGAAAAGGTTTGAATGCCGAGCAGCTTCTTCCATTTAAAACAATGGTATTAACTGGGCAAAATCAAAACCTGGAAGAATCTCAGAGACTGATTTCATAAAGGGATTGACTTGGGCAAGAAAGGCTGACGTGAGGAAAGCTCTCAGTTTAAGCCACAATGAGTTTACAGACTATCACTAATTAACCCAATTTACAAACTGGAGCTAAGCCCAGTGCCCTGGGCAGGGGCACCAGTTTGCATCAGCTGAGTCTGGAAGAAATAAATTTCAAACCACGCCGTGGGGAGTGATGTGTACAGACCTCAGTGCCACCAACACTCCTGACCTCCTTAGGCTTGTTTCTTGCTTTCTTTTTTTTAAATTTTTTTTATTTTTTTGTTGTCCAAGTGCTTCAGTTCAGGTTCATCTTCACTATTATTGCCTAAAATGGGCTAAAATTCCAGATTTACTCTCTTTTTGCATGTTTTAAACAAGGGGAGGGGGAACCCAGTGATTTATCACAAACAGCTATGAGATACAGCCACAGTGCAAGGTCTGCTTAGACATTTTAGTCATATGACCTTCATCTTTGCAAGGATCTATTGTTACATTCCATTTATTTTTGTCAATATTGACATCTGACCATGGACACAAAATGATCTTTTTTCCCTGCCTATACTCTCCTGTCCAACTTTGCATTAAGAAAGCAATTCAAAAGCCTAATGCATGGAAAGTGAATCTTTTGTATTCACTATAATGCCCAATTTTTCCTTTGGAGTTACCAAAGCTGTCCAAACAAGAGCTAGATTTTCCTTTTCAGGAGAGAATAATGGAAACTTTAAATGAAATCAGAAGGTTACTTGACCTGTTAGAAAGTCTGAGGTAAAACTGATGTGAAATTATAACGTGAAGCCATGTGAGGCTGTTATATAAAACATAGGAGTGCATTATGCAATCTCATATTTTCAACAGAGCTAAAAATGAAAAGAGCTCAGAAACTTGCAGTGATTAAGCCAGCTGCTAAACTATCCTATGTTGTGTTGTAGCCAGGATGGGAACCTGAATATGATTTTATTTCAATTTACTCACAGTGAGAGATCGATTACAAACCATCAGTCTGTCAAAAGACCCTTCAAAGAGCGAGGTAAAATTTTGCTGCTTGCAAGTGAATTTTGCCAACCACTTGCAGGATGAGTCCTGAGTACATCCTGCTCATCCCAACAGCATTTCCATCAGATTCCCAGTCTTACACTCCTGAAGCTCAGCAGCTTTTTTTACATGTACCAACTCCTGACATGAGCTGTGATTTCAGATATTCAGAGTCCAGCTGTTTCAAGGGCGCTGGAGAGCTGTCAGAAAGCAGTGATTCCACCCAAAAGAAAAGAAACTCTCCTTGGAGACATCTTCCCAGCCTTTGGTGGGAGAGGACAGGGAAATGGAGGGGCAAAAAGCTGATTTTTGTGCACTTCAGCAGATCTAAGCCATGGCTGTGCCCCTGAATGTGCAACAGAGAGGAAGGTGGGATTTTTGCTCCAGGTTAGCACCAGGGCAGGGATCAAATCCTGGAACTGCTCAGAAAGAACAGCCTTTACTGCACTCAGTTCTCTCCTGGCTCCCTGATATTTTGTGATGGGTATCCCTAAAGAAAGGAGGTTGCACTGTGTGGCAAAACAGGGGAAAATTCCCTCTCCCCACCAAACCCATTTCCCAGCAGCCCGGCCCTGCTGTGCTGGTCCAGCAGACAGAGCTGGGGATGCTCCTGGCACTGCTCACACTCCTCATGGGGAATGAACCCCCTGCCTTGGATCACCCCAAGTCCAGATGCAGCTCTGAGTTTCGCCATGGTTACAGTGACAGAGCCAGAGAAACACGCTCTTCCTTTCTTTTCAGGAATATTTTATGAAGATGTGAATACACGAATATTTTGCCACACAGTCTTTGCAAGTTCAAGCTTTTCCCAGCATTATCCAAATGGGATCATGGGTCTGGCTCCATCTGCCTTTCCCTGGGACTTTTTGTTAAAAATAAGTTACAGAGAAAAAAAAAATATTAAAAAAAACCCACAAACCCCCTACATTTCAACAACATTTTTTTTAATGTACAAAAATTAAAGGAATGGGTGATATTGTCACTGCTGAGAAGGGTGTTTGCCCTTTGAGTGTCTTTTTGTCTTTCCACATGCATTTTGCAACCATTTCTTTGGGATGAAACTGTTTTCTCCCCCTTTCTGTGCATTAGGTTGACAATGCACAGAATTGCCAGACAGTTTTGTCGCTTATGCCTTAGACTTTACTCTTCCTTTGAACCCTGCTCCGTGTAAAAGGAGTTTTTCTTAATAAGTAGTTGTTCATCCTTTGATATGCACATCTGGATGTGCCTCTTATCTGCAGCATGGTAATGCTGCTTCCTGAAGATAGTGATAAAAGAACAACTGCAAATAACACACACACACAAAAAAAAGGAAAACAAAAAGAATGAAAAAAAAAAAGACCAAAATGCTTTCAGATTTCTTTCAAAAAATAATCTGTGTGGGGAAAAATAGGGAACACTGCCTACCCTCATTTCTTTGGGATTTTATAACAGCAAAACAAATACAGGAACCCAAAAGGAAAAGAGGTGAAAAATTTACACCTAGAAATCCACTGCATTATCAGTGTGATGATGTAGAATGTATTTGAAAATCTTATCCAGCTCAGATCAGGCCTTGGTTTGAACCCAATTTGCTACCAAGAATAAATCACAGCATAAATATGAATAATTCTAATTCACCCCCATATTTCCCAGTGCAGTTGATGAGGAGGAAAAGCCTCTGCATCTGGGGCTGAGTTCTTCCAGTCTGTGACATATTTTGTATCATGGCATTCCTTAACTTTTAGGATAAAACTGTTCAGCATCACTCAAATCACACCCCCCCCAGTTCTGCAGTCAGTTCTTAATCTCAGTTCCTTCCTCTATTTTCACCACTGGATTTGAGGAAAACGCTTGGTGGGGGCAGGACCCCCCTGACACAAAACCCTGCCAAAATGCCTCTGAAATGCGGGTGCTTCCTGCAGAAGGTGAGATCTGCCTTGTCCCCAACAGCCTCAAAGTGCTCCAAATAAAAAGATTCCAGGGCCTGAAGTTCAGCCAAATTCACAGAAACCTCAGTGCAGCTGAAGGGATTCCTTATCTCCGAATATTTCACAGCTGCTTTCCCCCAGCACAGGTCAGGAAATAGCAAATCAAACTTTTTGGTGGCTGCACAGGCTCGTTAGCCCTGGCTGCTGCATATCCTCACCCTGCTGAGGATGGCAGGGGAGCAGCACAAACTGCTCCCCATAAACCGGGGCTGGAGGTGCTGTCCTGAGCCCCCAGCGCTGCAGGGACTGCCGTGCTGGACCCTTCCCAGCCTTACAGATAACAGTCATGAATTGATCCCTCATTAGTATGCAGCAGGCATGGGAAAATGATAAACTCCTATTAACACTGTCATGGCAACTGAAAAAATGGCTGCTTTGGAAGAACAAGGTCCACAACAGAAGAAAAGCAAAGGCCTCTTTCCTTTCTTCTGTTTGACATCTGTTGTTTAACATACAAAATTGTATTATAGTGACACACACTAGCACAGGCACGGTTAAAGGTTTGGCAGTGATTGTTATCATTATCAGCTCCTATTTGCAGGGCTTACGTGGCTCATCTCTGAAATTCCGCTCTGGGCTCTGACCTGTCATACAGGATTTCAGCCCAGGGGCAGAATTTATTGTTCAGATTTCAGCTGGATTGCTGCTGAGCAGAGAAGCAAAAGAAAAGTTGTCATTAATTCATTCTCCTTTGGGACAAAACCTCAGCAAATATACTGTACATTTTCTTAAACCAAGTTAGTTTAAGTACATCTCTCAAGAAACTTAAAAGTCCAAGATTTTAAAAAATCTTGAGTGACATAATTATTTAAGTCTAGTATATTTTTTATTGCTAAGACATTGTTAATGTATAATTTACATACTTGATAATAATTACAGTTTTGTCATAATCTGCTGAGTTTCCTTCCAGAACAAAGAGTTTGTGCCATTTCCTACAGAGCTCATTGTTCAGAAGGTGGCTTTTTGCCTCCTGCTGTACCTGACTCTATATTTGGTGACCTTGGGGCTCAATTTTCTTGTTTTTGAACTGAGGACAATTACCTACAGTTATAAAATATTTCATTTGTCACCCCATCAAGCAAAATAAGTGAAGAATTGTCACGGCGTGGGAATTGATTGGTCAGAGATCCCCATGGCTGATAATTACAGTCCCTTCCTCATTAGGGGAGTCAAAAGGAGGGAGATCCCTGGGCTGTGATGCTGGACTGGAGGGTCCTGCCCACCTACCCTGGCTCTGGAGCCCTCCAGGGGCAAATTTAGCTCCTTCAAGCTGTCCCAGGAGACACCTCTAAACAGAAGGACAATACCCAAACCGAGCAACCCAACACATCTGCCAGCCCCGAGGATCTGGTTTAGGCTTTGCTCAGGTCTCATCTTCTCCATCTCCACGGATCGGGGGCAGAAAGTTCCTGTTGACACAAAGGCCCTTCTTCCCATGGCCTCCAGTCCTGCTCTCAGAAGAGCCATTTTATTTTAGCTACAGCCTTCTCTACCCCAGCTAACCACCAGGCTGCCTCTTGGCACTCTTGGACCCCAGGATTTTTGGGCATTTTGGACCCACATTCTGCTGTGGGACACAGCACCGGGCAAGGCTGGGGTGTCTTTAACAGCTTTCTACTCGAGCTGCAAATGATTTACATCCCCTACCTTAGACAACTGCATCTGTTACCTTTTGAAAGGAACCCTGGAAAAACAGTACATTTTGCTAATTATGAAATTTGTGTGAAATAAATCACACGGTATCTGTGAAATTTGGTGATTAGCATGTCAAAGAGCCCAAATATCATCTGCATCCTTCAGAGATCTGTAAGAAATGCATTTTTTTTCCTGTGCACCTGCATCTATTAATTGCTTTCCCACAAGAACTCCCTCTCCTCGAGACTGAAGCTGTGCTGTGTGCAGATAAATGCACAGAGGTGATCTAATTTAATTTCCTCTCATTAATAGCCTTCCTCCATGGCAACATATCAACATCTCAGCTGTGACAATGAGGACACCTGAGTATACACATATTCTGTACAGTCTCCTTATGGGCAAGAGCCTGTCAAGCTTATTAAATGAAATAAAAAGGGAATTTTAAAATGCATTTCAAGCAGCTTACTGAGAGTTAGTTGATCACGGTCGTATTTTGAGCAAGACGTGGGTTTACAGGCAGTTGGAGGCAAAAGCCAAAAGACAGGCCCAGGATTTTAGCTTTTTATAGTTGCTGCTGGATTTTCATTATCCCTGCAAAGATCTTAAACAAAGGGGGAGAAGCGCTGCCTCCTCCCTGCACAGCTGAGGGTAGGAAAGGGCCGGGGCCAGAAGTGTGAACCCAGCACTGCCACCCTCCCATTACTCTCACCCAGTTGTTAACTACAATGCTGGGCTATTTAAATGCTAATATTATTTAGCATGCAACAATCATTCAGGTTGGAGTCCCGGATTTTCTGAGAGCAGAAAGAAAAAAAGAAACTTTGAAAACATTGCTGTTCCCCAGGACAGCTCCTCGCTCATGGATTTTGGGAAGGACGTACTGGTGGTGCCTCACAGTTGATAACAGGGGTTTGGTTTTTGAGTTGTTCACATTTTCAGCTAGGTCCTTGCTAAATAGAGACAAATTTTGCTTTCCCCTATTTTTCTGTCCTTTCTCTGAGTGCAGTTTTGCACATTTTCTTTGTGTCAGATCCCTTAACACTCCTCCACTCTCTCTGTTATTTTTCAGGGGAAATTTGGAAATGGAAAAGCTGCCCCAAATGGATAAAGTGCAAGGCTCAAGTTGAATCTCATCGTGTTACCCAATCTGTGAAGAGGAGAGGAAAAAGAAAGGTCACAGACTCGGTGTCTGGGCAGCTCCTCACAGGCTGTGCTGAATATCCCAGCACAGACCCTGCCCTTGCTCCAATCCCAGGGGCTGGGCCAGGCAACCACCAACACTAAAGGAAATCATCACCAACAGAATAGCAACTCTGGAGCGAAGATAACACACACAAAGGACACCAAAATCTGCTGCTGTCCAGGGAAAAGAGCAAAACCAGAGGCCTTTGAGGTGGCCGAGCAGGAAAGCAAAGTCAGGTGAAGAGCTGAACAAAACTGGCATCCATCATTGCAACATTGACATCCTGGGTTTAGAAATTCCTTTCCCAAAACCATTTCATTCCTTCAGCTGCCAAAAAAAAAAAAAAGAAGAAATTCTAAGAAGGTAACTGTGCTCCCTTAGTCCCCAGTAGCTGGGGAAGGAAGGAGATGCTGCTTTGCTGGCCAAGTGAAATTGCTGCCACAGTTTGTGGGAAACTGCTGCACATGAGTCACTTTAAAGCACAGGAGGAATTTAAGGAGCCTTAGGTCAGCTGAACCATCTCAGAGGATGCCACACTTCCTTCAATCACTGATGAACACTAATTCACATGACTTCATAAAATCTGAGGGCAACTAAACCCTTTAATGAGTTGATTTCAACACTCAGGTTTTTCCCTGCTCCCATATTAATAGGGACCTTGAAGTCTGCAATGCCTGTGATAAGATACTTGGTTACATTGATGTAATGTACTTTTTCTTATCAATATGCAAACAGGACCCTAATCTATTTATCTCCTTCACATTTTATTTGGAGGATGGGGGCAAAAAGGGTTGTTTGAAGGTTGCTTTCAAACTTTAGTAGCTAATGAAACCAAGTTGACTTCTAAAGCAAATAATAATAATAATATTTATGTGCAGACAGGATTGTTTTATCTCTCAGTAGCATTTTCTAGGTTTTATCAAATAGCTTTTGCACCAGCTGCAGAGGGTGTTTGTGCAGGTCACCCAGTGCCAGCACCCTTGGCAAAATAAGGGATAATAACACAAGGATGTCCCTTGGCTCACTAATGCATGAGGGTGAGGAGAGGCTTCAGCTTTCTGCGGGGAGAAGTCACTGTGGGAGATGCTGGGAGCCAGAGACATCTGCACAGCTGCAATCAATTCATTTCAAACCAACTACAGTGGTTTGGATTGCAGGAAACATTGATCTGGGTGATAACAGCTCCTCAGTGCCATCCACCCCTCCCTTTCTGCAGGGTTCTCAGTTGTCCTGTGTGTGACTGGAAATCCTTGGCACAGGGAGAGCTCCTCAAACATCCAGCCTTGAGGCTGAGAAGGGAGTTAGGAGCACAAAAAGCTAAACTGATTTTTCTTTTCCCATCCATTTTCTTTCAAATTCTCTCTCTATTTGTTTTGCTACTCCTTATCCTCACTTAGCAGCCCAGAATGTTTTTGATCTGACAGATCATTGCTAAGTCTGACATCTCGTGCAAGTGGAAGTACAACACAAAATCTTGCACTTGCAGAAGGGAGATCAACCCCCTGCCCTCCTATATTCCTGATTTCTTTCAAGGCAGGTCCTATTCTGGTTTTATTTGAATGATCAAATCTTTCTCTTGCTCAGGGAAAAAACCAAACAAACCAACCCAAAGCCACAGGAGGAGAAGGTACTGAGACCTCTCTCAAGGCAGTGTCTCAGCAGGGAAGGCCCAGAGGCTGCCGTGGTTCCAAGGACCAGCTGCAACACCCCTGAACTCGTTGCTCCCAGGCACTCACAGTTATCCCTTTCCTCTTTAGGCTCTTCTTTTCCACATAATAGCAAATTGAGGGTGTATATTTTCTCTCTGCTTATCAGAGGATCATTTGAAGTTGAGCCATCTAATCTGAAAGATTTTTTAGCTAAACACAACTCCACTTTGTTGACTTGGACTATGGCAGCCACCACAGGCTGGGCTGGGGCTCCTGGACAGCCCCCCTGCCCTTGGGGGTGCAGCATTTACTTCCTGGGTGCATTTACCTCCTGGGAGGTACCAAACCCTCTGGATTCTGTATTTGCACTGCAGAATTTTCGCTGCCTCTCTCTGTGGGGAGATTCACTGCAGGGCTCTGAGCACAGCAGAGTGCAGGCCATGCTGCTCTTTCACCATTCCCACAGCCCAAATACTTATTTGAAAATCACCTGCAAGGATCAATACAGTGTTTGGCCTGGGCAAAGAACTGCCACCAGTCATAAGTTTGTACCTTATCCCTCCATTTCACAGAACCATGGAATGATTTGGGTCAGAAAAGCCCTCCCAGCCCAGGGAGTCCATTCTGTGCCCAATGCCCACCTTGTCCCCAGCCCAGAGCTCTGAGTGCCACCTCCAGCCCTTCCTGGGACACCTCCAGGGACTCCAAACCTCCCTGGACAGCCCCTGCCAAGGCCTGACCACCCTTTCCATGAAAGCAGAAATTCCTCCTCATGTCCAGCCTATTTCCTTTTGTATAAAACTCTCCCTTCACTCACAGCCTGTTCTCATAATAAAACACAACAAATAATTGCAATACAATATTCAGGGATCACAGACTGGCCTCTTTGAGAGTTTGGCTACTTTGTTACTAGAAAGCAAATATTTGCATTGCTCCATCACAGAGAATATGAAATATGTAATTCCTGCATCAGCAGCAATTCACTGCATGACATTTGANAGAGAATATGAAATATGTAATTCCTGCATCAGCAGCAATTCACTGCATGACATTTGACCAAAAACCCTGATTCTGTCACTTGTTTCACACCATGCAGACCCCAGGTCACTGAAAGCCCAAGTCTCCTTGGACAGACAGACCTGTGGTCTTGCACAAATACAGATGTGAACGTTTCTGCCTCGCCATCAAGAAATTATTTTGGAGCATAATTCTGCCGAGTGTTTACAGCAGAACCACTAACACAACATGGACACATTTCCATACAGTGTATGGGAAACACCTGGCCCCGAAACCGCCAGGCAGAAACTGCTGTCAACCTTCTGTTTGTCAAAAGGGTATATTTATCCTCTGCCTTTTTGTCATGACCTCTGCATTCTGAAATGAATTAAAGGTTTATGTGCAGGAATGCAGAGAGCAGGAAATCAGGAAATAGCCTGGGAAATGGCTTTCCTGCCCCGTTTCACTGCTTTACGTACTGTAACGTCACCCAGAGCAAGACTCTGTCACTTGGTGCCAGCTCCTCGCTCTGGGGTGTCCCAGCACCTCATCCCCTGCCCTGGAGTGTCACAGGCACCAACCAACNATGTTTTGTTCCCCCCCCCTTCCCTCCTGAGAAAGAATCCCCTTTCTATTGCAATGCAAGGATAGGATTTCACTGTGGGGGAGTAGCCCCTATGTATGAAGCACATGGAAGACAGGATTATTTGGTTACACTTTAAAACATGTTCATTTTTAGACCCTGTTCTTCATAACAAATAAGGTATTTTATCCTCATAGTCTTTCTCCTTTTTTTTTTTTTTTTAATTTTCTTTTTTTTTTTAAGTTTCCTTGGAGTGATTATAAAAATCACTTAAATCCTGAAGGGGAACTATGCCTCAGTGACAAAACAAATTTGCCACAAATCATTTTACAAAAGAACAGCAGGACTTTAGACCAAACTCGGGAACTGTTCCTATTCATCATTCATTTGTTTTGGAAACTCCACCCTCCTCCTGCCATGTTCAATATCTAATTGGCATTCTGACACTTCAGATAACTAAACATCTGCTGCATGGATGCTTCTTAGAAGTCTTTTGTTCTGTAAGTTGGAGTTCAAGGGATACAACTCACCGATACACTACATTCGTGCCATTGTTAGGGCAACTACTCTTCCTGAATGGAGAGAAAACAATCAAATAAAAGCATTTTGCACAAATACTTCCCCCCCTCCTCCTCCTGATCAGCTTCCTAAGAGGTTGGTGTATTAAAATTCAGATGTCAGAGTTCTGCTGCTTCTTGGCAATTTCCGCACTTCAGGAAGTCGGGGTCTTTGCAACCCTCCTGTTAAGAGCTGGTGACAAAAGGTAAATTTCTGTTGCAGTGACAAGGAGGTTTCATCACCAAACAGAGCTGGATACAGACTTCATTTGCCTTTTTTTTTTTTTTTTAAGTATAGTAGTTGAATGAATGTAAATGAACACCCAGTGCTGCCAAGAGACCTGGGGAGCTCCTATTTTGAAAGCAGTTTGGAACACTTAGAGCAAAAGATGTTGTAGAACTGTGAAGCAATATTTGGTGGATAGAGAAATAAATCACAGGTGAAATTTGGTGAGCAAGATTCGCATGTTCCTGCTGCTAGATGCTCCTTAGCCTAAAGGCTTAATTAATTATCTGGTGCACCCAGCCAATAGTGTAAATGTATTATCTGTACTGTAGCAGCTTCCAGAATTTGCAGAGCAGCCTTTCCTGGACCCTGAGGAAAAGCCACCACAGTCCTGTCCTCATGGAAGGACAAGACAGGCGGAGCTGGGGCAGGAGGAAGGCACAAGCTGGTGCCTAAGCTGGGATGTGTCTGGTAAAACCAAGCACAAACCCCACAGCAACGGGCTCCTCCTCCTGCTTCACCCTCAGGTGTTCCACAGAGCGGTTCCTGCTCCGATGTAGCTGGTTCTGACTCATCCATCAGACATTGCCCTGTTCATAACCACAGAAAGGACATTCCCTTCCCAAGCATGGCCTTTATTGCTAGAAACAGGTTTTTAAATGCCTAAAGGAACAGGGCAAAAAAATCCCCCAAGGCCCAAAGAGGTGCAGCCAGCAGGCAGTGGATGGGCTCCAAAGGCTCTCCAGGCTGGGCAGCTGCCCAGCTCTGCAGCACTGCCCTCCCTGCCCAGATTTCCAAGACTTGCTCGATGTGGGTTTTTTTCTTTCTTTTTTTTTTTTTTTTTCCTTCTGGAAATCCAACACTGAAATCAAGTTGCTGTAAACTCTGTGAGGCAGGTTACAGAGGAGGGCACTGATGAATGCCCCTAAAAAGCCATTGTGCCCACGCTGCTGCATGAAAAAGACTGCTGAATACACTGCATAGGAAACAACTCACGTCATTGTCCTTCTGCACACACAATCACTCAAATGATGCATGTAAATAAGAGATTTTATAGGCACATTCACTTTGCAAATCCTTCCCATCTATTCCAAAAGAGCCACGTTGTAAACATTAACAGGCTGATGGTATGCCTGAATTTAGCAGAAAGGCTTCCAGTAACACATGAGTGGGACTGAATCAGACAGACTTCTGTATTCCAGATTCCTCACTGCCTGCCAGCCTCAGACCTTGGCCCTGGCAAGCATTCAGTGTGTTCAAAATCTCTTCTGTAACATCTAAATACTCAGGCCAAGTAGCAGAGGAAGGGGACAAAATTGTGCTATTTATCCAGACAGAGAAAGGGATTGAAGAAAAAAAATATCACAGCTATTTATTCAAATGGATGTCTCTGCAGGAGCTGACACAGAACGGTTACTTCACAAAGATATATTTGATATTTCCCTGTGCTATTTTTGAGTAAGGACTGGGTAATTATAAAGAGCCAGATGAGACAGGTGAAAGTGGAACAGCTACTTCTACCTGCAGATAACTACGGCCAAAAGTGATCCTGCCCCTTGTCAAAGGCTGATTTAATTCACTGTGGGTGAGCCCAGACTGGCAGGATGGAATTCACATATGGCTTTGGGAAACCTGGATTTAATTCCTTGCTTTCCTAAGCAAAATCTCTCTTGATCTTGGCCAAGTATCTTAGCAATTGGATTTTCAATACATAGCAGTTGGTGCTGCTGAATGCAAAAAATACACGTAACAGAGCATGAAACAGCAAATACATCCCATTTCCCTTCATTTTCTCAGGGGATCTCCTTGTACACGACTAGGATAATTAAATTCTCCAAGTAATTTTACTGGAACCATCTAGCTGGAAGAACTCTGCCCTGGGTCTGCTTGGAGCTCTGTGTGTGCCATGAGTGCAGTGCTCGGCTCTCAGGCTGGTGAGACCAGGTCTGGCCCAGGAAGACCACGGTGCAGCACTTCCAAATCAGGGAGATGGCTCCCACAAGTGTATTCTCTGAATTGCTGGCCCAAAGCATCACCTGAACCACTTTTCCTTTGCTCCATCCCCCTCTCACGCCTGCCCTCCCATCCTCTCACTGGATCACTTTCTGGACGTGGCTGTTGGGGCCTTCTGTCAGTCTGTCCAACCCACTTTCCCTTTTCTCCCCCCTGCCTTTTTCTCCTTGTAAAGAAGAGAGATGAACATCTATGTCAATGAATCCCTGACCTACATAGGCTGACCCTGAGGAGTCAGAGATAATACATGAGAGTAAATGAGGTTAAAAATGGAGAAAAGCCCCCACACAGTGAACTTCCCGCCGGGGCTTCCCGAGAATCCCTCAGTGCCGGGGCAAGCTCTGGCCTCTCTGCGGCCTTTCAGCTTCTTTGGGCAAATTTGTTGGCAAGTTTTATAGCCCGAAAGGGTCACCCCAGGGAAGATAAGGGGAGATTTCCCCGTGCTCTCCCTCCTGCACCCTTGGCAGGGCCGACACGCTTGAGCGGACGTGACAAACTCGGTTCTTCTGAGGACAATGCTCGGGATGGCCCCGGAGCCTCGTCCCAGGAGCCTGGGGAGGAGTCCCCTCTGTCCTGCCTGGGAAACTCAGCTGCACCCCTGGGACCACCTCAGCACCCTCGAGGGGCCCGTGCCCAGCCAGGAAAAGCCTGATCCTGGGTAAATCTGGATCTGGAGATAACAACAGTGTCAATCCTTGTGCTGAAGCTGCTCGTACCTGGCAACGAGGTCGGTACGGAAACGTGCTGAAGCATTTCAGCTGCATCACACAGCCTGCAGCTTTTCCATGGACAAAAAGAAGGAAAAAAAGGAAGAAAAATCCTTTCACAAAAGAGGTCTGAGCAGTCTTACCTGTTGCTGGCAAAGCAACAGTGTCAGAATCATATATATTCACCCCCAGCATGAAACAGGCTCCTCTGCTGCTGCTAACACAACATCCAGGTGTTAGGCCTCAACCCCACTTCAACTATTGTTTATTGCCATTGCATGGATTAATCCCTGCTGTCAGTCCAGCCTGCGAGATGCTCTCAGAAAGAAAGGTCTGCATAGCATCACGAGTGTCAGATCCTGCTTTGATACACTTTATCTTCCCTTATCCCTTCAAACTCACCATGACTACTCTGCCTGACATGCTAAAAATGCTTTAGAATTGGTGCATATAGGCTAAACTCTGGTTTCAGGGGAAAAAAAACCTGCCCACCCCCACTTTTCTTTTTTTCCCCCCCTTTTTTGACAGAAATCATTGTTGATCTGATAAGAAGTTTGTGGAGTATCCAGTTACAAACTGAGACTCCCCAGACTCGGGGATTCATTAGTAGTTATCCTTGTGTTACAGGAAGTAAACAGCTTTTAGATGTGCATTTTGCATCTAATTATGTCACAGTCCACTGGCCTTCTCAAAGGTGTGTTGTTTTTCAGGGTCATACATTAAAGATAACAGATTTTACAACAACAGCTGGGAAAAACAAAAATAGATAAGTCATGGAAGCTTTGTGAAAGAATTGGGAGATCTTTGCTACACAGAGGAGACAACTGGGTGCCATTTGGAAGGATGTGAAGCTTTATCCAGCAAAAAGGGGCCTGTCTCAGCAACCCTATTTTTGTGCCCATATTTGTCTTTCAGAAAGATCCTGAATGCATTTGCTGTTGTACTTCATCATTAAATGATTAATTGTAGTGGCTTTGTTCTGTTCTCAGATTTATGAAAGCAAACTATTCTGGATTTACATGGCAGCACGAGAGGACAGAGCTGAGCCCACTGGGATTTCTCCCATAGGAAGTTTCAGTTTGCTCTGGGGGTCAGACCTGAACTGCTGTATATCCAACACTAATGACTTTTTAATGTGAATTATCTCCTGTTTTACCTGAATTTTTAGGGGCTCAGACAGCAACGGGCTGGATGCCAGTGCACTGCTCCCACCACTGTCAGGCTTTTCCCCTTAGCCATTCCCCAGCCCAGCTGGCCATGACTGTCCCTCACCCCCTCTAACACCAGTGTGGCACTGGGGCTGGCACCACCCTGCTTGTGGTGGGCACTGGGACCAGCACAGAGCGGGGCTGATGCTGCAGACTGTCCCAGGCAGGGAGGAGTTCAGGTACACTGAACGTGGATCACAAAATCCCAGAGCCAGAAGGAGCCAGAGGGGGAAGCCAAGGAGAGCAGGCCATGACCCAGCAGGGTGGGAGAGATGCTGCTGCAGGCACAGCCTGCCCTGGCACCACCAGCAGTTCCAGGATCTTCACTTATTTTCAGAGATGCTAAAAAGAGGAGGACGGCCCAGTTTGGACACAAACAACGACATTCCTTTGCTTGCTGTCCAGGATGTATTTAAGCAGGGGATGACTGATCCCATTAGTCTGCTAAATCCCAGACTCAAGGGTGCAGGGAGCAGCATTCTTAAAAAGCAAGAAGTTTAATTTAGTTTTGCTTTTAACATGAAATTAAATGAATACTCTAAATTACATTAAATCATAATCTGAGAGGGAATAAAATTCAGAGGCTTCATTAAAGCACTTTTCCTCTGTCATAACTCCTAAAATTCTGTCACCCATGTGCCAGGAAATTGTTTAGTGATTTTAAAGCACTCATGCATCCCTTTTCAATTTGGGAGGCTTCTGGTCTGCCATTTTGCCCTGTTTTGGTTTGCTGCTTTTGCCCTGCCCAGAGCAGACTGCCTGCCTGCTCTTCCTGGCCAATTCCAACCACCTCTCCAAGAGCACCAGCACAAAATATCCCCCTCCCCTGCCCTTGGCTTCCCTGGAGCACTTTGTTCTCCAGCCCAGCACAGCCCTGCCCACTTCCCACCTTGGGCAGCAGCTCTGCACACCAGAGTGCCCCAGTTCCTCCCAGCTCCGAAGGGAAACTGAGATTTCCTTCCTGATCCTGGCAGGGCACTGCCAAGATCTTCCTCCTGGGTGTGAAATAGCTCAGATCTGCTGATGAGAAAGGCTACAGAAGGCCATGCTCCTCCACCTCTGCAGCTGCAGGTATTGACACAAGAATTTGAGCAATACCTGCACTTTATTTTCACTTGTTAAAGCAGCCTTTCAGTAACACAAACTCAACTAATCTGCTTGAACTCCCAACTAAACCAGTGGTTATGTTTCTAGGAAACTACCAAATGAATGCATTCAAGAGCACATTTAAAAAGAAACACAAAAGTCCTGCTGGCAATGACAAAACAAAGTTTGAGCTTAGAATGGAAACCGGATGGGTTATAAATAACTGATGGCAAAACCTCAATTGATTCTGTTCCACAGTTAATCTATTATATTCTTCCAGTGGAATTTGTTTTGCTTGAAAAGGATTATATGAAATCATAACCTTCATTAACTTTGAGTGATTCATTTTTTTGTAACCAGATGTTTAGTTACAGCTGATAAAGCATGAAAACCTGCATTCCTCACAGCTTGCTCTGCATGGGTGTGTTGGGTAATGATGACAAATATTAAGGTACAACATTGCTCTTCTTAGCTGCCATGGCAGTGACTGATCTGCTTATCAGATTCAGCTGGGGACTGGAATGCCAAAAGAAGGGCAAATATGAATGTATCTGATAGGAGCCTAATGGTCCTGAGAGTATTTATAGCTCAGAATGGGCTGGAAAAAAATGAAATGCAAACAAATTTGAAGAGAACTCAAATGGCCATTCTGTGGGGTAAAAAAGAAACCTCCCTGGGCAGCCCCTTCCAATGCCTCACAAAGCACGTGCCAGAGCATGGGGATCAGAATTTCTCTGAATAGCAATTTCTCAGTCTCTAACAAATGGGAAATGTAACTCAATCTTTAAGAAATCAATGGAAATGTAGAAAGAAACTTCAAGGCTTTTCTTAACTGAACTTTTTCTAAACAGATTAATCATTTCCAGAAATAGAAAATGTCAGTCAGATCATCTCGTTTGACACAAGGTCAGCTTTCTGCAAGTGAGGCCAGTGGCCATCAGATGTGCAGATAAAACCAGGGCTCTGCACTCTGTGAGCCCAAGGTGCAGATACCTGCAAAGGGGTTTCATTTCCCTTCATCTCACCCATTCCACAGCTCTGCCCAGCCCTCTAGGACCAAACTGAGACCCAATTTTATTACTGCTCTTTTTAATGTGCCTGTTTAAAAGAGTAGCACCAAATTTTTAGGCAAACAAGCAGCAGTCTCAGACTGAGCACACAACGGGCTGACAAATGGATCTACCTGGAAAAACGAACAAGTTCCTTGTTTGTTTGCTCCCCCCTCTCAGCCAGTTATCACCAAGGCAGAGTCAGAATGACACAGGGGCAGGCAGGCAACTGCACCAGCCAGACCTGCAAGGACCTGTCAGTCAGCACTCCCTGTCCTGACAAACTGCAGCTCTGGCAGCCCAGCCTGCCCTGCTCCTGTTCAGGGGTGTTTGTTAACGCCACGGGGGTGCAATGGTTTGGGAACAGAGAGCACCCCTCCCCAGCACCCCTGCCTCCAGCTGGGCTAAGAATTGGTGCAAAAGAGACTGATTTTAGTGCTCCTTATTTAGCTAATGGGGTATGGATAAGCTACACATGAAATGTGGAGCATTTCTATCAGGACCACTGATTGCCCACTCCCCAAATTCTCAGGGACACCTTGTCCCTGTGCCTTTAGGCTCTGGGCACCACAGGCAGCAGTATGGAACACAGCTCAGAAACAAGGGCATGGAAACAAACATTACTGCTCTTCATTAGAAATAGAAAGTGGGTTTTGAGGTAAAACCCCACAGCCTCACATACTTAAAAATGAAACTTCAAATAACTTGCATTCTGCTACTGCAGATGAGTGCCTTGCTGTTAATTGTGTCATCAGAACATAAAGGAATTTAAGGCTCTATTTTCTGAAATATTGGCCGTGAAGAGTGAAGAACACAGAACCAGAGGCCTGAGTGGCTTTGTATGTTAAATTCTTACAGTAAGTGCCTTGTGAATGTTCACCCTCCCCACCTCTCAGAAAATCCTGACGTCTCCCTCCTGATCCAAGCTGTTCCACTGCCTGAGCTCGTCCTTTGAGGGAGGAGGAACCTGAATAGCGTTTATTGCACTTCAGGAAGATGCTCAGATGTGCCCTGACAAGGTGAATGAGAGTGGGCTGTACTGACATTAGGAAAAACCTGTCCCATTAGTGAGTTAATGCATGGTGATGATGAGACACTGCAGAGGCCAAAAGACACACATGCAAGGAAGAGCTGAGGCCATGCTGTGTGTTAATAGAGACTGACTGGTGTGAAAACAGTGACTTGAGTCAGAGCCTGGCTGCAAATCACGGCTGCAGCACTCAGTGACAGGCTGGCAGGCAGCAGGATTAGCAGCAGCACGTCCAGCTTTATGTGCAGCCCAGAGCCAGGCCTGGATTAAACCACAATTAAAGGTTTGCCCCGATTGAGATCCCAGCTGTGGTCTGTGGAGCACAGGTACTGCATCACCCTGCCCAGACACCCTGCCCAAAGCCTCTGAAGCCAGCAGAGAGCACGAGCTACCCCAGGATTTGCCAAAAGGGACAGTGCAACCAGCCATGCCTGAAAAATAATGGGAATTGTCAACAGTTAATAAAACTGCTTTAAGAGGTGGATTGATCTCTTTTCAAAGGCAATCTTGCACCTGTGAGAACTTGTCCCTGGCAGTGTGTGGCACTGAATTGTACAAGTGGCACTGCAGTGGGATCAGCTGTTTGCACCTACAAAGTGGAAACCCAGCTGACTCGAGGGCAGGTGAGCCCAGACCTCCTGTTTCCTCTGGTTTCTGATGATTTACAGTTCACAATAGGACATTAAAAAATAAAGCTTGTTGCCGTGGTAAGTTCCCTGCTTAGTGAAAATAATGCAAATATTTGCTAGAGCAGAGCCCCATTTACCTCTCCAATACAGTGCCCTAACCCCTAGTCAGGAAAATTACACACCTTGCTGTGCTCTCCTTACAAGTCCATTTTAAACTCTCATTATTCCACCGACAGTGAAACAGTTTCAAGAGGAAAGACTGAGCACTTGCTGCTGGTTAAGATGTGGTTTCAGCCAGGCTGGGAGAGGTGAGAGTTCTCCTAGACCTGGGGGGTGCTCCAGCTCAGAGCCCCCCGGAGGGGAGGCCCCCCCAGCCCTGCCTCTGACAGCAGTGCTGGCAGTCCCATGGGATGTGTCCGAGTGCACCCAGGAACACCCAGCTGAGAGACAGCCAGGGATGAGACCCTCATATTCTCCATCTCCTCCTTCTTTGTGGGACAGGGACGGGGTGGCTTTTGCACAAGAAGAGGTACTTGGGGACAACAAAGCTGCTTTAGATGGCACTGGCCTCTCCTGTCCTTTCAAAAAGCTTCACAGAGGGAACACAGGCACTCAAACCCTCTCAGTGCAGGGGACTTTTAATGAACCCAAGGACTAACTAAGAGACTTAATTTCTTTCTTCCTGCTTTCTTTTCTCCTCCCCCTGCCCAAGCTGGGGTGCATTTCTTATGCAATGCAGATATGAAAGACAGCCTGCAGAAGGCAGAGCAGAGGATTTCCACAACACTCGGGCTGGTATTGTGCTGCACCTTATTATCATTCCCTAACCCTGCACATATGGTCATCTTCCATTCTTCTAACTGGTTCCAGGGCCCTGGAATTCAGCATGACCCCTGAGGGCTATTCTAATGCAATCAGTAGGAATACTATATCCAGGGCCAGTCCAAAATCAAAGGCCTGGCCAAAGCCCAGGATAAATTACAGCTGTTATAAAGAAATCACCTTTTCACCTTGGCCCTCATATTCTTTCAGTTTACAGTCATAACTCAGCAAGGCCAGCAACATTTGTCATTAATAAACCTGGTTGGATAAACAAGACTGATGGATTAACAAGTCACATGTAAAGAAATCTGAGAAAGTGAAAAGCTTTAGACAGGAGGTGAGGATAAGCTAATTTCTTTTTTCTCTCAGGTATGAGAAAAATTGACACATTTTTACATCTCTTTTTCTGTTCATTATGTTCTCCTGCAACATGTGCTGACATGAGTGACAGCTCAAAGTACAGTAGGGCTGAACAGCTACTGAAGAGCAGACACAGCCCTGGCCTATGGGATTTGGGATTTCAGGATCCATGGATGACCTCAGGATCTACCAGCCTGATGTGACCAGACACCTTGGTTTCACTAAAGGAGGGACTTCTTCCCAATATTTCTCTTTTATCCTACTTGGACACCACTGTTTTCCTTCAAACAAAACCCTTTTGTGATTTTAAGTGAGAGGAAAGGATATCTGGCTCACAAAGATACATAGCCAGTTAAGTCCCTCATTTCCAAGTGAATTAAAGAAACACCTTGCATAAAAGTAATGTAATTAAGGATGTTAAACTGAGTTGCTCCCAAATGTGCAGTTCTCCCACCTGGACAACACATGATTTTCTATTAATGAAACAAATACTCCGTGGAGAAAATGGCATGCCAGAATGGGAAGGGTTAAAAAAGTGCTCTTGGAGACCTGTGAGAAAGAGGAAGAGTAGATGATATTCCCTAGCTCTCTTGGGAATGTCTGACAGGGTATGATTTTTCTTTATTAATCTCTCTGTGATTTATAGGACCTTGATTGGAAAGTTGTTAAATACCTGTTAAAAACAGGGAGAGCAAACACTGTGAAATACATACAGTATATTAATAATTTATATAAAAGAGATATATAGGAGTATATTAAATTTAAAAGAACCCAATAAATTATCTGAACTGTACAGTAACACCAAAAGGCCACTAATGATCTCAGATCACAAATCCTCCCCAGTGCTACTCTGAGAGCACCCAGGCAGCAAGGGACAAGACAGTTCAGTGCACTCTAAGAAAGTGATGTCCAGGTGTTCAGAGATGTTTGCATTGAAATTCAAACTCACTGAGAAGTCTGTAATCTCTCTATTTTTGTTTCTGCCATAATTTGGTCTAATTAGTTCTAATTTGCCACTCGGGATAGTGGTCCCCAGGCAGGGAGGGAGGCTGGGCTGGAGGGAGCTGTGAATGAATATGCAAACAGCCTGTTTAGAGGCTCCAAACAATATCCGGGGGAAAAAATAATTTATTAGGTTCTGCATGGGTGTTTTTTTAAACTATTTGGCCTTAAACTGTCTTCATGTGGCCATCAGCTGTTTACTCTGCAAACATCCCCACCCAGCCGGCACAATGAGGCAGCTGCACCGCACCTTTTGTGTTTCCAATTTAAAGCCTTTGGGTTGATAGTTCACATTAACATGGAGAGAAATATACAACTTGTGAGTTTGAAAAGCAGTTTTTACTCATAAAAACCTTTGATAGTTTAGCCATCTGGTCAGAGTGAAAGAAGCTCATAAAAGAGGCCCAAATAGGGTCAAAGGTCTCTTGCTACGTGGGTCAAGGGGGCCGAGGAGGGTTTGCTGTAGTGGACTTTACTAAAAACTTGTCAGAGAGGATCTTTGACAAATTATGGCACATTCCATGGCTTTTTGGGAAAGTATTTGATTACAGTGTGCAGGAATGTTGTTGATATTTGCAAGCTTTAAGGAAAAAAGGCATTTAAATCAGAAGCTGTGAAGGGCCTTTGGAAGCACGGCGTGCGTGAACATGCGCAGGGAGCATTTTTATTTCACTCTGCTTTAATTTTTTTTCTTTTTCTTTTTTTTTTCTCTTTTCCAATATAAATGATTCAGGGGAAAACAAAACAAAAACCTCTCTACTGCAGAAAGCACAAAGACTCTGACCTTTGATTCAGGTCATTTATTCTTTTAAATGGTCACAAATTATAAACCATCCAATTACTTTTTTTTTTTTCCCTTCCAACCTTTGGTAAGTGACAAAGCAATAAACAAAATGAGAGGAAAGAAAGTTAAACATCTCCCTTATTTTTCTGGTTTGTCCCTATCAACCTAAGTTAATTACACTGCTTCTATTTAGAAGAGGTTGTTACGAAAAGTAACAGGATTTGAGCAGACTGAAAGCAATTTTCTTGTAAAGGTTCAGAAGAAAGCAGAGGAAATAACATTTTTATGAGGTGTTTCATGGCACAGCATTATAATAAGTCATAGTACAGTAGTCATGGCTTAAGGGACAAGGCTACATCACTAAAACCCACAAAAATTGTTGTTTTGAAAGTTTTGGGTTGTTCTTTCATCCTGAGGGAGGGGGAAAAGCAGCAGAGAAATGAGTCAGTTAAGACTATGTACTTAAAATATACAATACTAACATTCCTTAGTAGAAATCCACCTATTTCAGCTTAATCCAACTCCCAGTTGTGCACACACCATGGACTGTGGCCTCAGAAAATCGAATGCATATTCATTTCACTTGGAGCAAAACCTGCATGGCATTTTCTGAGGAGTAACCCCAGTCAGGGGGGAAAAATTAGGATTATTGCAACTTATTAAAACTTGCCTGGCTGGGCTGGCAGTTTGAAAAGCATTTTGCAAGTTCGTGATTGAAAGGTATTTTGTTGTTTTTAAGGTGGACAGGGCAGTTTGCAGCTCCTGTGAGTGCGGGGGGTTCAGGGTTGCAAAAGCTGTTTTTTCTGTGCAGGCACACAAAGCAGGACAGTGCTGCTCCCTGCACCACCCTCCTTGGGACAGCTGAAATTAGACTCTGACCTGAAAGCAGTGAGACATCAGAGCTGCCAGTGCAAAACAAAAATGCAGGATTACAGCAAGGCAAATAAAGATATGCATCAGTCAGTTGTCACCTGACTGTTTTTTAACAAACATAAATCAGCTTTAATAAGTTGGATTAGTCGTTTTCCTTTAAAGGAACCTGATTTCTGTACCTACTGCTGACCCTGAAATGTCTGTCATACAAACACACCAATTTATCTGACTTCTGCATTTCCATAGATCTCCTACCTCCTGGCTGGAATTTATTTTACATGGAGATTCTCAGGGGATGTAAATCAGTAAAGCCCCATTGATTTCAGCAGATCCTGGCTGCTGGGGGCAGGCTGATGCATCCACAGAGGTTCTAGCCCAGGGTGTTTATACTGCCTCTAAATAAATAAATAAGGAGCATTAAGAGGTCATTTTGTTTGGAGTGCAGCTCTGCTCCCAAGCAGGTTACAGTGGGACAGTTAAACACAAACCTGCCCTTGCTAACTACTGCTTAACAGACCTTATAATAAATAAGCTTGTCCATTACTCATAATGATCACTGAGGAGGGCACTTTCTGAAAGTAAGGAATAAAAAAAGGTGGAAGGGCAAAGCCCCAAACTGCTGAGGGTGGAATAGTCCTGGCCTGAAGCACAGGGCCAAAATAACCCTGCCCCAGCAGAGGAGCTGGGCTCTCAGGACAGGGTTTGACTGACAATCCTGGGCATCCTGCTCCAGGAAAGGAAAACCTTGTCTTGGAGACCTGCTGGAAGCCACAGGCTGGAGAGGACGTTGCCTGTCCTCGTGCTGGTGGGTGTTGGCTGAACTTGTGCATTGAGTTGCACTGGGAAGAAATTACCTTTCCTAAACCTAGAGAAGGTAACCAGTAAATGCTGCTCTTATTCATCTCTCTAATCCCTAAATCCTACTAAACTACTTGCCTCAGTAATATCCCACTGCAGTAAATTCCACGGGTTAATCATACACCAAACACAAGATTATTTGCTTGTATCCATTTTTCCTGATTTATGAAAGGATTTTTTAGATTTGTCTGCTGTTTAGCTTTTACTCAGCAGACTTGTGGGGATAGGTGGTGGTCCAAGGCCTTGTGGCCAAACCTCCAAGCATGACTGGCTGAGGCACAAGCACCAGGACCAGGCAGATGTGCTGTAATTTTTCCTGAGGACAAAAGTTGGTTTCTGTCACTGAAATTCCTTAGAGATCCATTCAGTTAATGTGGGACATCAGTTGCCCTTTGATGACAGAGCCCATGGAGCCTGTATGTGCCAGCAGCTGCTCTTTAATTATAACATTACCCCAGGACCTGTGGGGACAAACAGTTGCAGAGCATATGTGGGTCAGTAGCTGATGAAGCTGAAATTTATCATGGGAATGATGCCCAAGTGCTTTGCAAAGCAGGAGAATGATTAAGTATGAAGGTAGCACTAAGCAACGTTTAAAGATTAAGCTCAGATGAGAGGTATTTAAACTCAGATAATGATGTGAAAGCAATGGACAGTACTCCTGGTAAGATGTTAAAGGTTACAAATACAAGGTTTTACAATAGAGAGGCACCTCTTGGCTCAGGAAAGCCTCTCTGCAGTCCAGAGGAGGAGGAGACCAAATCAACTCTCAGTCACACTGGCTTAAATCACAAAATTTCTCCCAGTCATTGCTGTGTGAGGGAAGTTGAAGTGAGCACGTTTCACTTGTTCTCACCTTCAGTTCATTCTGTTTAATTGGCACATGCAGATGATACCATTTTATAGCATCTTGTAGCACAGACACAGGAATTAAACAAGCACTGTATAGATATGAAAATAAATCTCTGCCTCTCCGCAGTCAGGAAATTGAAATTGTTCAACAAGAGTGAGGGAAGACCTCTGGTCCCAGGACACATCATGGAACTGGGTTCACATCACCAGCTCCCACACCCAAAGCTGCCCTGATGGAGCTCACACTCTTTCCCTTTGGAGAGCCACAAGTGCCCAGGTCTGGGCTGGCTGAATTTCACGTGGTTTTTTCCCAGTCATGCCCTGATCATACATTTCAATTCTCTTCTCACTCAGCCTGGAGTGCAACAACCCAGCAGCCAGGAGTGCTGGATGCACGCTCCCAGAGATCAAAACTTGCAGCATAAGCTTTGCCACTTAGGTAAAAATCCCTTCCAGATTTGAGGGCAGCATTTATTTGGGTTTCACCTTTTAGCTGGGTGTATCTTCCACCACAGAAAAGCAAACTTGTGTCAGCTGAGGGGAATGGAACACAGGTCTGGGCTGGCTGAATTTCACATGGGGCAATGTTTTTCCCAGTCAAACCCTGCCCTAATCATACACTTCAATTCTCTTTTTGAGGCTATCATTTCATACAAGAAAAAAACTTAAAAAAACCCACCCCAAATCTTCAATCAACAGACTGACAGGTGAAACCAGGCTGCAAGGTGGGGTTACTGTATTTCAGTCACCTCTGGGCAGCCTCATTTTCACATGGCAGCCCAGGTGAAGAGACCTCTCTGACAAATACAACAGGAAACACACAAGAAGTGAGTAAGGTTTGAGTCATCCACTTAAAATATTTCCTCCTAAGAACAGTTTGATACCAACAGTATTCCTAAATATCTGCACTGCAGGATAGCTGTTATTTTTAGGTAACTGTCTGACACAAGCAGTCCCATGACCAATGATTTTATTTTTTTAACCAACTCTTAACTCATCTGTTGCTCAGTTATCACTGGCTTTGTACTTCACCTGCTGGTTAACATTGGACACCTCCTTAAAAGTCCTTCATATCAATAAAATTGCACAGACTGTAACATGAGAATCTGACTGTGAGCTGCTATTACCACCCAATTTACACTTCTTGGTTTGTTCTGTTGCCTTTTGAATCAGCATTGTAGATTATCACCTCTCCAGCACAATAAACAAAACAGGGGTGTTGTGATGAACTTATCAATCTCCATTAATTGTATCAGCAATGTGGTGAAATCATCTATTCTGCCATCTCTGGAATATTGCTTGACTTCAGGTTTGGCTCTCTCAATCCGATTTGTAGATACTTATTCTTGCACTCGTGACCTCCTGATTGGATTATTGGAATTCTTTGCTGACAGCTCTTCCTGATAAGGCCTGCACAGGATTCAATTAATCCAAATGCAGTAGAGAAGAAATTCTGTTAAACAACTGGTCTGCTCTTGTGGGGTGTATAACCCTTGAGTAGCTGTGCTGAGCAGCTGCAGAGGAGCCCAAACTGCATCAGGAGCACCAAGCATCTCACTCTGCTCATGCCCAGCCCTTTCATCAACCTCCTTCCTGGCCTCACAGCAACATGTGCCTGTTTTGGGTGCTCTTAATCTCTTTATCTACTGATCTTTCATTACTATGCCCTAAGTACTGAAATATTTTCATCCTCAGTATCACACTGGGATTGTTCTCCCTCCCTCCCTGTTCTCCAGTGTGGCACTCAGCTCGGGAGTCTGTAGAGTTGAGTTTCCACAACAGGAGACCCTGAGGACCATGGCACTTTTCCATCCCTCTCTGTGGGCAGCTGAGATCACTGTGGTCTTCCCACTGGTCATGTCTTTGGGTGAGGGAAGAGGAGAAATCCTCCTGAAAAAAGTCCACAGGCTCTTCCAGATCCATACAGAATCATGGAATCATTGAGGCTGGAAAATCTTCCCAGTCCATCAAGTGCAGCCTGTGCCCACCTTGTCCCCAGTGTCTGAGTGCCACCTCCAGCCCTTCCTGGGACACCTCCAGTGGTGGGAGCTCCAAACCTCCCTGGGCAGCTCCTGCCAAGGCCTGGCCACCCTTTCCATGAAGGGTTTAAATTAATTTTCAAATTAAAATAACAATGTAAGACTCCACTGAATACTTTTGAGATTTTCTCAGTAATACATGAAAAACTCCTGCCACTACCCCAGGACAAGGAGAACCTGGTGCTGATGTAAAGCAGCCTGGAGTGCAACAAGCCAGCAGCCAGGAGTGCTGGATGCACACTCCCAGAGATCAAAACTTGCAACATAAGCTTTGCCACTTGTTCCCAAGGGAAAAATCCCTTCCAGGTTTGAGGGCAGCATTTATTTGGGCTTTGCCTTTAAATGAAAGGGAAGAGTCTGGGTGGCACCTGCCTTTGCACAGAACGTGACTGATTTCCCTGGGATGGCACCTGAACCTTAATGCTTGCATGGAGCTCTCCCAAACCAAGCTGAAAGGTCTTTTTTATTTCCCTTTTCATTCTGAAAAGGCCTGCCATTGTTATTTTAATGTAGCTTGTCATAACAGCAGCAGGGATGACACTTTTATATCACAATTTAAACCTTTTAAAGTATCTGACTTCACTGACAGACACCAGAAAACCAGAAGAAGAATTTCTGTTCTTTTTGCACAGAATATTGATAATATTTATTGGTCAAAACATTAACTGGTTAAAAAGATATGGCTTTTAACTGATATAAACCAGATTTAGACCTCCTTGGTTGTGTTTTCAGGACACACAGAGGTGCAGAACCTGGAAAGCCAAAGAAACTGCTGCTTCCCTTTGTAAGACAAAGAGGAGAAGCTGGAGGTTTATCCACACCATGGGCAGCCACGTGGCCACACATCCTGCTCACACAACCTGTGCAAATATTTTTAAAATTCCAGAGCCCACAGTGTGTGTGGGAGGGATGAGGGGACCCTCATGAATCTTCCCAGTAAATCCTGGGGCTTATCAAATATTTATCAAAACTTAGCAGCTGTTTTGCCAAGGGTTTATGATGGATAGAATTTAGATAACTTCTGAAAATTAGGAGGGGCTAATGAAGTTCCTGGGAGGGATTTGTTGGTGCTGTTCAGGAGTGCTGTCTGGCACAGAGTTCAAGGGTGCTGGCCTAGTGGTGTTTAGAGAAACCAACATTTCACTGCAAATTTCAGCTGGGTGTACCTTCCACCACAGGAAACCAAACTTGTGCCAGCTGAGGGGAATGGAACACAGAGCACAGATTCAGCACTGGGGTGGAAGAGACCTCTGGAGATGACCCAGGCCAAGCCCTGCCCGGGCAGGTGGCACAGGGACGAGCCAGGTGGGTTTGTTTCCAGAGAGAGATGGACCAACAGCCACTAAAGCACTCATATCATGGCTTATTTTTCTCCAAGTAAGATGTTCCCAGGCAGTGGATTATAAATGCCATGCTTCATTACAGTTTAAACAATAAAAATGAATGACCCATCCCAGCGAGTGTCATATTTCTGGAAGGGAGGATAACCTGTGTGGTTAGGAACATGTCCTAAATCTATCTGCTCCATTAACCTTTGGAAGTTGGAGCAGCTCTAAGGTTTAGAAGCAATTAATATCTCACAGGCAACAACATTCTTGAATGGATGACCCAGGATTTCAGTTACACCTGAGCAGAAAGTAATACCTCAGCAAGCTCTCAAAGAAAAAAATCCTCATTTGAAAGTGCAGTGAGAGGTCATAAAAATCATGGATTACTTTAGTTAGTCATTTGTAACAGGTAAATGCATGAGTATAACTTCCTGGAGGGGGGGGAAAGGTCTGTATGATTTTTCCAGGGTTATGAATACATAAATAACAATGGTCACTTAAGAAGGACAGAAGCTTTGGGATTAACCTTTCTACACATTTCTAAGTAACCTGTTGACCCAGCAAAGGATTTTTTTCTTGTTTGCTCTCCACATCAATCATATCTATAGGAGATGTAAACATTTCACCATCTACCTCAAAATGAAAACTAGAAAATAATCACTCGACCTTTACAATTAGTTGTTTACACTCAAGCTGCCTGTGGGTCAATGCATTCCTACAAGAGCTCTGGTGTAAGAAACGAGCACGTTTAGCTCTGGCACGGATTTCTCCCAGTTCAGGACCCAGTCCATTCCCCCCAGCACGTTTACAGTGCTGTCCCCACTGCTCAGGGACAGGAAATCCCCTCCCCACCACAGCTTCTCCATCAGGATGGCTTTAGATGTTGGTCTCTCAAGGTGGGTGTGTTCTCCAAGAGGTGATGCCCCCTCCAAGGGCATCTCCACCTCGCCAGCCTGGGGCTGGGCACTGCCAGCCTGGGCCCTTGGGTCATCAACAACACCAGTGAAACCCCAGAAATGGAAGATTAGGTATGTTCTACTGGGCTTTGCCAGTGGCTATTTTTCTTTAAACTCCCCAACAAAGGGGTTTGCCTGGGCAGAGGAGAGGCCCACACTCAGGCTCTGTTCTTGCCTGCCAGAGCTCACACACAACACACAGAGCCTTCCCATGCCAGCTTTCCAACAAAAATAACACCGTGTGTCCAAAGTGGTCAAATCAGAGCACTAACCCAGCACACCATGAAGACAACACCAACTTCTGCTGGCACTGGCACGGGCCTTTGTTGAGTACCAGCTATTGAGTAAGAACTAATTAAACTGTCTCAGTTTAGACGCTGCCTCACCCGAGAGTTTTGCTCAGGGTTCATTTGTAAACACAGCTATTATTTATAAATTGTGAGTCAGATAGAGAGACACAGAAAGCTCTGCTGCTTTATAGGAGCCTTCATCTAGTAAATAACCAGTGAACAACGTTTGTTGATCTGAAAAGAAAATCGACTCCAGACCAATGGCTCCATCTTAATCACAAAGAGTACATTAATCTCCTAATAACGTCAGGCTTCCTTTGGAGTAATTCTGCCTTTTGCCACAAGCTTTTTGCATACAAGGGATTCCTTCTGGGTTCAGCTTGTTCTGGTTTTGTGCCTTTACAAGGTAGGCATCAAATCCAAATGCTCAACCAGCTTCCTTCCCCCATTAAACCACACTGAGAACATCATCAGGACACCAGTCCAGGCTACAACCACACTGTAATGGCATCACAGAAACGCAGCCCCTGCTTTACACTCAGGTTTATCAAAGAGCGGGCACAGCATCTGGCATGTAAAAAAGCATCAAACACACCAAATTGTGCCTTTAATTTGTGCAGGCATTGTCCATGAATACATAAGGAAATAAGTGCATCAAAACCTAATTACCCAATCAGCAGTGCCACCACTGCTGCCTGCAGTAAATGCACATCCAAATTCAAAGTAATCCAAAGGGAGACTCCAGAAATATAAATTCACAGTTTGCAAGTGCATGATTTCACAGTGCAAAGGCATTTGCAGTGTTTAACTGATTCAGTTTTGATTAAAATGCTCAAATATCACCTACAAGTATCAGTTTGGCACCCATGGCATAGCACAGCTGAGCCTGAGCGCCACTCAAGAGTTCTGTTTCTATTTGGAGAAGAGAAACAAACAGACATAAACAGATATAAATAAGATTACTTGTTTCTCTGGAAAGGTTGGCTGAGCACTGGCATCAAAGATACTCTCAGATTTCGTCCTTCCAAGTCCAAAAGCTTTATTTAAAGCAGCCTCTGAGCTCTTTGCAATATTTAGTGGCTTTTAGCCACATTCTAGAAAAGCAAAAGGAACCACAGCCTCTGCCTGGGGGAGGAGGCTGAGGCTCAGCATGGGCTGAACAAGGTACTCAAGGTCAAACAAGAAGTCTTCAATCCAAGATTTCTGCTTCATGACTTACCAACAGGAATAAAAATTGGCAAATCTTGAGACAACTTAATTTCTGCCATTCCCCATCCCCACCAACACCATGAGCCGAGGCAAACTCAGACCTCTCCCTCCCCTCATATCTGACAGCTAAGGAAATGGTGCAGAGAAACTTAAACTGTATCTTGAAGAGAGGTAAAATGTGGCAGGGAATGTCTTGCTGCTTCCTTTCCTGAAGGAACCCCTGTCCCTCCCACTCTTCATACGCTGACATTATTTGTCTAATAAAGAACTTTCAGGCCCTCCCCCCAACACACCTTTTTCACATCCCTCCAGCCAGAGGAAAAGTGCAAGAATTGGCAACACAGAAAATCAGCAATGCCTTTAGGTTAACACAGCACAGGAATTCCCAGGCATTTAGGATTTACTCTCAACTCCAAGCAGAAAATGATTTCGATCGAGTCCATCAGGTCCCAAACCGATGCTTTATCATGGACACATTTCAAGGAGATGGAGCACACAGACTAATGAGCTAAAACTCATCCCAGAGAGGGGAAACACCCCAGCTCCTTCCTTTGAGAGTCCAAGGCTGCATTCCTGGTTAATACAGCAGATGCTTTTATTAATGCCCCGAGAGCAGCTGAAGTGGGGCAATAATTGGCAGGGACTGACCTTGGGCTAATTTGAACAAACTGTCTCCAAAGGAAACTTGGGCTTTCATGGAGCACCTCTCTCTATTCACATTCCTCTATGCCAGGCACGGTTGGGTGTTTTTTTGTGGGGGAGAAACGATACTATGAAAGGATTTGAGGTTTTGATGTTATTGTTTATCTCTGAAAACAAACTTTTGGGTTTTAGGGTTTCCCCTCCCCGAATACACACATTGCCAACAGCTCCCAAAAGTTAAACGACAGAATTGTCTTCAAATGGCCACAGCACCAAAGCTCACTGCTAATGAGTTGCAGATCTGCATCATAATTGAACATCCAGATTTCCACTTACAAAAGAAGGATGTGGTCAACAAGAACAAATAACATTAGCGAGCCAAAAAAATAATAATTAAGAAGAAATCTGCGAGTGGAGAGTACAGTAACTGTCATAAATATCGGCCTAATTGCTGAAGACACAACTCGTGAAAAGACCAATCAATGTGGGCATTGCTTCATTCTTTGTCTGACTGCAGCAACGATACGTGGCAATAGCAGCTTTAATTGAACAATCCCCGGGAAATGTTTGTGCAGCTTTTCCATGCTCCTCTCCCCTTTAAAAGGCAAGGGACTCGGGCAGGGTTTTTTTCCTCCTCTCCAGCACTACCGCAGGGACACGCAAACAAAGGGAGCAGGAGAAACCCGGCCCGAAGGAAAGGGGCGCGTTTGGGGCGCTGCCCGCGTTTGGGGCTCCCTGTCCCGCTGCGGGCCCCACAATGCCCCGTCACAGGCACGGCCAGGGGCCCATGCTGGGTGGCTAATTAAAACAATTACAAAGACAAAGAAGGTATCAATAGCATTCCAAGCAGCAAACAAAGAGATAAAGTAGTGAAGATTTAAATCATCAATGGTTGATCTCTCCGGGATAGTTTTGATGTGGGGAGCAGGTCCCCAACTCTCTGACTCCCCTCTCAAATCAGGGAGCTGGTTCATTTTAGGTTATTTCATCACAAAAGGTGTGAGAAAGGCCTCTAAAATAGTTTCAAAAAACTGTGGCAAAGTAAGGGTTTGCTGTTTGGAAGTTTCTGTCTCATAAACTTGGGATAGTTTTGTTTTGGGATTTACAAGATGATTTGTTTAAAGCTCACTAAAGAGATTACAGCTTTTATCCATAACCCCCATCTCTTCTCTACCAGCAATTACAGGCATAAAATAGAAATGCTTCAGTTTTAATTCCAGGTTTTCACAGGCAGGGAGGATAAACACATATCATGGAGGGAATCAATAGGAGGAGAATAGACAGCTGCATAAATTAGGCAGGTCTCTCAGATTCTGTTAAAGATTTCCCCCAAAGTTTTGATAAAGACCGTTCCACAGAGCAGTCTATATATAGAAAAATGGTAAGCAAGCCTCAAGTGTTTGCAAGCCAGGCTGGGGTAATACTTTAGACAAACACGCTTACCTTGAGTGAGGAGTGTAAACAGTGACAGTTGTTTTTCTCATACACCAAATTAAAGGCAGCTTCTCCAAAAGGGCTGCTCCATTTCATACCATCGATATGCCCCAGCACAAAATGTTACTTTACAGAAACCCACTTTTCAACAAAAAGCTCTTTGGAAGCCTTTGTTACACTGATTTAGTTATCTCCAGGCCAGTTTACCTAAGGCTTACCCCAAACTACAGAGCAACTATGGGCAAAAAGTTATGTGAGTTTACAGGGGTTTTTCATTTGCTAAATTAATCAGAGTAAAGCAAAGAGGAGGGCTGGGTGTGGCAGCTCTGTAAATGCATTCTGACTTCCACTCAGCTGTTCTTTTAATCAGCAGGATAAAGAGCCAAAAACTCCAATTAGCCAACGAGAAAACTGGAGGGGCAATGGCAGCTTTTTCTGATTGCAGAAAATTGATTGGGGATGCAATAGCTAGGGAGAGATCAGCAGCTGAAATAAATCAGTAAATAAACTGTTAACATGGAAGACTACAGACACGGATTTTTTTTTTCAGAACTGTCCCTTCAAAAATGTCTTTAATAAACTTGGAACTAAAAGCTGCATTAAAGTGTCTACATAAATGTGCAGTTTCCCTCCAAACCATTCCTGCAATTGTTATTAGGAAAACACAAATACTCTACCCATGTTTGAGAAATTAAGGACTAACGATGGTAAAAGAGGAGCTCTGTTTTTAATGGATTCTAACAACTCTGTAGACAGCCTGAGAAAAATATGATTCTTTGTGAAAGAAGACTGTAAATCTGATTTTTCCCTGCAGGTTCCATTTGAGTACATATGTGCAGTTCTTTGCTGATGCTGATGAATCCCCATAGCAGGGAAGAGGGACAGAATGGAGGTTTATAGCTTAGTAAATATATTTTTACATGGGGAAGATTATTGGGTTCATAGCCTCAGAATGCCAAAATGTAATGGAAGCAAAACCCCTCTGAATTAAACTCTCACAATTTGAGAGAACTGAATGACAGGAAAGGTCTATTTGATTTTTTAACACGTCCTAAACTTAGTCTGGCATTGTGAAGAGGTTTCAAGAAATGATTGTTGTTATGTTCTTTCATAGTAAAGCTCCATGAAACCTCTGATTTCTGCTGGGAGCTTTCATGCTAATTTTGCAGTAACTTCTACATGAGCAGGATGTGAATAACCTGAGGATTTCATAAATTAAAGCTTCCCAAACATCAGAAGGATTAGGCTGACACTGAACATTTAACTGCTCTGCCAAACAGAAAGAACATATAACTCCTAACACAGACACAAAAGCAAACAATGAATTCATTTAAAACCTCAAAAGTTTTCTCCCTGAACTGAGCCTAATTTGTTATCCGAATCCAACCCCCAGCAAAACTGGCACTGGCTGGATTTTACAGCAGCCTCCTTCCAGATGTGCACCAGGAGCACTGCCCAAGGCTGGTCCCTGGGTGAGGTGTGACAGCAGCAGATGATTTCAGTCATTTCTGCTGCTTCTGTGCCTCGGGGTGCCCCAGGAGGGAGAGCTGGCAATGCCCTTCTTCAGTTCTGAGGGTGTGAAGGTGCCTCAGAGTTCCCAGAGGGTTTAAAATTCCCTGGGGAGTTCTGGATCTGCCCCCATGAGCACCTGTAAGCCCCTTCCAGCACTGCTCCCACACCTCCCTGCTGCCCCCTGACATGGGCTCATTCCAGGGTTGATGCCAGGAACCAGAGGCAGATCAGGTTTAGGAGGAAACCAATCAAAATATTCCCTTATACCTTCCCCCGTGTTTTCTGTCTCTTTGTAAGTTTTACAAAGCCTCCGTTGGCCATTTCAGCTGTAACAAGGGAACTGTGAATTCTTTTTCTCAGCTCTAAGTTGCAGTTATCAGCAAAATGACATCACACAGCTTCTGAAGATGCTCCAGCCACTCAATTTTCTGAGAAGACCCAAAACCTGTCCCTGATTTTCATTAACCAGTGCAATTGCTTTTAACACATCAGGGAGAAAGACAAGGACTTTAAGCCCTGTTTGTATAATAATGGCAACACTGTGGTTACTACTGGGGCTAACTCTTAAAACACCCCATCCTTTGTCTCTGGCCACCAGCAGCAGCTTCATAATCCCTGCCCCACAATGGTCTCTTTAACACTCATCTTGGCCACTGCCTGAACTCTTGCCAAGCTTTTCATCATATCCACAGAGGAGACACTGATTTCATACAGCTACTACTGGCACCTGATGCTTGTGAACCCTCCTTGGGGGAGCTTGGGGGTCCTTTCTGTACCAAAGATCCAGGGAGGGCTGTTAAATGTGTGTGACTCCCAGCAATAACCTGGCACAGAGGGCACAGCCACGGCTGTGGGCAGCAATCCTTCCCAGAGAGTGGCAGCCCTCTTTCCCACACCAAGATGTTTGGGATGCTACTGGGATTTCCACCACAGGTGAACCCAGGTGGGTGCTGCTGTGCCCACAAGGCATTCAGGGTGTCCTAAAGTTGTCATCAGTGCTTCCTCCTGGATTGATTTGGTGTGCCAAGCCCAGCACAGCCTTTTTTACCCATCCTGTCGTGGGCTGCTGAGTTTGCTCCTTGCAAACACCAAGTCTTGCACCTCTCAGAGCTTCAAAGCTCACACCAGAGCATCACAGTAAGAGCCTAAGGGAGGAGGGTTGAATCTGTCTGAACACCCAAAATTCCTTTTTCCTACAATTCCAGAACTCCATGTGTAGTGCTGACACAGTGACACTTTCCTCATTGTGTGACTGTTGTTCCTCAGAGCAAGAAGAGTTTAGCAGGGTCTGTCTTGGATCATTTCAAAACTCAGAGCATCCCCCAGCAGAATTTCTGGCAGAAACAAAATTAAAGTTGCTAAATAACAGAGGAACTAAAGCTGCAGTATTTTGACAATTCTAACAAATGTAAGATTAAAAACTCCCTAAGATATAATTCCTTCTGCTTTTAATAATAGCTTCAGTTAGAGACCTTTTCTATTTAATCAACCTGCTTAAAATTCTTGCCTCCAGCAGGAAAGAATCTCAATCACAGGGAGACAAACATTCATTAAGCCTTGTACAATAAACCTGCTCTGCAGGTGAAGTGCTATTAATATCATTTTACAGAAAGAGGAAATGGAAGAATAGTGAGATGGGAGTTACTTGCTCGGGGTCACAAAAAGGTTCACGAAACCATGGTCGAGTAGTAAACCTTGAATCAGAGGCCTCTCCTCTACCCCAGAGCCAGCACACCCTCCCTTGCTCTTCCACCCTGCCTGCTGTTTACCATCCATTACTTATTTTATTTTAAAGCCATAAATTTTATAAGATCTGCATACATTGTTTTCTTGAAGACCTAAACATTTAACAGGACCCCTTTAAAGTTTCACTCCACAACACAAAAGCAATTCTTTTTATCCTCACTTATACTCCTAATTAATGAGCACTGTTAAAGGGGTGTCCAGCTCCCCCTCCCAGAGAGGAGAGCTCTGAGGACTGACAGACAGCAGCTTTTCCTGCCCAGGTCAGTGTGATGTGAGTCCTCAGCAGGTGAGAGGGGACAGACCTGAGCTGGGGGACGATGGCTCTGTCCGTGGCACTTGCTCACCTTGGCTGGTGCCTGGTGACTCCTGCTTGTCCTGCTGGGAATGTGCAGTGCAGGAACAACACATGGCTCTTGCAGGAGCCACTAGTTAAAATTATTTTATTGGTAAGGAAGTAAAGTGCAGACCAGAGTCCAATTAAGCAGAATTCTAAAGAAAAAAAAGAGTTGAATTCTATGGAAAAACATATTTCTGTGAGAGAGGATGGAGGGGCTGATAGAATAGCAAAAAAACACATCCCAGACCAGCAAATGTGATGGATTTTGTCACAGATTTGTACTTCAGAAAAGCAAGCTTTAATGTGAATTTATATATTGATGTTATCCCTATGAATAAGATATAGATATGGAATTATTCCTGCTGTGTTATACTGGCTGGGCAGGAAACAGGACAAGGAGAGCTCAAATTGCAACATCTGACAAAGTGTTTTAAAAATCATGATTTTATTTCTAGAAATATTTTATATTTTTATAGATTTAAAACATTCAAATAAAGACTTGCATTTCTATACCTAACAACTGTAAATATGGGCAAAGGGGATGAAAAGTAGAGCATCTTTCCCAGTTTAACCTTTATTTGGTGCCAGATGCTCAGGGGACAAGCAGCATCTCTGAATGCACTGGAGTAGAAATTCCATGTTCAGCTGGAGTGCCCAAGGACTTCCTCAAGCAAAGAGTTCTGGCACCAGTCTCAGCTCTGTGGATGGCAGCATGATGGATGCTCCAGATTTAATTTAAAGATCACTGGGGGTTGGCAGTGGTGTTCTTACTTTGGCAAAGTAACCCAAAAAGGGTCCGAAAGAGCTGAGAGTGACAGAAGTGGCAGTGCCAGCCCTTGCACAGGTTGCCATCCATCCATGGCTGGCTTTGCACAATCCTATCCCACTGCAGATGGAAAATGAAACCTGAATTAACACTGTTCACACTCGTGGATTTTACCACAGACGTGGCACTGCCCAGCCCTGCAGTCAGTTCCAGCCTGGTGGATGAGAAATAAGGTTGTCCCAGACTTTTACTGACTCCTCAGGGTTTATTCAGGCCCCAGAAACCTCCTGCAGCCCTGCCAGGAGCTGCAAGGACCTGCCCTGGAGCACGGATAACCCAATCCTCCCCCAAAACACCTCCCTGTGTCCAGCTGCATCCACCCCTGCATGTTCAGTGCTGATCTCTCACTGCACACTTTAAACCCCATCACAGCCCCAAAGAAAGGTGTTCCAGCAAGGATTCAGCTCTGGAAAAGAGGAGAGAACACGGAAACTCTGGGAACGAGCTGAGCCCACATTGGGGTTCAGCAGCTCAGCACAAGGTGCCGGGAGAGCGCGGGGTGGTGAAACCCGGGGAAACAGAGGGGTGGGAAAAAGAGGGGTGGTACCCGCTGAGGTACTCGGGGGACCCTCTGAGGTACTCGGGTGACCCTCTGAGGTACTCGGGGGACCCTCTGAGGTACTCGGGGGACCCTCTGAGGTACTCGGGGGACCCTCTGAGGTACTCGGGGGACCCTCTCAGGTGCTTGGGGGACCCTCTCAGGTACTCGGTGACCCTCTGAGGTACTCGGGGGATCCTCTCAGGTACTCGGTGACCCTCTCAGGTACTCGGTGGCCCTCTGAGGTACTTGGGGGACCCTCTCAGGTGCTCGGGGGACCCTCTGAGGTACTCGGGGGACCCTGTCAGGTACTCGGTGACCCTCTCAGGTGCTCGGTGGCCCTCTCAGGTACTTGGGTGGCCCTCTGAGGGACAGTGCCAGCCCTCCCGGGGGCTTCGGGCTGCAGCCCCAGCACAGACCGCTCTCCCTCCTCTGTGGCCGCTTCCAGCGCTGCAGTTCAGCTGCTCCTGCAGGAGGAAATGGAAACCAAAGGGACTTTCAGCGGAGTTAATTAATGCCTGTAAGAGCAGCCAATTGACATCAGCACCTTGTCTGTCACTCCCTGTAGGAGGGGGAGATGTGTTAAAAATAACAGGCTATTTCCGCCCGGCCCCGCTGCACTCAGCGGGGACAGCCAAGGCGGGCAGTGACATCTTAAGGCTGCTCACAGAAGTGGCCGGGCAGTGTCCGGGAGTGGCAGTGGCCGGGAGGGTCAGCACATTGCTGCCCCTCACCAGAGAGCTCAGCCAGAAACACCTGGGCACTGCTGGGGATCCTGCTGCTTACCCAGAGCCTGGGGCAAACACGCAGCTGACAAAGGAAGTTCAACTTATTTTAAAATAACAATAATAAAAATAGAACCCCCTCTACTATTAACAGTCTTTCCACTTGAAAACTGAAACCCAGTGCCTCTAAACTAAGCAGTGAGTGAAAGAAAGGAGTGTCTGAGCCATCTCTTGTCGTTACAGGGCGTTTGCAAAGCCCAGCTCCAGGCTGCTGAGTTTAACTCTGCTGTGTGCCAGTGCAGAGGGAGACGCTCCCATGACCCAAAGCTGACGCTGCTCTGTCGCAGCCCTGGAGAAAACTGCTTCCCTGTGCTGACAGAGAGCAGGCAGGATGTGAGCAGCCCCATCAGGGGACGGCCAGCCTTTGGGACTGTCCCCCTCACTCTGGACTGCAAGGTTGTAAAAGGAGTTTTAAAACAAAAATGTTTTCAAAAGATTGTTTCTTTTACCTTCTATTTGTACGCCACTGAAAGAGCAGTAGGTGCTCTATAAATAGAACAAGGCCACTTTTATCACCCTAAAGTGATAATCCTGCAAGTTTCCCATCCATATGAGGACTCGGTATCAGGGCTAATATTTGGCAGGAGGTTCTATCCCAGGGCCGGGAGGTTCACCCAGGTAGTTCCAAACATTGCTGTTCCTGCTTGCTGCTCCCTCCCAGAGGCTCTGAAGGTCTGGCTTGCAGCACAGCACAAGAGATTTGACCACACAAAATAACATCATTTTCTTTAGGAAGATGGACCAGAGCAGCAGCAGGGCAGCCAAATGCTGCATGGACCAACCACAGACACCACACAGTGCCCCTGCCCAGGGGGGACCAAAGCAGGGAACATCAGCTTCTTACACAGGCACCTGCTCAGTCATGGTCAGGAGGAGGGACCTGGGACCAGAAGATGCACCTGAGGAGATGATTTTGGGGGTGGTGGAGCTGGAGTACCTAGGGAGGAGGAGGAAGGAAGGAGAATGTTCCCCACCTGTGGCCTGTTGGCCAAAGCAGCTCACCCCTGATGAGGAGCAGCTGGGTAATCCTCTGGGCAGGGCCTTCAGCTGAGGATGGTCTGAAAAGAAACCAAAGCACTGAGTACTCAGCAATTATCAACAGAATCTCACTGATCTCACTCCTGTGGGAATGAGACTGCGAGGAAGAGGGGGGTTCTTCAAAAGTCCCTGTTTATCTATAATGCATAACACAGCTACACCTCAGCAAAACAAGCAGGCAGAGCCTTTGGAGAATTCCAGCATTAAATTACTTCCTCCAGTCTCAGCACACCGTAATTTATGTAGGATACAGCTGAGAGGATTCAAAGAGGGAGCTGTCCTGGGGGATGTTTCCTTCCCCAGCCTGTGAGTTCACACGCAGGCAGAACAAGCTGCTGAAAAGCAGAGGTTGCCCTCCCTGAACAAAACAGGCTCCACACCTGCTGCCTGAGGACAGCTTTGCTCGTGTCCAGTGCAGGGAAGCTTTAGTCCCTGTTTTATATCCACTCCCGGCTGGAAACCAGCCTTTGAAAAGCCTGACTGCTCTGTGGAAGCAATTTGGGTACAGCTTGCTTTCTCTGCTGCTTATTTAGGGAGTTGAGGTGAGATGAGATGTCTGAGTGGCTCCATCCTGGCTGTGGTCTCACACAGAAAAATGTATGCTACTTTTGAGTAGGTCACCAGGGGAAAACACAAGGTTTAACACCTTTTAGTGAGACACACCTTCACCTCCCATGGCAGGGGTGTTCTGGGAGCAGGAGCTTATTGGCTCTACCAGCACTGACACGAGGGCACGGATTAAACCACTGAGCAGCCGTCCTGTGTAAATAGGAATTAACTTGTTCTTAATCTTTACTTGAGGTTTAATTCATTACTTGATTGATAAACTCCTGCAAGCACCTCCTGCACTGTGGCAGCCTCAGCTTCTCCACTGGCACCAGGAAAGGGCTCTGTGAGAGGTGTGCAAGGGCAGCCTGCACTGGCATTTCAGTGAAGTTCCTTATTTAAACCACTGAGAAGGTTGCTCTTACCAATTTAGCAGCCAAACACATCCCCCTTCTGATCCCTCTGAGCCATGGCCAGATTTTGTCAATCAAGCCTGTTGGGACCTCTGGCACACAAATGACAAATCTCAGTGCTACCAGAACTATTGACACACATTTTTAATACATAACTGCTGTTGTTATATATAATCAGAGCTGATAGAGTTCAGCAGAAAAGGGTATTTTAAAGTGCCAATAAAACCACTTAGCTTTTACAACACACTGCGTTTACTCCGTTCCCCCCTTCCTCAAAAAAAGCTTTTCTTTTGAACTGAGCAATTTATATATTGGGTCAGTGTTATAAAGCAGGTATTTATAGCAGATTTCAATGGAGTGGGAGCTGGAATAAAGGCAGCTGGCTTTTAAATGCAGCACGGAGGCATCTTTGCATTGATAAGATTAGCAGCTGTTTGTACATCAGAGATGATGTGCTCACCCAGGGGCCTCACCCCCTCCTTCTGTAACTGTAACCAAATTTATTGGCTTTTTTAGCAAATCACTTCTGCTTCCATTTTTCTTAGATTCATTCAGTGTAAACCGAGTAACTCGTTTAACAACCAGGAGCTGAAGAATTTGGCTGATAACACCACGATGCCTTTTTAATTTAATCCTTTTCTCTCCAAAGCCCACAATAAATGCATCACCAGGCCAGTGATAAAAGCAGCTCTGAGCTGTGTAACCACTGTAAGATGATCACATAAGCACAGTTGGCCATCACTTGGGCTTTGTTATGCCTCAGTTGGGTTTATCTTGGAAATCAGTTTGGTATTGATGGCATAACTCATCAGCAGGATGCTAAACAGCCCCATACCCCAAACTGCTTTGATTGCCACAGTGATACCGTCCTCCTGCAGAAAAACAGCTCAAAGCAGGACACAGAAAATTAATCAACACCCAGATTTTTATCTAGCATAAATACAGTATATGATGTTCAACATTTAAATTATATATGACACCTAAATGTTCACAAATTTAAAAGTTTTTGGGAAGTCCTCTTCAAGGAAATTGTTTTGTAATTTTATCCCACTAAAAACAATACAGAAGGATAGAGAGGAATGTTCTTAATTTTATGGTCCAGTCTCTGTTGCAAAATATGAGCTAAAATAATTATAGTGTTTGGGATTTAAAGAAATTAACATCTTTATAACATGGACAGGCACAAAATGGAAAACCTTTGATGAAGTGGATTTTCTGCATGAATGAATACTGATTTAATGGGGAACATACCTGTTTATTTATTTTTTTTACTACTTGCTGTTAGTTACAGTAAACAGAAGAATTGTGTGTGGCCCAGTTTTTCTCCAAATACCAAGTATTTCTATTTACCAAATGCAAAAACTGAACTCACACAACAAAACAGAGACAGGGCAAAGAATAGAAATTTGCACATGCAAATAGACCAGTTCTGCATGAATGGGCCAAAGGCTTCTGGAATAAATCTGTGAAAGCTGAACCCAGAGCAGGAAACTGCCAAAGGTGAAAGAACAAATAAAGTTTTTTCTTCTGTTTGTTTCTTGTTTCTGGACCAGTCACATCACAAAGCAGATTTTAAGGAGAGATCTGACCTGAAGTCCATGGAAAGATCACTCCAAAGTTCAGTGGCCATATAGATAATTTATTCTGAGCTAAATATAGACAGAAACTCGTATTTCTGCCCATGGATTTTATGGATCCTCTCTTTTCATAGCCACTGGATTGATAGCTGGATTTATTATTAAAGACTTTTCTACATGGGGAGGAAAAGAGGATTCATTCCACCTGGAACACTTTGCTGCCACTGCTCTGTAGCAGCTGGGGCTCAGGCACTGCAAAGAGCCAGCTGGGGGTTCATCCCTGGGGCCACCTGGGGGGGTTTCCCTCAAAATCCTGCACCCAGCCCGTGCCAGGGATGCCCCTCCTCTGCTGCCAGTCCTGCCCACCCCAGCAGGCTCAAAACCATCCCCAAGCCCCAGCTCTGCCATGGCACAAACCTTCTCCACACGGCTGGTGGGGTCTCTGGACCTGCTGATTCTTTGGCTTTGTGCACCCTGAATAAATAAAAAATGGGGGAAGGATGTGTCAGTTTTTGTTATGCATGTTCCATGAATTTTTGTTAATTTGGTATTAGAAGGATATAATTTCACTGTATCATTGTTAATTCATGGGGCTGTCCTGAAGGACAAATAAAAGGCAGGTGGGTTTTTGCCTGGGTTTGATCCCATTTTACCATGATCAATGTGCTGGCCAGCACTCCTAAGGGAGTTGGGATTTGGTGCGAGGATTTACAGTGTGGTAGAAGCTAAAAAAAAAAAAAAAGGAAGAAAAGATCAAAGATGAAGAAGAAAAAAATAAAAAATAGGGTTAGATGCCTTTTACTCCATTGGACAGGAATA
>JACBWW010000072.1:623093-719780 GCA_020086605.1 Lanius collurio | reverse complement strand
AGCCACCGACACCCAACTGAACTTTTAGGGCTGACAGGCTACTCAGCAACTTATTAATGCTGCATCTTCTCGGGGAACTTTCCACCCACCATCCCCTCCAACGAGCTTTGTCAAACTGCAACCATTTTCATTTCACTACAATTGCCCCTGGAGGAGCTGGTGAAAGTTATACCAGCTGTACATTTATTTTACTGGTTTTACCTCCCTTTTCTCTGATCATCAGTCTGTCAAGGCTATCGAGATTTACATTTAAATGTAAAACTGGACTGTCCACCAAATAGCCTTTGAAGCTATTAGCTGTGAAAGATAATCAATTGGGAATGGGCCCCTGCAGAGCACTTTTCAAGCAGAGTCATCACCAAAAAGCAATTTTGCTGGCAGGCTTTTTTTTTTTTTAAAGGAAAAAAATCATGAACATCCCCATCCAATTAAAGTTCTATCAATGGCTGATCTCCATGATTTTACAACAAAAGCAAAACTTCACATTGTTAAGGCAAAGTGATTCACAGGATGAATTCTGAACTTTTTAGGACGGCCTAAGCAGCAAGGATTGGCAAGTTTTTAATAATCCCCCAGCAATTGTGTGTACTTTGAGAACCAGAATGATCCAGAGATGAGGAAAAGTGCTGCTATTTAAGGTAATAAGTCTTAAGTCAGTCTCGCAAAAATTTAAACCCAAGGCACATTTTTATCACCTCTTTAGCTTTACAACTCTTAACTGGCATCTTACACCGCTGTTTTGCTAAAACCATGTCACCATTTGTAGTCCCTTCCCTTTATTAGAATAAAAAAGCATGTTTCACAAAGAACTTTAATCTATTAATTATGACTGCTATGCATTATGCAGCTGAGCTTTGTGCATTCCTGTTCTTTCAAATTTTCCTCTGGGCCATCAGGAGATGTGACTATCTCCAGGATCTATCTGGCTATTTGCATCTCGCTCATCACCCAGCTATCCAAGTTATTCCCATCCTCCCAAGATCCTTCTGAGGGCAGTCACAGGTGGGGAACCCAGCAGCACAACTCCAGTGCAAATACACACTGATAGAATAATTAATTATGGCCCCCAGCAGTAAGTGCAGACACACTTTGGCAGGAGGAAGCTGCGATCTGTTCTAGGGAAAGGTGTGGGGTGGGTCTCTTCTTTCAGTCTGACATTTAAAAGGTGCTACCACACCAGGCTGAGGGAGGTGAGGGCTCAGGGCTGGCCCTTTTCTGAGCTCCCAGTGTGCTGGAAAGCAAGATGATAGAAAATTGGCAGCTCAGAGCCAGAGCCGCCAGGCCAGCCTTTATTTCACATGCTGCCAATACAGACAGCACAGAGATTTATCAGCTTCCCTTCATTCTGAAAGACATCAAAGGGAAAATCAAGCTGAAAACGTTGGAGGTTTCTCCGAGCCTTTTTTAGGTGTCTCACAGCAGGTTTGATAAACAGAAAGACACTGATAACAGGTTGTTTCATCCAGCAGCACAAGAAAGCAGAAATGCATCCTTGTGTCTTTAAAATCAAACCAACCCAAAACATAACAAACAAATAAAAACACCTCAAACCACTCTCCAGCTCCTCAGTTAATTATTTCCCAGCTCATGTTCAACTTTTACCTACAAAATGCAGCCACTCTCTCACTAACCCAGAGCTTTCACTTTCAGAATAAAGGTAAGTTTACACAAGGTCTGAATCGAGGAACTTAAACTGTCAAAGCTGAATCTGCAATAAATCATAATTCCTGGTTTTAGAGAGGCAAACACAGCTCCTGCAGCTTGTGGAATAAATTAGCTGATAATACCACAGGTTACAGAATTCAGTGGCATTCCAGCAGCAGACCCTGATGTGTGTTACTCCCACGGACACAGCTTGTAAAAAAATCCACCTCTGCCTTGCCATGGACTTTCTTCCTTCCCTACTACATTGTGAAGCCTCTAAAGATAGCCATGTAACCAAATACTGGATGTTTTAGGAGTCCCTCTCCATGTCCAGCAAGTGGAATAACGACAAAGGCAGAACTGGATACCTGAGAGAGAGAGAAAAGAAAGCTTTTCCTGCCACAGACTTTTAATTCACAGTGATACCTGAGACATCATTTCCTCAGGTCACTATAGAAACCTTTATCACCTCATGAAAGGCCATTGGGTAAGTGACAGGAGACATCAGTTCCTCTTAACAATATTGGTTTCTCTTCTTAAAATTTAAATAACAAGGCTAAAGATTTTCCAACTGGAGATGTAAAAAGCCATTAGAGTATCCAGTCAATATTCCTGAAATTATAGGATAGAGGTCTTGCCACTGAGAACACAGAAAATATTTCTGCAGCCATCAGAGCATCACAGCACAAAAAGGATGACTATATTTTCACTTCAAACACAAATAAATCAAGAATCAGAAATACAGAAGAAAAAACAGGTATCTACATTAAAAAAAAAGCCTTTCCCCAGTTCTTTGTATTGCAGAGAAAAAATGTCTTGGCATGCCTCTGACATTTTAAAGCCCACAACAGAAGGTGCTTTCCAGTGCAGTCAGATGACAGCAGCAATAAACAGCTCATTCCCAAAATGACTGGGAAATATTTTGATTACAATTTTTCAATTGCAAGCCCCACGTGTTCAAAATAAGTTTGGTTTTCCCTCAGTTCCCAAAGGGAAAAAAAACCTGTTGGTTTTAGGTCTCCTCTGAGGTGAGGACTTGATCCCATCCAGGATGCTTCCTGGGCACATCCAGGAACTTCCCCTGTGCATGAGAGGAACTGAGGCTGGTTTTGAGCAGGAATCTCCCATTTTGATGCAAATAACAGCTAAAATATTTATCAACCCACGTAAAAGATACAGCAGCACTGGTAAGGTTTAATCCAGTGCTGCTCAGACCCCAGTGGGGACACTGAGCTGGGGCTCAGTCAGAACCAGCCTCCCCAAAACACAATTAAAGGGGTCCAAGACACATTTTTTTCTTCAGATTGTTTTGCTGTTGTGTATTTCTGCCTCACAAGAGCACAGGAGAGAAGCACATTTCAGCAGGTCTGGTGGAGGATCAGCTCACGTGGAACAGGGTCTGGCTTTAAAAAGCAGGGTCAGGGAGGAGCAGCAACAAACCCCAAAGGGCTGGGAAGGCCCAAGAGCTGGGCTGGTTTATTGGGAATGCACATGGGTTTTGCACCTGTGTAACCTCAGATCTCTGAGCAGGCAGAGGTTCCTCCCCAGGGAGGGAGTGACACACCCTAAACCCCACCTGGGACCCCCCAGGCAATCGGGGACAAGGCCTGTGCAGAGAGCAGAGCCTGCCAGGGCTGGGCTGGGGTGGAATGTCCAGAGTCACACCTCCCTTTGGGAGCCAGGGCTGGGCTGGGCTGGAGCCCCCAGATTTATTTCCAGGTCCCTCTGGGAGCCAGGGCTGTGCAGTGTGAGCAGCACCCACGGTGGGAGCAGGTCCAGCACTTACCAGGGGAGCTTGGGGACCTCCAGGCAGCAGCAACAAAAATCCATCCCAGTATTTTGTCCTGGAGAGACAGCTTGCTCCAGAGCTCTGAGGCCATGGCAGAACTCTGGGGTGGAGGGACAGGATTTATTTAGCATGTGCTCAAAAGCAGGAGAGCTCTACAAGAGACACTTGTTCTGAATTACTGGCTCCCTCCTGGGATGGTTCTGTGATAACATGGAGAATGTATTAAGTGAACATCAGAGATGAAAACAATCTGCCCCTGCCAGCTCCCAAACACAGACCATTACTGTCACACATAAAAATAAAGCCAGAATACTGGGAGAGAAAATTGAAAATAAATTGCCCCTGTGTGAGCCTCGGTTATCAGCTGGGTTTTGTTCTCAGGGTGGAGGAGAGAAGTCTCTAGATTGTTCACATGATGCAATCAGCCAAACAACGTTGAAGAAGCAGCACTTTGTCTATTCATTCACACCATTTTGTTATCTTTCCTGTTTATCTCTGAGGCCCACACAGGACCAGAGAACCAAGGTGAGTTTTTACAATATGACAAATCTACCGGTTTCCTACTTTGGAGGCTTCACAAGGCTTTTAAAGACGCTGCAGTGCAGATAAGGGAGCTGTGGCACGCTGTGTGACACTGGACTGAAGGTGAGACTCCTGGCCCTGGGGCTGCAGCCCCTGGCCAAGGGCAAGCACACACCAACTGCAGTTCACACCAGCACCTTCGCCAAAATCCCTCGGTTTTGATCATTCTTGTAGTGCCTGACAATTCTGCAGCTGTTTACTATGAACAGGGTGAATTAATTAACAGGGAGTAAAACAGTATCAATTTAACATGAATTCTGAGATTAAGCTTTGGCCACAGATCTGCTTCTTGTAGAAAACGTTGGACATTTTCTGTGCAGCTTTTTATCTGAAGTGACAGCGAGATTTTTACAGCTGAGCTTCTGGTTACGTCTGCTAAAAGAGAATTTTAAAATGCTTTTACAAGGAAGTATTAAACAGGAAACATCATCCAGGAGGCAGAGCAGCTCCAACGTTTCCCTGGGCCTCTGGCACCACCTATGGATGACAGGAACACTGGGAGCTGAGGAAACCCTGCCTGCAGAGTCCACCCACACCACCGAGTATGGGACAATTCACTGCTTTTAGTTTGTGGTACCTTTGCACGGGCAATTGCAGACTTCAAAATACAGCCTGGAATTCTTTCATTAGAGAAAGGTCCATTGTATAATAATAAATTACCATCTCCTTGTGATCCAACCTGAATTTCTGCTGGAGCTACAGACCTTGGATTGGACTATCTTCTAAATTTTAAATTCAATTCAGTATTTTCCTTTTTCCCCTTTAACACAGAAAGAAGACCCAAACTGTAATGCACTTTTGCCACCCACGCAACTCCCAACAGGCAGCATCAAAATAAAAACAAAAGTTAAGTAGTGTTTGTAAAAAATATATTTCCAGTTGTTTTGCTCTATAATTCACAGGCACCTCTGACAGACACCACCATGCCAGAGATAATTGGTGTCATTGCTAACGAAGTTACTGCTGAGAGAGGGACAACATTCTTTTGCTTTCTAAAACCAATCCCCTTGCCTCTGCTTAAGCATTTCAAGTGCCAGGTGCTACCAACTCCTACAGATACTGGGGAACAGCCCCTCAAACTTCCCCTGGGCTGGAGCAGGCCCAGCAGTGGGGGTTCCTTAGAGCTCAGCCAGGAGCAGTGAATGCACACAGAGCACAGAACTGAGAGAGACTTCACTTAAATAAACTCCAGAATGGCTCAGATTATTGTCTTTTTGTGTGTACATCCAACAACAAGGCTGCTGTGGAGGTAATTCAGCACAAGGTGAGGATTTCTCCTTTCAGGCAGCACAGTACAAGAGCCATACTCAGGGGATGTCACTGCTTGGGGAAACTGCAACAGCTGCTTTGATTTTCCAAGCAGGAGGGCCTTTGATTTCAGCAGAGGCACAGAAATACAGACACATCCTCCTTTTCACACACAAGATGCTTCAGTGGACAGACAAATAAAATGTGGAAGGTATTTGGCTCTGGAGGACAAATCCAGCCTTCAGTTGTGTCCTGTGCATTCCTGCCACGCTCAGCACTGCCCTGGCAGAGAACTGTGTCCAGAACAGCCCCCGTGCCTAATCGGGGATGGAGTCTGCGGGGCACAGCAGGGCCGTGTGAGCCCCGCTCTGGATGATGGAATAGGTCTGCTTGGGGCCCTCTGTGTGGGAGGAGGACGAGAAGATGGGAGGAGGGGGGGCAGCTGTGGACACGGTGATGCTCTGCCCCCCGTCACTGACCACGGTCACCTCCGTGGCTCCCTCCTGGATGAGGGCGTTGAGCCCCTCCAGGTCGGAGCAGCTGATGCCAGAGCTGGCGATGAAGGCCTGGCTGGCGGGGGCCTCGTGGCCGGGGGCAGCCCCGGGGATCAGGGCCTGGTGCAGGGCGCTGCCCTCGCCCTGCTCGTGGGCGGTGAGCAGCACGGCCGGCTGTGCCACGGGCCCTGCATCCCCCGTGGCCACCGCCGGCGGGGCCGGGGCCAGCACGCTCACCTGGCCCAGCAGCTGCAGGCGGCCGCTGCCCAGCACCTCCTCCTGCCCCGGGCCCAGCAGTGCAGGGGGCACCACGTTCACCGAGGCGGCCTGGACAATGCTGTTGGCTTGAGGCACCTGGTGGCCCACGATGATCTTGACCCTGCCCTCGTTGTACGGGGACACCTGAGCGGCCTGGAGTGGCACCTGGAGGTGACTGACGGTGATGGGGGCACTGGGCTGCCGGCTGGGATCCATCTGCAGCTGCAGCACAGCCAGCTCGTGGTTCTTGGAGCCATTATACAGACTGTGCTGCTTCTTGTGGCTCCGCAGAGAATCCTCCCGGACAAAGGAGGCATCGCACAGGTCACACTTAAAGGCTTTCTTGGCATCCAGCTTGGCAACCTGCCTGGATCCTCCCTGCTTCGGCCTCTCTCCTTCCTTCTTGTCCCCCGAGTGCTTCTTGCCCTTGACCTTGTCGCCGTGGGCTTTGCGGACGTGGGTGGTGAGGTTGCTGCGCTGCTTGGTGTCGAAGCTGCAGAACTCGCACTTGAAGGGGCGCTCCTTGCAGTGGATGCGCTCGTGCACCTTCAGGGCCGCCTTGCTGGAGCACGAGTAGCTGCACTCGGAGCACTTCACCGGCTGCTCGGGCTGGTGTGTGCGGATGTGGTGCCGCAGGCTCGTCTTGTTCCCGCACTGGAACTCGCACTCGGGGCACTTGAGCGTGTTCTCCAGGCTGTGCTTGATGCGCACGTGGGATTTCAGGTTGCCCTTCATGGCACAGCGCACCTCGCAGAACTCACACTTGTAGGGCTTCTCCCCCGAGTGCACCCGCAGGTGCCGCTTCAGGTCCGAGTTGATCTTGAACTTAGCGGGGCACATCTGGCACTGGAAAGGGGCATCTCCTGCCAACAGAATGCACAGTTACACAGCAGCCACCAGGACCTGCTGCTGGGATGAATCACAAACAGCTGCCTCGTTCTGAACTCCCAACGCATTCTCAAGATCAAGAGAAATTTCCTGACTCGGGATTATCACCTGGTCTGACACACTTGCATCTAAATCATTATTTTGCATTTTTTTTTATTGCAGGCTGGTGTCACAATATCCATGACCATGTTAAGGTGGAGCTGTGCTGATCCCTAATCAATTCCAGTGAGCATTTTCTGAAGCCACTAAAAAAAAATCCAAAGCAAACTTAGCAACCTAACTAAATAATTATTCCCCTCTTTTGTTATTTTAATCAAAAGATATAGTTCTCTAAAACACCTGAGCATGAAGTCTTTATGTAGGCATTATTTTTAACAAGTGGAAGAATTGTGTTATAGGTTCTAAAACACCCTTGGTGAGAGGAGGAAAAAGAAAGTGTGTTTAGTTCAACAAGCATTTATCCTCTTTAATAATCAAACTGCAAATGGCTGATTTATTTTAGAAGTTAATATTTTATAGAGTTTGGGAGAGCTGTATAATTTTGCATAATTTGCTTATCCAGCTACATATGTCATAGGTTTAGCTGCATATTTTTCAAATCAAGTTGTGGCCTACTGTGCTAATCCATGTATCTGTTTAATAATTGAGATACATGGTGTACTATCTATATTAAACAGACTTTATTAATGAAGATGCACTGTTTGTTCATCTAGTTTATTTTACAGCCTCAGCTTCACGCTCAGCAACTGAATTTTTATCTGCTTTGCTGATGAAGGCACAGTTCATATTTCAATGACTTAATTTTCATATACAGGGTAGCACAAGACATGCAAAAGAATACAGCAAACCATGCTGGTTGTTTGTTTAAAGAGTGCTCTGCTCTGTATTTCTTTACATGTCTGTCCATCCCTGACACTGCCACGATGTAGATAAAAACTTGTGTCTGACCCTGGGATTATTAATTCTGAGAGTAGTTTCACTCAAATTAACAGGAAGCTGATGTTTAGTGACTCGTTCAACAAGTAATTCTGTGTAGATGATCCCACTCTGAGCAATGGGGATTGCACTCACCTTCTAGAGGATTACTAATTTAATTCCAGGAAGCAACACATTCTACATCCCAGTCTTACTTTTCTCCTAAAATTGGTTGTGTGCATGACAGCTTTGCAACCTAACAAGGATGAAATGATTGCTTTCAAAATTACTGTGCCTCCTTTCAGCAAATCAAGAAGTCCTTTTACAAGAAAAAGATTAATTTTGGGGAAACAGAAGAAACAACAAAACTAAAGATTGAGTTCTAGCATAATTCAATTGCTTAAGATGCAATAGACGGATATGCCAAAAAGAAGGTTAGCCTAAAATCCCTTCCCAGCTATTGGAATAATGAATAGCACAGAAATATAATTGTGGAAATACCAGAGAGCCATGAGCATTCCCAGGTGTGTGCCGCGGGTGTGCCACACACACCTGTGTGTGTGCCCGGCCCCACCTGTGTGTGTGCCGTGGGTGTGCCACACACACCTGTGTGTGTGCCGCGGGTGTGCCCGGTCCCACCTGTGTGTGTGCCCGTCCCCACCTGTGTGTGTGCCGTGGGTGTGCCACACACACCTGTGTGTGTGCCGTGGGTGTGCCCAGCCCCACCTGTGTGTGTGCCGTGGGTGTGCCACACACACCTGTGTGTGTGCCGCGGGTGTGCCCGGCCCCACCTGTGTGTGTGCCCGGCCCCACCTGTGTGTGTGCCCGGCCCCACCTGTGTGTGTGCCCGGCCCCACCTGTGAGTGTGCCCGGCCCCACCTGTGTGTGTGCCGCGGGTGTGCCCGGCCCCACCTGTGAGTGTGCCCGGCCCCACCTGTGTGTGTGCCCGGCCCCACCCGTGTGTGTGCCGCGCGTGTGCCCGGCCCCACCTGTGTGTGTGCCGCGGGTGTGCCACACACACCTGTGTGTGTGCCCGGCCCCACCTGTGTGTGTGCCCGGCCCCACCTGTGTGTGTGCCATGGGTGTGCCACACACACCTGTGTGTGTGCCGCGGGTGTGCCCGGCCCCACCTGTGTGTGTGCCCAGCCCCACCTGTGTGTGTGCCCGGCCCCACCCGTGTGTGTGCCGCGGGTGTGCCCAGCCCCACCTGTGTGTGTGCCACGGGTGTGCCCGGCCCCACCCGTGTGTGTGCCGTGTGTGTGCCCGGCCCCACCTGTGTGTGTGCCCGGCCCCACCTGTGCGTGTGCCCGGCCCCACCCGTGTGTGTGCCGCGCGTGTGCCCGGCCCCACCTGTGTGCGAGCGGAGGTGCACGGTGAGCTGGCTGGAGTTGCGGCTGGCGTAGGGGCAGATCTGGCACTTGAAGGGGCGCTCGTTGGAGTGGATGCGCTGGTGCTTGTTGAGGCTGCTGCTGTCGGCCGCCGCGTACTCGCAGTGCTTGCACTTGTAGGGCTTCACGCCCGTGTGCAGCCGCATGTGCATCTTCAGCTTGTCCTTGCGGCTGAAGCACTTGCTGCACACCTCGCACTTGTGGGGCTTGTCTCCTGCAACAGCAGCACTCACACTCAGGATGGCATGGGGGGCACGTGGTTGTAGGGTCTGACAAACCCCTGTCTTGGCAGGAAGACCTTGTTTAGATAAGGTTAGCTGCAACATCTCCAGATACGGGGTCTGACAGGCCCCTGCCCTGGCAGGGAGGCCTGGAGATAAGGAAGTAGCACTATCTCCCTCCAGGCCCCTCTTGGGGAAACAGAGAGCCTTTTTAGTTAGAAAAGATAGATCCAAGATCCTCTAGGAAACTGTATGTAAAATACCCTAGTACCCATTGGTTTCTTACCCTTGTACGCCCACCTCTGTACCCCCATAAAAGAGACCCCTCTGCCCCGAATCGGGAGAGGATTCGTCTCTGGTCACCCCTTCGTGGAAGATGCAAGAATAAAGCTGCTTCTGCGGAACCACCAGAGAGTCTCCTCCTCTCTCTCTATCCGGGCCTGGCCAGGGTGGGTTCTGCCGTGCAGAGCAGAGCTGAAATCACTGCACTAAGAGCTGATAGCCTGCTGAACCAGGCACCTCTGCAGGCAGCCCCGGCCGAAGGCTGAGAGAAGCCACGACCCCCTGGGAGACGGTTCCTCACGGGATCACCTCTCTGGGTCCGCTACGGCTTCTTGGGTCTGAGCCTCTGACCCCATCCAGCCCAGGCCGGGGAAAAACCCCCCGACCAAAATAACAACTTTACGTGGTGATAAAGCACACACTAAACCCTGCCTAGCAAAGGGACTCGTTTGTAGGAGCGGCACACGAGGCTGCAGGTGTATCTGTAACAGCAGCAGAGCCTTTGGAGCCTTCTCCCTTTGCAACTCGGAAACTGGGAGGTGAAATCATGGAATTGCTGTCCCATGAAGAGCACAGCAGGTGTGTGCACTCCCACCACGCTGCACCCTCATGAACACATCACATCTGAAATTCAGCTGTGCTTCAAATCAACCCCCAGTGTTCGAGTGTCTGTGCCTGGTGCTGCCCAGAGCGGGGCATGTCCCCAGCAGACAGTTCCTGTGCACTAGAAGGTACAGGCATGTGTACATCCTATTTATAAAGACATTACTTCCTAGGAAAACAGCTTTTGTGAAAAAGGTGAAAGGAGGAAGCCAACCCAAAAGAAAATACAGGAACATAAACCTGTGTGCGTTCGCCGATGACGTTCCAAGTCCTTCATACCATAGGAAGTCTTGAACTGGCAACCTGAAAACAGGAAGACCATTAAATTCTAGGAAAATCTAGCAAAATAACAAAAATATATTACCATATTCTGGACATTATGTTTATTTTCAACTGTGTTTTCTTTAAAATTCAGTGTTAACAGAAAATTAATTCTTTGTTTACTCACATCTACTTAAAACAAGTGACCAGTGAACTTGAGTTTTTTAATGCTTCCCTTTGGAGGCAACTCACTCCTACCCTTTTCTGTAAGATTTGGAATGAGTCCTCTGGAATCTCAGCCTAGGATCTGAGACATTCTTTACAGTACTGAGAGGATGCTGGAGGAACTAATTAATTCCACATAAGACTTCGAGTTAGTGCAGCTGGGAACTCAGGTAACAGCTCCCCATGCAGGAATTCTGTTCAAGTGAAAGTGCTGCACTTCTGGAGTACAGAAATGAATCCTCAGCATCCGAAATGTGCCTTTCACTCAGTGCTCTGGGCTGGGGAACAAGGTGGGGATTGGGCACAGGTTGGACTCCATGGTCTGGGAGGGCTTTTCCAACCCAAAAGGTTCTGGGATTCTGTGAAATCAGCCCCAGAACTGCTGCAGGTATCAAATCTCCCGTGTGTGTCACCACAGGAAAGCTCTCCATGTTAATAGGAAAAGGCAGAAGGAACAAGCCCCTCTCACCTGGGTAGAGGCAGCTGAGTTTCTTCAGTGGCAGTGAGGAGGAGGATTTCTTGGACTTTGCTTTTGGAGGTGTAGAGACGACAGCAGCAGCTGCAGGCTCTGTGCTCTCGCTGGGCAGGTAGGTCTGGTAGCCATGCTCAAAAACAAACTCTGGGGCAGAAACTAAACACACAAAAAACTTCATGTGAGAGCATTAACTCCTCTAATCAGAAAAAAATATAATTATTGTCTAGTTTCATGAATTCTCTATTCTGTTTTTTTTTCCTAGCAACATTCCTGTTCCTGGGTTCCTATTTACCTGGAGGAGAAGGAAAGGAAAAAGGTTTTTCTCTTCCAAATACCAAATAAAGATATATTTGTTTTTCAACTCTGGCTGTGTTATAGCCCAAACGAGAAAAAAAAGTCATTATTTATATGGCAAATGTTGTCAAAAAGCATCACACAAATTATTTTTGTAATTGTTAAAAAAGTTCAGCCTCTTCCAACTCTACTGTTTTTAGCTGTTACTCACAAGAATAACAGGTGAAAATATCTCAGCCAAAGTAGCAGCTTTTAAATCAATTAAACAACACTATACCCCAAAAGGGCAAATGGATAGAACTGTCCTCATTTTAAAGATGAGTAAATATGAAGCAGAAAAATGACTCACCCAAAACCCACACTGAGTTGAGGGATTATAATACAAAAATTCCTGGACATGAGCCCTGAATTCAGTTTGTTTCAGTGCTCTTCCAGATCCTCTGCCTTAATCTGTCTATCCAAATTAGAGTCAAATAATTTGGGGTTTAGTAAGGTCCCACACCAAAATAAAACAAAACTATATATAGAAGGGCAAATCTTCATACACGGAACAAAATCCTAATTTTATTTAAATGTCTCCAGGATCGGGACCTCACTCGAGGCTTCACACAGGCAGAAATTTTGAGTAATATTTTTCCTGCCAATTAGTTGTGGGAGCAATGTTAGGGAATGCAGTGTTCTCACATAAAAAGGTCTGGATGGGTGCCTGACAGCAATTCTGTCTCTGTTTTCCATCAAGAGCACTCTTAAAAAAAATAAAATGCATAGTAATTTCAGTATTTTTCATAAGTATCGACAATTTTAATTAATTTGCACAAGCTGGTCGTGCAACACAATAAACTTGAGCAATTCTCTGAGTGAACTTGTATCTCAATTAGCAAATTAAGCCACTATTGTTATAACAAACCCAAGAAGGCAGCAAAGCACTATTTCATTTCCTTGCTTACACAGCGACTGATGTGAAAACTGTTATTGCAGCTGGGTGATGGGGGCAGAGGGCTGGGTGGTGCTGGCACCTGGCAGGTGACACAGTGGTGCCTGTGATGGGCTGGGTGCTGTGATGGGCTGGGTACCTGTGATGGGTACCTGTCACGGGCTGGGTACCTGTGATGGGCACCTGTGATGGGTGCCTGTGATGGGCTGGGTGCTGTGATGGGCTGGGTACCTGTGATGGGTGCCTGTGATGGGCTGGGTGCTGTGATGGGCTGGGTACCTGTGATGGGTACCTGTGATGGGCTGGGTACCTGTGATGGGTACCTGTGATGGGCTGGGTACCTGTGATGGGCTGGGTACCTGTGATGGGTACCTGTGATGGGTACCTGTCATGGGCTGGGTACCTGTGATGGGCACCTGTGATGGGCTGGGTGCTGTGATGGGCACCTGTGATGGGTGCCTGTGATGGGCTGGGTGCCTGTGATGGGTGCCTGTGATGGGCACCTGTGATGGGCTGGGTGCTGTGATGGGTGCCTGTGATGGGCTGGGTACCTGTAACGGGCACCTGTGATGGGCTGGGTGCTGTGATGGGGGCCTGTGATGGGCGCCTGTGATGGGCTGGGTGCTGTGATGGGTACCTGTGATGGGTGCCTGTGATGGGCTGGGTGCCTGTGATGGGTGCCTGTGATGGGCACCTGTGATGGGCTGGGTGCTGTGATGGGTGCCTGTGATGGGCTGGGTACCTGTGATGGGCTGGGTACCTGTGACGGGCACCTGTGATGGGCTGGGTACCTGTGATGGGTACCTGTGACGGGCTGGGTACCTGTGATGGGCACCTGTGATGGGCACCTGTGATGGGCTGGGTACCTGTGATGGTTTGTGTCTCGGAGGCGATGGTCCTGCTCGTGCTCTGAGGTTGTGTGCTTGGCACGGTCTCCTCGGACACGAACTGGACAGTGCTGGTGGCGCCGGCCGCGGCACTGGTGAGCTGGCAGCCGCTCTGCTTGTGCCCCACGAAGGCGTCCAGGTTGTTGAACTGCTGCTTGCAGATGCCGCAGATGTGGATGTCGGGCGTCAGCTCCACCAGCACCGTGGTGCTGCCCGGGACTGCGGGGACACGGCGCGGTCAGCTCGGCCCGGGGGATGGCCATGGGGGGCACAGGGACATCCTGCGCCCAAGCGCCCTGAGCTGCGGGGGCACTGCCGGACCTCGGGCGGCGGGGATGCATCTCCAGAGGGCATCGCTGCACGGAGCCCTCCGGCGACATACGGACACCACCCAGTGCCCGTGGAGAGTGGACAATCCCCCAGGCAGCACTGCCCAGTGCCCATGGAGCATCCACCACCCGGGATGGACCACTACCCGGGACCCACGGAGCACCGCCCGGGACCCACGGAGAAGCACTGGGGACCCACGGAGCACCGCCCGGGACCCCCGGAGAAGCACTGGGGACCCACGGAGCACCGCCTGGCCCCCACGGAGCAGCACTCGGTGACTGCGGAGCACCGCCTGGGCCCCACGGAGCAGCACTCGGTGACTGCGGAGCACCGCCCGGGCCCTACGGAGCAGCACTCGGTGACTGCGGAGCACCACCCGGGCCCCACGGAGCAGCACTCGGTGACTGCGGAGCACCGCCCGGTGACCCCGGAGCACCGCCCGGCCCCCGTGCCCTCTCCCGGCCCCCGCCCGCCCGGCGCCCGCGGCGCTCACGCAGATTCCCGGGCTCCGCTCCCGCCCGTTTCATGCACTACTCAGGTTTCGGGGCCTGGGCAGGCCCCGGCTCCCCCGCGCTGGCGCGGCGCGGGCCCCGGAGCGCGCATGGCGCAGCACTTACACTGCACGGGGCCGGGGAAGGCGGGCGCCGCCCCCGCCCCGCCGCGGTTCATGGCGGCCCCGAGCCCGCCGGGACCGGCACCGCGGGCCCGCTCCCCGCTGCCGCGGCCGCCGGGCGGATGTGCGGGAGCCGAGCATGCTCAGTGGCGGGGCTGCGGCGGTGCCGGCCCTCAGCGGCCCCGGGCGGGCAGGGCCCTGAGGCAGCGGAGCGGGGTTAAACCCCGAGCCGTGCCGGGCCCCCGCCGTCACACCGGGCCGCGCCCGGCCCCCTCCGAGCCCTCCGTGTCGGGCTGGGGCTTTAACTTGTCCAGCCGGGCTTTGGGGACTTGGGGCTGACGCTGGGATCACACTTGAGGTAGGAGAGGCAGTGGAAACCAGCTGCACACAGTGGTGTGGGTTGAGGGGACGTTAAAGCTCAGCTCGTTCCAATCTCATGCTTTGGGCAGGGACATCTCCCACCACACCAGGTGCCTCAGTGAGCATCAGGCAAAGAAGGTAAAGGAATTGCTCGGTTTTGTTCTACATGCAAAATCACTTTTTTTTTTTTTTTTCCCTAACACAACACTAATAACTTCATATTATATTTAAAGGCTTATTCTTTTTGACATTTATGTTGATCAATTTTTGCCAAAACAATATAGCATAGGCATGGGGGCTTCAGGGAACCAAGGTAAAACACAAAGGTGATACTCCCGATTCCTGTCTTTGAAACCTGCTGTGTTCAATAGCACATCAAAGTGCTGGTTACAAACATCAAATTCATATCACTTCAAGACCTAAAGTATATTTTAATCCAAGTCTGGATTAAAAGTTTGATTGACACATGAAAACACTCATGAAGAAGGAAACCAAATAAACTCCATGCAATGAGTGTTAAATGTGGAACATTACCAGGAGTTTAAAAATTTATTCAGAATCCTCCCTTTCCTCTAAAGTAATAAAATTTAAGGAATTTACATTGATTCTGGAAATATAGGTGGGTTTATGTTAGCATGGCTACACAGCCAGTATCTATAAAGCACAGCACAGAAATAAGAATATGGTTAGTGCTGATGAGACTGTTTTGGGAACAGCGGTAGCTGTGCAGGCACTGGAGGGTGAAGTCCTTTGGTATCCCAAGGGAATTCTAACAGTCACATTCCTCTCTCTGAGCTTTGTTTTTCGTGGTCAGAAGAAGGAAAAGCAGTCACTGGCACCGATTTCAACACAACACAGAGCTTGAAATAATTAAAAAATTACCTTCTGGCTGTGGGAGAACAGCAGCTTTCAGACCCGCCACTGCTTACAGGAGCTCCTGACATCTGGCCCTGCAAAACAGAACAATGCAAGGACCTGTACAAAAAGTAGTGTGAGGTGAGGCTCAGGTTGGACATCAGGAGGAATTTCTGCATGGAAAGGGTGGTCAGGCATTGGAAGGGCTGGATGTGGCACTCAGTGCTCTGGGCTGGGACAAGGCAGACACAGGGTGGGCCCGATGATCCTGGAGGTCTTTCCCAACCTCAGTGATTCTGGCTTTGGCATGAATGCTGCAAACACCATTCTTATCTCCTGAATAACTGATAACTCTGCCAGCCCAGGACTCTGTGGGTGCTCTGGAGGAGTTTTCCTCTCCTTGGCTGAGGATTGATGTCTGAGAGTGTAACACTGCAGCGAGCGCTTGAGTCATGGAGCAGAGCTGTGCTGAGATCACACTTGACACTATTTGCAGCCTTGCAGGCATAAATCAGTGTGCATGTGTAATGTTTGTCACCCTTAACCCGGCTGACATGGAAATACTGCCCTGCTCCAGGCTCCCCACAAGTGCAGTGCAAGCAAACAGGGCCCACAAAAGACAAATGTCAATCACAAGAGACGAGGGGAAAAAAATCAGAGGCATAAAAAAGTCAGAGCTCATCAGAGCCTTGGAGACAGGCGTTCCCTGGCACACTTTGGACAGCTGTGGCCTCAGTGCCCTCCTGGAGACAGGACAACAAGAAATGGGTGGACTTTTGCCTCCATCCAGAGCTTCCATTGGCCTCCTGTCAGCACAGACCACGCAGGGGCAGCAGACCCTACAGTGAGCTCAGAGAAAACCCAGCCCAAACCTACCCAGGTGCTGGGAAGAGAGGTACCTGATCAGCCAGCCAGGGGAACAAACCCTGGCCCCTGAAATGTGACCCCTCTTACTGTTCCCTTTGCCTTTCACAGCAGATGGAGGAGGGTGGGTTTAAAAGAGAAAGAGAAAATACGTTAACTAGAGGTATAAATGTATAAATAAACAGGATATAGCAATAAGATGCAAAAAAAAACCCTTCAAAACCCAACAGTATCACAGGGAAAGAACAGAAACTTGGTTACAAGCCTGAGGTCACTGAAGAGGGAGAGATCTTTAAAGGCCCTGGTGTGAGATCATCACAAGTGAGGTTGGACTGTGGCCTAGGGGACAGACAAAAAAAGAAATGTGAATTGTAATGAAAAATTTCAGGTGTTGAAGGTGGAGACAAACAAATTACAGATTTAGAGAAAAAACTAAAAGATTCAAACCTTAATTTTTAGTATTTTGATGGATAATGACACACACAGCAATATAAATGCTCTGAGCTCAAATTAATTATGTTAAAATAATGGGTAATTTGTCTCTGTGTTGAGAACATATAATTATGATTTTTTTTCAAATGTTTTAAAATAATGTCATTTCAATTCATTATGTAGGGTAGGGATTTTGCTGTTCAGTGTATTTGCTGTTTATACAATATTTTCAATGTCATTTGCTTTCCTGTGCAATAAATAAAGCCAAAACAATCAGTTAGTACCTTAAGATATTCCTTACTGCTGTAGGAACTGTAAAATAACTCAATATGAAAATATTATTCACTGCAATAGCACATTGACAAGTGTGATTAAGCCTCAAACGAGTACCAGAACAAAATAAAAATGTATTTTGGTGTTGAGTTGTTTAATTCTTCACTGTCAGACGCAGACCCGAACCCACCCAGGGGAAATGTCAGGCATTTATGGGGTTAAATGTGCCTCAGTGCCTTTTCCCTCATGGAAAATGTGCAGTTGGGATAGAAAAGTGAGGGATTTCATTGCAGGATTGAATTCAGCTTCCTGCACCTCTTATCTCTTTGCATTTCACTCTCAAATATTTTTTTTCCTAAATGCAAATTGGTTGCTCTCATATGCAAAGTTTTAAAACAAACTCACATGATGATGATGATGATGATGAATATATCACACCTGGAAATGAACTCGTTAATTTATGGAATAGATTTCAGCATGTTTTTTATAAATATAAAAGTACAGTAAAACTCCAGTGGGATGAACATGATAACAAATAAATGCTGAATCTAAGGTTGTACAGCTCCAGTCTCACATTTAGTCATTTTTATTATTATATTTGGGTTAAAAATGGAAAGCAGCACCAGCGGAGGGGCTCCCTTGATACTCCTCGGAGCTCTGCCTGCTCCCTGGCAGGGCATGGAGGTAATTTTATTCTGGAAGCTTTTGAATGCTTTACAAGTAATAGGAACCAAGTGGGAAAAGCATATTCCATATTTTAGTTCTGACATCCTCATAGAAAAGAAAATATAAAAAAAAATTAAAGATTCAGAATACTTGCCTGTGATTCAGTACCTAAAGACTTGGTGGTGTTTTTCAGAATTCCCCTGGGATGTATAAATGTTTTGGAGCTGGGAGTACCCATCGGAGCTGGAGTCACTTATGCCACTTTATCAAACTAACGAGCCATTGAGTGATGCTATTCCCAGGTTCAGCCCTACCGGGGGGAAAGGAGAGAACAAAACTGAAATTTAGACAGAATGCAATTCCTGAGAGCTGGGACAACCAGGATTTATTCATCCATACACTCCCAGGCTTGCAAAAAATAATCTTCTGCCTCCAGTTTTGCTCCATAAATCTTGCCATCCTTCCTGAGGTCTGTGCTCTGGGAGGCTGCAGAATTCCAGGACGAGCAGTGCCTGTCAGGGTGTCACAGCAGCCCCTTTTTGGGGCCGTGGGCAAGGGGTGTTCAGTGGCCAGTGACAGGAGGAGTTCCCCCTGTCTCTTGGCTGTCAGACAGCAACCCCCCAACTTTGAACTGAGAGGGTGCCCTCAGCTAAATGAGCTGCTGGGAGGTAGAGAGAGAATTCCTTTTGTATTGCACAATTATCCATCAGTTATTAAACACCACGTCCCACACCACTGGAGGTACGGGAAGGAAAGTCCTGGTCCCAGTTTAGTGGGATTATTCAGGTGAACAGGAATTAAATCTCAATTTTTGCTACTGAGGATGACATTTGATATTGTTAGAATGATGACCAAAGTGTAGGAAACACTTTCTTTGTGTGCAGATTTTAATTTACTCAGATGTGGCACAGAAACAGTGGGACTGCACATGTTTTTCATCAGAAATTAATTTGAGCTTTGTGAACACACTGCTGTTGTCCAGAGCATCCTAGGACATTCCAGCTAAAAAATCCCATCTACTGATCCCTAGTTAACAGGTATTTAGCTTGGTCAGTCCTGGTGTAAAATAGTAGTAGCAGTAGTAGTAATAATAATAATAATAATAATAATAATAATAATAATAATAATATTTTTTCTTCATGAACTCTGTATCACCCACTGCAAAATAAGAAAAAATTATATATATAAAAATTATAATCCTTCTGAAGAAAAGGCTTTTGCTTTGTGTTTGTGTCACAAGATATTGGTACTCGACTTTTTCAGGCACTGAAAAGATCATGAAAAGGGTAACAAAGATGAGAGGGTTTCCTATTAGAATAATGTCTGCAAGCAGAAATGACAGCCAGGGAAATACTGTCTGAACTTCAACTGCTGCTCATTGTCATTTTACAATTAAATCTTTATCAGGCTAATATTCCCCGTGGTCAGATGTGTTTGCTTTCCAGGAATCCTGTAGAAATTCATTCATCTTTGAATTTCAGAGGATGTGGCAGAGTATTCATGGAGAGCAGATTTTAAATCTTTTGAAAACTTCACCATCAAATCTATTCAGTCAAGAGTCAGAAACAGAAGAGCATCTTCCTGAAGAAGGCAGAATATCAAATACATAAAAGATATTTTCTCTTAAAGCACAAAAAATTAAAATGTATGTTCACAAGCTATTTTTCTGTAGTGGAAAAAAATTATACTTTTGTCATAATCTTGGAAATAGATAAAAATGAACCATTTGTTGGGTACAAAAAATTATTAACCCCGATTTGCTGAGTTACCCACCTGAAAGATCTTCCAGTAACGATAAAAACATGATGAAAATGAACCTTTCATGAGTAACATCTTTTAAAACAAATTGACTCCCTGCTGCTGTTATTTTTTCATTATTTAACACAAAACACAGAAATAAAACCAGATGACTATTTTCTCGGTTTTCTTTGGAAAATGGGCTGGGAAGCGTTATCCACGGCTCCTTCCTTACCTTGTCTCCTCCTCCCTTCGGAGCGGCAGAGCCCGGGATTTGCTCCCGGGAGCGTTCGGGGGGTCCGCACGGCGCTGTCTCCAGGAGAGGGTGCTCTTCGGTTGGATTTGGCGTTTTGTCCTCCTTCTCCCGAACTCCTGATACAACTGAGGATACTCTGAAATCTCCTTCCACACATTGTTTTATTTTAGGCTCATTAGGATGAAATTCCATTTTAAATAGCACAGCCTAGCTCTGAGAGCTAGCATAAATTCCTGCTCAGCTCTATTGAGCAGAACACCAAAGAAGTTTAAATTCCAGAGCTCCTTTGTGTCTCCTGACTGGTTGCTACCTGGCTCTTATGACAGAAAGGTAACTTCAGGTAATACAGTTCTGTTCCCTGGGGTCTTCATAAAATCCTCGGGAAAATGAGATGCACATCCTGCAGGGATATTTCTGGAAGCGCTCACAAAGGCAAAAAATATCTCAGGAAAACAAAGAAATAAGCCCACGTGTCACACCAGGCTTAGCAATTGTTCAGTTTAAAATAACCTGAGTGTTGTTATCTAATTAACAACCTGCCCTCCTTGGAGGTGAATGTTTACCTGCATTTTGGGAAGGGTTGAGAGGGGAGCTGGCAGTGCCAGGCTGGGGCAAAGCCCCTCGGTGGGCACCAGCTGCCATTCCAGGGCCTTGTCCCTGCTCCCAGCTCCAGCACCAGGACAGCCCTGGCACCTCCCTGCTCCAGGGGATGCTTTTGTGGCATTCCTGGTTGAGTTTGGGTGCAAGGGCTGGGAGCACCCTCGGCTGGCTGGGCCCTGGCAGAGCTTCTCTGCTTCCCAGGGAATCCCGGATGGATAAAGGGGCATCATTAAACACACCAGCTCCTGGTACCCTGTGGTAATGAGAATATCCTCAGTAACAGCTCCCCAGGGAGGGTTTGGGGTGCCCATCCCAGCAGTGGGGGAAGGAGCTCGCTCAGGTCCTGGGGGGTCTCCCCGGGCAGGGCAGCCCTGGGGGCTCGGGGCACCGGGTGGTTAACGGGAAGTTCCCGTCCCTCTGTGGAGGGCTTTGTGTTGCCACTGGGCCATCCCACTGAAACTCCAGAAGTCGAGACCTGCAGCTCTTCCACAGAGCCATCCAGGCTGGGAAAGCCCTCCCAGCCCACCCTGTGCCCAATCCTCACCTTGTCACCAGCACCGAGTGCCACGTCCAGGGAGAAGTGAGCAGATTTTCTGGGATTTATGGCACAAACCGGCTTTGTGTGGGGTTCCAATTGCCAGTGTCTCCGTTTCCCTTCCACAGCCCTGGCCTTGTACACGTTGTGGATGCTGCAGCTGTTCTGTGTGCAGGTAAAACAAAAGGTTTTAATTAAAAGTGACATTGCTGCACCTTGTGCTGCCAGTGACAGTCCTGTTGAAAAGTACCCTGAGAAGTGTGGAAGCCACTGTAAGGTTCTGCCCTCCTGTTTGCATCCCAGCAGCCATTTGCTTCCCAAGCTGGCAAGTGAAAACATCCCGATTTTTTAAATGGAAAATACATTTTCTGACTAAAAGCATCCTGCAAAGCATACAAACAAATATTTTTAATGCTAATTTTGGCCAAAAAAGTGAAGGAGGAAAGGGTCATTCAGAGCTCTTGAAGCTCTCAACAAACAATTTTCCATCAGTTCCCAGCTTTTCAAGGGAAAAGAAAACAGGTTCACAGATGTAACTTTTCCAATTAAAAATCAATTTTTGCCAGAAAGCCGTTCTGATTAGTTTTAATGAGAGGTAAGCAATCGTAAATGACATCCTGTGTCTACAAATTATGCGTTTGGGTTCAGAGCTGCCCTGCAGCCTCCACTTAACACCACGAGGACCTGGATCAGCGTCTTGTTTTGTACCACTCTGACATTTCAAGGATTCGCAGGAGCCGGATTTCTGCAGGGCACTGCCCATTAACCCCGCCTGGCAGGACAGGGAATTCTCAATTACTGCGTGCCATGTGCCCTCTCCCCATCTGCATTTCCATTTAAAGCTTGGCTTTTCTGCTCTAAAGGAATTGAAAAATTTACAGGGAACCGTCACACGGGGTGGGTTTGTGTCCTGTTGTGTGCCAGCGTTTGGGGCTTTGCTGTGCAAAAGGGAATTTCGGGAGGGACCCAGCGGTGTTTCACCCGAGTGCTGCCCCATATGGACTTAATTAGCCCATAATTTCCTAATGTATGGCAGAGATGAAGCTTAAATGCCCCTAAATTGTGGGGAAGAAAGCACAGCTTAAAACAATATTTTCTCCACAATTCATTTTGTGCATTCAGCCAACAAAAAAGTTCTATTCCTGATTACATTGTTTCCAATTGTAAATATAATTATGAATGCATAAACCAAGCCGTTGAGGCGTGCATTTAATTCTGAAATATGAACTCATATTTCTACCAATGTATTTCAGTGGAAAGTCAAGCAGCAAAGAGTTTCCCACTGATAAGAAATTGCAAAACTTCCATTATTCTGGTAATGATCACTTTTGTTTGCTGCTCCTCAAAAAGTGACCGCATTCAGAGTAGAAAAACCAAATCCCCAATGATTTAATAAACACAGATTATTAGGAAATATTCTGGAGAAGTGTGGAGTGATTGACTTTCTTTGGTGTCCTGATTTGCCAGTGTGGGGGGGATGTGGACGAGGGCTGGCTGGGGGCAGGACAGTGCCCGTGGCCACAGCCAGTGCCAACATTTGTACATTTTTATATGTTTTATGTTCTTCCTTGTACAGGCAGAACCTGAATGATAACCCCAGCCTGGAGGACTTTCCAGCGCCTGTAACATCAAACTCTGCCTGATCAAATCCTGTATCATCAAATGTGAATTTCCTTTCACAACTTTGCTTTTTTTTAAAACATTGAACATTGAAATGCCAAGAGTTCTCCAAGTCCACGATTCTCCCCTGACACCAGATCCCACAAGTTTGGAAAGTGCTGTAATCTGGAGGGCACACCAGGGAACTTGGAAATTCCACCGACACTTGGTCAGTTCTTACCCCTAAACCATCACTGAGAGTGCAGCTGGGAGTGAGGGCTGTGATCCCTGTTCTGTTCAGGGAGCCCTCTGAATCTCTGGGATAAACAGCACAGGACAAACCTCAGGGTGGGTTTTTCACGTTAAGAAGCCAAAGGAAGCAGCTGCTCTTTGTAGATCAAGGAGCTGATGAAGAGAGAAACCCCCCCAGGGCTGACCATCACCTGTTCTCACTTCCTGACTTGTTTCTTTTCCAGGAGCACTGGGTGGCAGCAGGAGGATCCAGGGCAAGGTGCTGAACACAGACAAGGCCCAGTCTGTCTCCTAAAAGCCCTGCAAAGCAGCTGTAGGAAGGCAAACAACCCCGACCATATGGACATGCAAAGCAGGGTAGGAAGCAGGGATCAGCACAGCAGTTCAGCATGACACGAGTTCTGATCTGCTTAGGAGCTGAATGGATTCAGGCTACACTTGATAAGCTTATCTTGAAGTAAGACAGAAGTTGGGCTGCAAGAATTCCTACTGTTGCATTGCCATTATACAGCTGAAAGTCAGGAACTGTCAAATGCCATGAATAATATCTGTCCATATTTAATACAGTGAACTGTTGACAATTGCCTCTCATCCTTGCCCTCAGTGCACGAGCCCCACCAAAGGGTTTGGAGCGATCACACTGAATTTAGGCAAATCTGCAGCCTCACAACCACGCTCCAGATAAGAACCTCATTGTGTCTAAAACGGAGAAAAAGAGGAGATAGCAGCAAGCACAAAACACTACAGAGATAATTCTTCCTGGACCACAGCAAGGAAAAATGTTGGAGATTGTGCTGACACTCGTGACGTTACAAATGCTACGAGGCTGAGGATAATGCAGAGTAGACTTTTCCCCCCCTCCCCATTTCAAAACAATCACATTCTATCTTCTTATAAGATATGAGGAAGATTGTTATCTCGCATAATGAAAACCAAATGACAGGCAGATAAACTTAGGAGCTGTTTATAAAGCCTTGTACAGTATTCTCCACGGTACACAGATAAGGAAATCACATAATTGAAATGGCTACAAACAGCATTAAAAAGGCATAGCAGAGGAAAATGAGGAGATCAAATGCAGAAGGCAGACAAATTTTAGATTACTGATGGAGGCGTTCGAGCAAGGCACTCGGATTCCTTGTGGGAGTTGAGCACCTCCTGCTCCTGCAGGCACGTGCTACCTGAATTCACAGCCCTATTTCCCTCCTTCAGGGACCCCCCTGTCCTCTCCCATCCCAGGAACCCCGGGGTTTGACCGTTCAGCTCCTGGAACAACCCCCAGCTTTACCTTTTCTTCGAAATTCTTTGCCCTGTAGTGTCTTCAAAGATATCTTTGCTTGTGCTTCTTCTGAAGGCACGAGGGGAAGGCACCAGCTGTTGCTTATTGTTCTCTGCAGAAATCTAAAAAATTCAAGTCCTTTCCTATCTGAGTAAACAGCAAAGTGTTTTCTGAACTTTCTCAAGTACAGAAATACCACAGAAATGTTTTCAAGTGTAGGTTGAATAACAGCAGAAGAGTTTCTGTTCTGAGGCAGATTTAAATGGAAACCTCATTGTTAATGTGAGATTTTCTGGAGGTCCCAGACCCCCCAGGCCCCCCAGACCTCATCCAGAGGACCCTGTTGTGTGTTCCAGTGCAACATCTCCCAAGAACTGGAATTTGGGTCACACTGGAAGTCCTTACACTGCAATAATCTTCCCTAATTAGAGCAGGAAAAAAGAACTCAGCTGGACAAATGAGCTAAAATCAGGAGAATCTTGAACAAACATCTCAAGCATTAATCATTTATAGAGAAAGAAGAAGAAAATCATCAAAATAATTGAGCAATTGCAGACAAATGTCACAATGCCTTGTATTGCCATAATCTCATCATTGGAAATGTATACGTCTGATTTCCAGGTTTATTAATGAAACAAAAAGGCATCTACAATGGATAAATAATACATCATATGGAATTCACACAGTCTATTTATAATAGAGATCAGTGACACCTATCAACTTGCATTAAATCACATCATGCAGATTTTGCCTTGTCTGCACATTGTCAATCTCTGCTTCCTCTTTCCCTGCCACGGTGACAAAAAAGCGCGGAGCACTTGAAAAGAGTTGTCTCAAAAATCCCTGCAAGAACGTGTAAAAGAACAGCAAAATCAGCCATATTCATGGCTAGGAGGGTGCTGGCTCACCCCAGAGCTCGCCCAGAATGCAGCTCTGAGGGCACAGCAGGTATTTGGCTCACAGATTGGAAAATCAGGGTCACACCAAGAATTGAGGGCATGAGATGAGTCAGTGGCAGGTCTGGGACCAGAATTGGGGTATCAACCTTCTGAGCTGTAAAGCTGAATTGTCCTCCATCCCTGACCTGTGCCCTGATGAAAAAAAAAAAACCAAAAACCCCATGGAATGAAGTGGGTTCTTTGAAAAAGAACATTATTTTTGAGTTTTTACAAGCATCACCATTAAAACATAACGTGGGCTTAGAAACATCCTTCAAAAACAACATAAATAAGTTATTTTGCAGAAGAATTATTTACCAGGAGAAGAGATAGAAGTTTATAAAGTGGCTCAGAGATCTGTAGGGGAAATGTTCTTAGTGACATCACCAGAAATGGGGGCTGAGGAGGCTGAACCCCCTGGATTTTGCATGCAGCTTTTAAAATACAATTAGTGATCTAACATAAATAGACGTCACTGGCTGTGGTAATGTCTGTGGCAAATAAATAACAGTGGAACACAATAAAACTCCCTGTAATGTACTCTGCTGTAATATTGATGGCAGCATATGGCAAACATCTGACAGCTGTTAAACAGATGTGGCAATTAGCAAACCTTCTGGTCATGCTGTTCACATTATTATGCAACACGTTCTCCAGGAAAATCCAAAGGCTTCCTCCTCTGGGGGGCTTTGGGCGTGTGCAGGGCTGGGCACTGCCCCATCCAGGCAGGATTGCTCCCAAATGGCTCCTCACCTGTAGGGTTTTTGAGTTGCTGCCTCACAGAAGATTTAGAGAAATCCCGAATTTAAACAAGAACAATATCAATTCAGCTGTGGAGCAGATACTTCAATTATAATAGCTAATGGACAAATTGAGAGATAAAAAGACTTTTCTATCATGTTGAAATTCAATGAACAGTTTTCAATTAGGCTCTAAGTATAAAAGGGGAAAAAAGGAAGATACTTTTCCTTGATGTTAACATTGCAGGAAAAGATGAGAGTAACTTCACTTTTTCATTATACAGAAGAGGTGCATATAATGATGCATATTTAAATTATAAATCAGGTCACTATCTGCCAAATGAAAGCAATATCAATTAGAGCTGGGGTGGATCAGGCTTTAAAACTCCTTATATTTAATGACAAAAGTATGACTGTTACCCTCACCCAGCCAACAAAGGGATAATTTAAGGCAGTAAGAAATCAAAGAGTGATGTCACAAAAATAAGCCCTCACAGCTTTTTGGATGGTATTATTATAATTAATAGACTTCCAATGACTTTTTTTATTTTTTTTTTTGCAGGTTATGGGCTTTCACAAAAGCATTTATTGCAGGCATAAAATATATAAAGCTCTAAAGAGTGGGTTTGAGTAAGGTTGACTTGAGGGTCCTTAGCCTTTCTACTACAGTAATTCCTGTAAAATCAGAGTTTCATTTATAGGCTCAATTTATAACGTTGAATTTATGCCAGTTCATCTGATATCAATCATGATAATAGCATGATCTATTGTATGTCACTTGTGCTAATGCAAATTAAATATCATTACATTACAAAAAAGCCTTATGCTGAAATAACATGGAGTGTGTAACTTGAACCAAAAAAATTAAGGATGAATTAGCAATTTGGGCTGATTATATGTACCAATAATAAATGTAAACCCGTGCATATCTTATATATAAAATGATATCCTTGCTGCAAAAAGAAAAGCTAAGCAAAAAATAAAATAGATTAAGGTTTGNGAGAGGCCCAAGGCTGCTGTGAGAGGTTTTGAGGTCACCTAATGGCCCCTTCCAGTACCTGAAGGGATCCTAAAAGAGGATGGAGAGAGGATCTTTACAAGGGATGGAGAGACAGACAAGGAGGAATGGCTTCCCAGTGCCAGAGGGCAGGGCTGGGTGGGATCTTGGGCAGGAATTGTTCCCTGGGAGGGTGGGCAGGCCCTGGCACAGGGTGCCCAGAGCAGCTGTGGCTGCCCCTGGATCCCTGGCAGTGCCCAAGGCCAGGCTGGACAGGGCTTGGAGCAGCCTGGGACAGTGGGAGGTGTCCCTGCCGTGGCTTTCAGGTCCCTTTCAGGCCATTCTGTGATTCTGGGGTAGGAACTGTGGGAATAAAAACATTCCCAAACCTCCTGAATCCCCATCCAACGCTGCTGTCTTGGAGTCTGGGAACCTTCATGGAAAAAAAGCAGATCATTTTTCAAGTCATGGCTGCTCAGCGAAGCTGAGATTGGCTCCTGTTGTGCTGTGATCCCTTTCTCTTCCCAACCCCTGGAAGGAAGGCACAGCACAGCCCTTCAGAGCTCTGTGCCACTTTGTGCCAGGGTGCAGCCTCTCTGGGCAGTACTTTCTCCAAGTTTTACATCATTAACTGCACTCCTTAGAGGTGGGGAGAGGAAACTTGGGAGATCAAACCTGGCACAGGCTTTGCACACCCCCTGGTACACACAGCAGCCTGATCTGGGAAAGCATATTCATTATTTCAGGTTTTTCCTCCTTCAGATGGTGGCACTGCTTGTTTCAGAAGCAGAACTGACACTCTTCACTGCTCATCGCTACGGATGTTACAGAGATTCTTTAATGTTGGAAGGAAACACAAACCTCCTAATGGAGATCTTGGCAGCTAAGTGAAAGGAAAATAGATTGTTTTAAAATATATTTATAGGTCTTTTAACACATATATACTCTGACAGTGATCTGGGAGTTTAAAAAGTCTATTATTAAATTTGTTTTACCACCTCTTTTTACAAAGTTTCATGTGCTCCTTTCATTACCTACTTCACTAAAATTCCAGGCTTTCCACTGCACTTGGACAAACCTCAGCTTATTTTCCTGGACCCCTTGGAAACTCTATCCCAAGTTAAAATAAACGCAGTGCTAGTGCTGAGTTTAACCCTTTGCCACAAGGTGAAGCCAAGTGTTTACAGCCTCCAGAAAGGTCTTACATCTTCATTTCCATTTATATCTGATCATCTGAAGCCTGCCTGTGACACAGCAATTCCTGAGGTGACCAGGAAGGGACCCACACCTGGACTCTCACACCCAGTCCCACATCTGCTGAACTTTGGAGTTGCTCTGCTCACATTACAAAGTTCAAACACCTGGATGTCTCTGGCAGGTTGTTCTGGTTATGCCAAAACCTTCATCCCCATTTCTGCCCATTGCTAGGAGCTTCCTGTGAGGTAGGGACAGAATAAACCAGTTGTGAGGTTTTGTTTTGTCTTTCCCTCTAACACCAGGTACTGGCTGGGGTCAGGGACAGGAAACTTCACCCACACATCTGGTTCCAGGTGGAAATTCTGCTGTACTGAAATGGTGCCTCAGAAAATGCCAAGTTCTGAGGTATCTTCCCATTCCAAAGGAGCTGACAGCCCCAGTCAAAACCCTCTAAATGCGCCCTGGATTTCCCATGAATTATTCAGTCTGCAAATAATTTATTAGGTGAATTTAACCCCCTTTTTCTGTTCACAGATTGCCCTTGAGCATCTTTCAGCTTTCTCTTTGAAATTATTAAGTGGGTATTTTTAATGAATAATTTTGAGGATCAGATTCTCCATGACACTGAACTGCTCAGATCTGTCTGAGGGGCCTCTGTGCTGCTGTTCAGGTGTGACAGGGCTGAGGTTCTCCCTCAGAAACCTCAAAAAAGGGTGAGGAGACAGGTCAGAGCTTCACCATTCCTGGTTCTCAGAGCTTGGGAGATGCCCCAGCAGCAGGGCAGACACAGCCCTGGCTCCTGTGCTGCTCACCTGGCTGGGAGAGCTCTGGGAATCCTGTCCTGAGCCTGCACATGGATGGAAACAGCTCTGAGGGTGCTGGACCTGAAACACAACCAGCAAACGTCCTGGGCAGCACCTCCTCCCAGTGCTGTGGGTAAAAACAGGGCTTGTGGCTTTGGAACTCGGCAGAACAGGGCAAGGACCTTCTGCCAGAGGTTTCTCTGTTTGCCAAGAGGACCAGGACACATCTCTGAGCAGCTGACAGAAAACTGAGAGGGAGCAGCGACTCTGCAAACTCTCCGGGAGGTCACGGAGCAGGTTTCCTACTTGGTTGGCAGAAGCCACGAGTGCCCTCCCAACTAATTCCATTCATTGGGAAATAAGAACAGAGAGAAGATGGAATGGAAAAGAGCAGCATCAAAAGTGCCAGCACCAGGAAGAGATAAAACCAAATCAGCATTCAAATTACATGCGTGTCTCAATTTTGCTTTGTTATTGTGTCACTATTTTGAAAAGCCCAAATTATGCTCATAAAAACTTAAGCTATCCATACATATGTATGAAAGTGCTCAGCTTCAGCAGGGCTGAGACAGACAAATCTGGGAGTGGGATTCTTTTCAGGCTGTGAGAAGCAAATAATAATCAAGTGTAGTTGAGTTGTGTGAGATATTGGGCCTGGAAGCACCTCCTTTGTCTCGTTCACCTCCAGGAGACAAGGAGGAGTCTGAAGGAATTTTACTGTCCCAGCTGAGCACTCATTGCAGCTCCCAGTGAGGACAGTGGCACTCTGGCACTGAATTCAGTGGGTGGCACTGGGCTTTGATAACACCCTGCTCAGTAACTCAGGTTTGTCCTGACACAAGTTCCTCAGAGTTTGGGGATGGAGCAGTTCTTGTAGGATGGCTTTGACAAATGGGAAATTCCGAACCTGTTACGTTGTAAGTGATGTATAATAAATATAATGATGTTTTCTCCATGGTTGGATTGATCTCACCTTCAAGGCATTTTATTTTTTTCCTGTTTTTTTTTTTTTTTGATATTCACCTTCTCATTCCATAACCCCCTGAAAAGGTTATTTACATGGAAACAGCCTCAAATATGGGCTCAAACGTGCTTGTCGAAAGCATTTCTGTGGGATAAGAAAAAGCCATGGAGGCAAATGCTACAGAAAATAAAAATAAAGAAACAAGAGCAGGTGAAGATGAGTGGAGTAAGATGTCAGTGATCCCTGTGTCACCCCAAGGCAGCAGCCTGATGATCTGAGTGATGCAGGGAGGCAGGGGGGTGGTGGAGCACAAAGGGGCTGTCAGCCACACAGAATGTTCCAAGGACCCACACCTCGGATCTGCAGGCTGGGCAGGGAAGTAAATCACACAGTTCCAAGGGAAATCAGAAGAATTTGCATTGTCTCAAGCCAAAGTTGCACATAAAGCACAGAAGGGCTTGGAGTATTCACAGCAGCAAGGAGAGGGGACAGAGGCTGAAGGCAACTGGGGAGCAAATACCCAAATTAAGGTGAATTTCTCTTTACTTTTCCCATTCAAACCAACCAGGTGAACTCAGAATTGAGTGGTTGAGTCCACCCCCTTTAATCTGCTTTAACAGAAACAAAAAACCCTCAAACCCCAAACTCTGGGAGATGCCTGACTTCCCAGCTCTTGTTCTTACAGGAACAAGAATTACAACAAATACCTCTGTTCTTACAACTCTGGCATTTAAGAAATCCCTCAGGGATGTGGCTGATAGCAAACATGGCCAAGTGCAGTTCATCTGCTTCTAATTTCACACCAAAGTGCCCCTGTGGTAGGTGTTGAACAGGTGATGTACCTGGGACTGTGTTTGGTCCTGCAGCAGCTCTCTGGGGCTCCTAAAACACCCCCAGGGGCCTCTCTGGGCTGTCTCTCCTCTGGGAAAGGCAGGGGAGTCACAGCTTCTCCCTCCTCCTCCTCTGGCCTCCAGAAGATCCGTTTCTGTACAAGCTTCCCCCTGTTGGAAGCCAGGGCTTGGGTCAGTTCGAGAGCCCTGACTCTAATTTAGACAATTCAAGGAAAACCAGCAGAAATTTCTAAAGCCATTATCAGCTTTGCTAAATGCACATATTTCATCACTTTCCCAAACTTTTGTGACTGAATTGTCTTGGACTGCAGCCCCAGGTTTGATTAGAGCCTTGGAAGATAAATATTCAATAATAACAACTGTAATAAAAATGGGGAACGTGGCTCCTCCCCTTCCTTCAGGAAAATTTTATCCCACTAAGTGATTGCAAAGTAGCCCCAACTCTAAGTGCCTCTGCTTCAATCTTCAGCATATTTCTGGGGAAGATTAGAATATTCTCCCCTGTTCTGTGATGAATTAGTTATGTTTGGTCGTATTTTTTGAGGGGGGCAGGGGGAATTACCATATTACTGTATGCACAAGAGATCAAATGTATGATTAAAAATATTTATAATACTGATGTGGAAAAGAATGATATGTTAAACAGATAAGCATATAATAATGCATGTCTTACCCATAAAATTTAATTTATCCCTTGGGCAGGGCATAAACTTTGCTCAAGAACAACATGTTTTCCATCTATAGATTGCACAGCTAAACTGCTTAATTTTACAGCAAATTGATCACTGCTGTAATATTTCAGGAGCAAAATGATCCTCAACAGTCAGTTCAGTTTCAAAAGCTCAAATTTATAGTTCTGCTTCTGATTTAGTGATAAGGTTTTTTAACATATTGGGCATTTCATCACTTTCTATCGGGAGTCAGAGTTGCACCAACAAAGAAATATTTTTTGAAATCAACAACAACAACAATAAAAAAAGGGGCATAAATAATATACACCCAACTGACAGAAGAGTTTAATATTCCCTTCAGACTGGGAGGAGATTACTCAGGTTCCTGTCCTTGTAAACACTTGTCCTGTACAGGGGATGTGCTGCTCTGCTCCGTGGGTGGAATCGCTCCCAAATCTCTTCCCAGCTGCTCAGGAAACTACTCCACTTATTTTCCCAAGTGGCCAAACTTCATTTCACCCAGTGCAAATAAAATTTAGTGGAACTAAAGTTACTTGACACTTTTGATTTGTTTAAAATAAATGTAGAGAGATTTAATGATGTGAAAGTTCATGACTCAGTAAAGATTGCTCCCTAGCTGGGGTCTTAGGATAGACACCTATAAAATCAAATTATTATAATCACAGGAGCCAGGAGAAAAAAGTGGGCCCTGCTGAGCTCTATTCAGAGTTTTTGCATTCATTATGCTCCTTCTAGTTATGAAACAAAGGGGTGAGGTAGGCTGAAATCTCAGAAGGTTTTCTCAAGTAATTCTTTGCAGCAGCTCTTTGTGATTACTACAGTGAATTTTTAGAAATCCAATTCATGTGCCAGGAGCAGAGGAACAAGACATGTCTGCCTTACCTGTGTGGCTGTGAGAGCTCATTCCTGAGCAGTAACTCCCATAATTAGGGATGCTGGCAAAGGAAAAGCCAAGGCATGGATTGGGTTTGTTCTCTTTAACAGAGTGTTACTCAGCTACCTCTGGCACGAATTACTGGGAAAAATATCCAACTTTGAGGCTTTGTGTGTGATGGCCAGGCCAGGGTTTCGAAGGTCCCCGAGCTGGTGCTGTGTGTGGCTGAGAAGAGGAGCAGCTTCCAAAGCCTGCCCAGCCCCAGACGTGTCCCTGGCACATCCCTGCACTGCTGGGGGGACACTTTTGGCATCCAGGACATGATTTCCCACAGCTGCTGTTGCCTTTCTGCAGGATCTGCACACTGACCTGGGCATGCTGAGGGCACACACAGTAATTGGGGCATTTGCTTGGGCCTGATGTTTCTTTGGGGGCTTAAAGGGTAAAATGTCTGTGCACAGTGCACAGTGCAAAGGTCTATTTCTCATGGTCGTGCTTGATAATAAAAAGAGAAAGGGAAGGATCAAATGCCAACATTTTTTTTTTGTGTGTGAGCAAAACAATAATTAAGGGTGCATATTTCACCTGCAATTATTTACAACTGGAGTTTAGATCAGGGAGATGTCTAAATCCCTGATGGAAGCTCCCAGTCAGCAGTGCAGACGCTTTGTCTGGCCACAGTCTGCTTGGCTCGATGGGATTATGCTGGGGAGGAGGATGCCAAGCACTCTGGCTCCCTTTGCAATCTGAGCAAAAGATTTCAGCTGCAGCCTCAACTGATTTAAACGTTCTTCTTCAGTCAGATAAATCCATTAATTGTCCAAGCATGGAATCCCTCCCACATCTCTGCTAACAAGCACTTACACAAATAATTCAGGAACGGGGTCCATATCCTCCACTTGTGCACTTTTACTGAGAATAGTGGATAAAAGGTAATTTATGTTAGCCAGTATTTCAAATATATTTTCTAAGGCTCAAAATGCAGCTTTGGAAATACATGTGAGATTTCTAATGGAAGAATGTACTCAAGGTTGTGAATCTTCTTTTAATTACAGGGTTAAGTGTAGGAAATCCTTTTCCAATCAGTTGCAATTAAAGAACTGACTGTGCACAATTTCATGGATTTTTTTTCCTTCACATCATCTTTCTCAGGTGGTTTTCACATTAAATCCCTTCTTTTAAGTTTTACAATTGTGCTCAAAGCCCTGCTCAGTTCTCCTGCTGCTGGGTGCTGTAGAAACCACAGGGAGAGACAGCCCAGCCAGTGTGAAATCTGGGAATTGTCCTACAGGGAACCTCCCACGAAGCCACGGGCACCTTGGTGGGCACAGATCACATCCTGCACTGGTGTTTGTCAGTCAGGGTCACCTGTTTGCCAGTCCCAGAATGCCCAGTGGAATATTTTATGGAATGTTTGCATCTGTGATGGCTGTGCCAGCACCCGGATCCTGAGGTGAAATTCAGGTGAAATTGCTCGTGCCAAGCCCACAGTTTGAAATACAAAATACAAGCCCAGGCTCTGAGGAAAATGGGCTCCATTTGTGTAGCAGGGTCGGGAGCTCTGCTCAGGCACTCCAGGGGAACAATCCCAGTTTGGACAATGCCCTTGCACACAGAACCAACCACAGAATCCTTGGAATTGGAAGGGACCTCTGGAGATCACCCAGTCCAGCCCCTGCCCAGGCAGGGTCACCTGGAGCAGGTGGCACAGATGGGTTTGAGATGCTCCAGAGATGGAGACTCCAGGCCCTCCCTGGAGCTGTTCCACCCTCCATGGGGAGTTTTCTCTCATGCTGAGGTGGAGCTGGTTGTGGTTTTTGTGTGTGGCCATTGCTCCTCACCCTGGCACTGCCCAGGACCTGTCGGGCACAGAGAAGCCTTCCCTGAGGAGGGCTGGGCCAGGGCTTGTGTTGGCCAGGGATGAAACTTTGGTGAGGAGCAGATACAGGTAGGAGCAAATGGGATTGAATGAATTCAAGGAGGAGCTGTTTCAAACCCCACTTTCAAAAGAGGCTGTTATGAATCTGGGCCTCCTGCACAGAGTGAGAGAGCCCACCGTGGGTATTTCCAGGGAGCAGAATTAAGGGTGTCATCTGATATTGCATCCCAGAGTGAGCAATGAAAATAAAGCTGCCCCTGCACTTGTCACAGGGGAGACAAGATGAGTTTACTGTAAAACCCACCTGTATCCTTTGGTGGATATATATAAGTAGACATTATTCAAAATTCAAATGTTAATGATGACATAAATATTCCATGATCTTGGCTATTACTTTCAGAACAAACATTTTAATTTTCAGAAGTCATATTTGTAAAAGCTGTATTTTGAGTAAGAAAGAGACAGACCCTTTTAAAGGTGTCTCAATGTCTTGCCAGGGTATCTCTGCTCAGCCAATACATGGCACATTTAAATTTCTTTTAGCTCTACAATGTTCACCTGCTGAAACATTTACAATGCTCCTATTGAAAAAAAAAAAAGCTATAGGAGGAAATAAAAAGCAAATGTGTGTGTTTGGATGAACTGGGGGTGTCTCAAGTGTGTGCCAGTAGGTAGAAGGAGATTTATGAGGCTGGGTTTGTGTGTGTGAGCTTTAGAGCAAACTTCAAGGGTGTGTCTGCCCAGAGCAGGGGACTGTGTGAGTGGCCTGTGAAACTCCATCCTCCCAGCACTGCAGCTTCCCTGGGAGCCCCTTCCAAATGAATCCGAATGGAAGGCACAATAATAAATTATAAAATATTAAGCACAAATGAGCCTTTTGACTTGTCTAGACAGTCTGGATCAGATTTTCAAGGGAAAGTTATAAGAAAACGTTACTGATGCCAAAAGTCAGCTTTTGTGTATGCAAATGGGTCGGTATTACAAATGCTGTGAGTGGATTTCCAGATATTGTTTCAGGATCAGCTGCCAGCTCGGGGTGAGCTGGATTTTCCAGGCTCTCAGCACATGCCCTGCAGCCAGATTCCCAGATGAGCTCAGCAGTGGTGTCCCAGTGGGGTGGGATCTCTGGGGCACCTGGAAAAAGCTGGGTCTCCCTATTTAATGAAATAGAAAGTGCTTATGGAAATCATGGGTTTGTTGTGAGTAATAAACACAGAAAGTGGCCCTCAGGTGCTTTGAAAGTTTGCTTGTGAGTCTTACCTCTGTTAATATTTGTTGATCCTGATCAGTTCCCAGGGGATGAGAGTCCCTTCCAGGTCCTGGTGGGACTTTGACAAAAGTCCTGAGGGTGGAGGGCCCTGAGCCTTGTCCTGTCTCCAGGTTCCTTTAGCTGTAAAAATACCACCCCAGCCTCCCTTTACACTTGATTTGGAAATCAGTGTGCTTCCAAAGCTTGTTTTGGTGTCTCTCTTGGTCAGCATCCATTTGCTTGCAGCTTTGGCATCCCCACGTCCTCATGGTGGGATGAGGAGTGCTTGGGAAGGTTCTCCAGGGGGAAGGAGCTGTTCTGGGGGGTTTAGCTGAGGCTCTGATTTCCCAGCGAGCTTGGATTTGGTTGGAGGTATAAAAGAATATCTAATTAGCACAGATATCTGTCACAGGGATAAACAGGGGTAGTTCCAATCATTTGTACACACAGAGGCGAGAAGTCACTTCTAACACTGTTAAAAAATATTGAAAACTCAGTCTCAGGATGGTTTCCAGAGGGGCCAAGGGGACTGCTTAAGAAACCAAATGCCTGGAGTGATGTGTGTTGGAATAAGATGATGTGACAGCCCCTGCAGACAGATCCTGCTCTCACTGTGGTGGCCACAGCAGTTACTGGGAGTGTTGGGAGCACTGGGCAGCCCTGGGCACTGCAAGGCTGGAACAGAGCCCGGAGCTGTGGGAGGCTCCTGCAGCTCCCTGGGACTCTGCACTTCTTCTTCCCTCGTTTGGGACCAAGTGGATCCCCTGCAGGGAGGGGACAGGCAGCTCCCCAGGCCCCCAAACCATCCCAGGTGACAAACACCATGACCCTGGGAGATGGTGAGTCCTTCAGTTCTTGTCTGATGTCCTGGAGGAGCAATGGGCCTCAGCTCAGCTTCCCATTGCCAGGTTTGTGTTAATTGTGAGCTTTTCCCTTTTTTGCTGCTCCTCCTGTGCCTTCCTCTCTGTGCATGCACAGGGTGCCAGTGCATTGTGCCATATTTGATGTCACCAGGCAAGTTTTGTCTCTTCACTGCTTTCCATCATTTAGCAGCCCTTGGCAGAAATCCCCATCAGCTGGTGAGCAGAATTCGGAGCTGCTCCAGCCCCACATCACAGGGGTTTGCAGGGAATGGCTGCCCTGGCACTCACCAGGAACAAGGAATGAAGTCCTTCAGCTTGTGAGTCTCTCCCCAAACCTTCCACAGTGGGTTCACTCAAACCTGACTGGCAGAAAAATTCAAAGGTATTTGAGGCTAAATACCAGGGCTTGGCCCTTGCAGGGGGTGCTGCAGCTGTGGCACTGTTGGCTGTCTCTGCAGCAGGCACACAGCTCTGCCTTCCACCTCACCTTTGCATTTTCATCTCCTGTAATTCCTTCTGATCCATCTCCCCACACCATCTTCAGACAGGATTTGTGTTTGCTCCTGGGCTCTTTCTCCTGTCCTACATATGTCAGTAACTTTCTGCAGAGTCAGACTCTCTTCCCTGAAGAATTTTCTATTGTCATCACTTCTGAGCCCCACTGCAGTTGCTGCCCCTGTTAATTCCCTTAAAAAGCTGCTCAGATTTGTGTCACCAGCAGGGCTGTGCTGGCTCTCCCCCGTCAGCTGCTCGGAGCTGTAGTAGAGAACCTATTTTCTGGACACAAAAATCACACACTTTCTTGGCTGATGGGTCACACACATAAACACAAATATTAAAATCTTAATTTGTTATTATCTGGTGGTGTGTGTGCTTTTGTGGAAATACTCTTTGTTAAATATTGCAAATGCCATAATACTCCCCAAAATAAATACTTTCATTGCATTCTTTGTCTATCTTTGTGCACCTGCTTTTTCAGCCCAGAACTGTAACCCAGGACATGACAGAGGAGAGATTTTCGTAGACACAAATGGGAATTAAGTGTCCCATTCAATTGACTTTTAATTGGAGTTGAACAACTAGAAAGCATTTGAAGAACTCTGCTACACTGAACCTCTTAATTTACCCTGAACCTGTTTGTTGATGAAATCCCAGCTCCTCAGCAGCTGCAGGGACAGGTTCCTTTTTGCTCCAGTAGCCACATTATCACCCACAATACCCAAGGAGTTGGGTCTTTGTACAGTTTATATCCAAATGAGAAATAAACTTGCTCTGCTCTTTCACCTTATGGTCAAATAATAGAGAAATGTAACTACAAGGAGCAGGAAAATCAATCATTTTAAAATCATCCTTATTTTAGCAAATAAGTTATTCTATGTTTCAATCAAACGATTTCCTATTATTAAAAAGCTCCTTGTTTTCTAGTGGAAATGGACAAGTGGGGATATTTTGATTAAAAAAATTTTTTTTAAATTTAGTTCTTTAAATTATAGTTGTACTCATTAAGACAGAGCTTAAGAAAATCCAACTGCTGATTAAAAGAATTATAGAAACTTTCATAACTTTTCCCAGTTCTCTTTGAGCTTTTTGATACATATAAAAATAAATGAAACAAATCTTTAATAGATTAGAAAGGCAAACATCCAACCCAAACCTGTTACCAGTGAGGAGTCAAAAAGAGAAGTCTATTTTGCCTCTCTGACAAGATGACCAGGGTTTTAGAGATTCTGGCTCAAGTCACAGAAGATTTCCCAAAACAAGGATAACAGAAACACATTTTTTCCCCACATTCTCTCTCATTTTTCTCTCCACTCCCTCCCCTTTGCTTTATTTCTGTCACTGTGGTACCTGAGGTGGTGCTGCAGGGGCTGAGCTCAGCCCTGGCACGGGGCAGACCCTCCTGGGGGGTGATGTCTCTGCCACCTGCACATGCACATCACATGCAGATTTTACTTTCTTCCTCTGTATTCCACATATCCTGCAGCAGATAAGGGGAGACAAATGCACTTTCATTGACAAAGCCTCACAGAAAGCTTTGGGGTGGAAAGGATATTTGGTGATGGTATCTGGAGTAGTTTGTCCCCTCTGCACTGTGGCAGGATTGATTGCTTTATCAGTAAATGATCCCTGATGGATGAGTATTGGGCCTGGGCATCAGTTAAAAGTGAGGATTATAATTCAGTTTTACTGATGTCACTGAAAGGGGAAGTTAATCTATTAAATTGTTTAGAAGTTTTACAATTCCCCCTGAAGTGTTTAAGGCACAGCTGCTCAACCTTTGCCACTGCCTGACCTACCCCTTCCTCTTATCCTCCTTTTTATCCATGCACAGAGCATGGAATTAACCTGCTGGCCTCCAGCACAGCAAGGAGGGAGGCAAGGTGATCCTTCCCCCTGGAAAGGAACAGAAAGGATCTCATATACACATCAAAAGTAATGGGGACATTTGTTATAGGATTACAAATTATAGGGGCTGGGAATGGGAGCTGGTTTGGGTCACATTTAATGTGTGGGCTGGGGCAGCCCCGCTGTGGGATCAGGGCTCAGATCCCTGCCTGGGTCAGGGGGTGCCTCTGCTCTGCCTTTCCCTGCACCAGGCTCTGGTGGGACATTTCCTGGTGTGTGTCCACAGCCTGGCACCTTCGGGGGCTCTGGGTACATCCCACGGGGGTCTGGCTCCAGTCTGGCTCCAGTCTGGCTCCAGTCTGGCTCCAGTCTGGCTCCCCTGCTCCTGGAAAAGGAATCATGGAGTGGATTGGGTTGGAAGGGACCTTAAAAATCATCCCATCCCACCCCAGCCCTGGCAGGGACACCTCCCACAGCCCCAGGCTGCTCCCAGCCCCAATGTCCAGCCTGGCCTTGGGCACTGCCAGGGATCCAGGGGCAGCCACAGCTGCTCTGGGCACCCTGTGCCAGGGCCTGGCACCCTCCCAGGGAACAACTCCCTCCTAATCTCTCATCTAAACCTCCTTTCTGTCCATTTGAAGCCATTCTCCCTTCTCCTGCCACTCCATCCCTCATAAATCCTCTCTCTCCATCCTTCCTCCTGGCTCCTCCAGACCACCCTGAGCTCACCCCAAAGTTCTCCTCTCCAGGCTGAACACTCCCAGCTCTCCCAGCAGAGCTGCTCCATCCCTCGGATCATCCTGGTGCCTCCTCTGGGCTCTCTCCAGCAGCTCCAGGTCCTTCCTGGCCCCAGAGCTCCTATCCCAGTGTTCCCAGCACTGACCTGTTGGCACGGGGGTGTCAGAGCCACACCAGTGCATCCACAGCCCTGTGTCAGGGCAGCAGAGGAGAACATCTCTTTTGGGGACAGTTTATCCCCTGGAATGATGCTCTGTGCCACCTCAAAGGCAAAGCTTGTGCAGAGCCAGCCCAGCCCCAGACTGATGAGGTGCAGGAACAGATGGAAATGAGAGGAAATTAGAATAAAAGAAATTAATATTTGACGTGTACAAGCATATGCACATAAATATAAATACATTTATATCTAAAATCAAATAGTTTTTCCCCAGAGTGAGTGAGCTGTAGCTGCTGCTTGGGCTGTGCTGTCACTCCTGGAGATGATTGTAGAGCCCCTCAAATTGCAGCACAGCCTTTTACCCACCCTGGTGCCACCCATCTTCCCTCTGTGTCAAATGTTGATTAGGAAGGTCTCTGAAAGCTCAGCAGAGGAAAAAGCTGGAAGACAGAATTATGATAATGGAGAGAGACAAAGGTACAGAAGAAAGGGAATGGATATTATCAGCATGTTACATTTGTGTGCAAGGAGCCAGACAGGATTAAGCTGTTTTGAATAATGCAGCTGACAACTGCAATGAAGAAAATTTGCCAGTGTTGGACTCGACCCCAAAGTACCCAGTTTGGTCCATATGTGACATCGTGGGCCAGGGGGGATGCATCAGGAACTCAGCTACAGAACCANGAGCTTTCCCAGGCAGTGACTGGATTGGGGTGTTTGTGTCTGGCCACAGCTCCCAATGACAGTGAGAGGCTTGAGAAAAAGCCTCCTTTAAGTGCATTTCTGCTCCTCCAGATCTTGTCACCAACCCCGTGTGCAGCTGCTGTAGTTAAGATTAGGGCTGCAATTATTTTTTGCTGACTCTGTGGGTCTGAGCTTTTGCAGCAGAATTTCTCTAGAGGGCAGTCAGGACTCGGAGCTGCCTCAGAATAAATATATATATATATATATTCTGTAGGAATGACAGATCATCTTTGCACAGCAGTAAAGGTTACAAGAGTGGGTGCACATGTTGCAGTGTAGGGTAGAACAGCTAAAAGCACATAAAGCAAACTGCACACTCTTCCTTCTCGTAGCATCACCCAGGCTGAGGTTTCATTGCACATTTGTGTTTGAAATTACTTAAAGTGTTCTGCTTTCAGTTGGGAGGAGAAAGGAGCTTTTTGTTAGGGAAGATTCAGTTTGGGTTAGTGGAGGGTATAGAAACAGGGAAACAAATTGGGAAAATAAGTCAGGGGTCCAAATGACAGCCTTTGGGCTGGACTGGACTTGCTCCTGTGACTCCAACTTGGTCCTTCCAGAAAACTGAGGTACCAAAGCCAGAGCTTGGTCCAAACACAGCATTTGTGACCATCCTCTGGCTCCAACTTCGCATTGAACAATGGCAAATGTAAGAATACTTCTGAAAAGCCTGCTGTGATGGATATAAAGCTGGATTTTCACAGAACAGGAAGGACACGAGGTAACAGTGAGGGTATGAAAATTTTGGAGCTCTCACGCATCTTCCCCGTCATCTTTGCACACCCTACTTGAACATGGTGCTGTGAGGGCACCTCAGGAGATGAAATCTTCCATCAGGACATTCCAAAAACCACTCAGGAGGACAGGTGGTTGGAGAAGGGTATCAGCAATTACATCATGGCCAACACCTGATAATAATGTGCCCCCACTTAAGCCCAGAATTGGAGCCGTTTATCGGGCTTGGTGATACCATGAATAACAAAAGGTGTTTGTGCCACTCCACGGTGTAATGACAGGACCTAAGAGAGGCTGTCTCTATTGCAGGGTAATAAGCATTTACTGCTGGCTTTAAATAGGGCAGGTGTGGCTGAATCTGAGCTGTGCTGTCACCAACGTTCCTGCAGGTGCCTGTTTGTCCCTGCAGCCACCAGAGAGCTCGGGGGTGTGAGGGTGTAATCCCACAAATCTCAGGGATCCAGCTCTTTGCAGGGCTTAACCACAATAGCTGAGCCCTAAAACTGGAGCTCCCCTTGGTGTGCAGATGTGGAGGGCCTGGCTGAAAATGGGGCTTACAAATAAATCAGGGGAGAGATGGATTTCTTACCTCTGGTGCACAACGAGGCTCCCCAAAAGCTCAGGGTTTGTGCAGGAGTTCCCAACAGCAGCTGCCACTCTTTCCCAGTGTTTTAGTGACTTCCAAGGTGTGTGTCCATCCCTTCCTTTGTCACCTTCAGCATTGTAACACAACCTCCCTCCTTCAGCAGCACATCCAGAGCTCTCAGCTCCTTAAATCTTGCCCGAGTACTCGAGTGTTGTCATCTCTCTCGTGGCAGGTCTCTCCAGGGAGCCTTTTCCTGCTGCTCCCTGATTGCTCCATGCCCAGAGAGCTCCTGCCTGGAGCTGCCAAAGGGTCCTGCAGGCTCTGGGTTGCTCTTTGTGCCCCAGGCAGGCACTTAACCCCACCTCAGCCTGGCACCTCTGCGGGGAACAGGAGCTGCCTCTCCCATCAGAGCATCCCCACACCAGCCCTGCTGTGCCACTGTGTTTTGCAAATGTGCAAGTGCTCTGCCAAAAATTAAAGTCTGGGGCAGCAATATCTATGGGATGCTTTGAACAAGTGACCAAGACACAAGTTTTAAAAACCAGCTGGTTCAGACAGAGATTTGGGATGTTGGGAACAATGTGAGAGCGGGCTGGGTTTTATTGTAATATTATGTTTTTAAGGAATACTAAATTTAGGATCTAAAGATGTTCATACTTGAATATATTTAAATAATTACTCTGTGAAATATTCATCCTACAATCTGTATTCTTGCTTTTCAGGTGTCTTAGCATCTCACAAATCTGTATTCCTGGCCTTAAAAAGTGTGTTTCTTGCCTGAAACAAATTTAAACAATAATGTAAGATGCCATAAAACTTGAAACCTCTTATGTCAAGTCAAGAGGAGGCTCATCCAAGGTAATTCCTTCCACGTTTGGAAGAGAGTTTGGAGGTTTTTTGCTCAGCTCCATCCATTCACCTGAGAGCTCTTCCACTTCCTCTCCATGGCCAAGAGTCCCCTCAGGCTGTAGAGGGGCAAAGCACGTTTTAGATGTGGGTTAACAACTGGATTTTGAGCAGCCCCCAGCTCATTTCAGCCCCTGACAGTTCTGCTGGTGCAGGTGTTTGCACAGCTCTGGTGGAACCACTGGAGATGTGATCTCATGTAAAACCCCCGCCGGTTAATTCACCACTCCCTCACTGGGACAAACGGCAGCCATGGGAAAGGTGCTCGATGCAGAAATAACACCAGGAGTGGTTTCCTGCCCCATGGGCAGGTTTTGAAGGCAGAACTTTCCCCTGGTTGACACTGGGATAGAGCAGAGAATCTCCCAGGATTCTCATGAGAAATGGGTCAAAGCCCTGTGCCTTGGTTCTCACTGGGGCACCCAAAGTGACAGCTGCACAAAGGATCTGACAAAACCCTGTCCCCTTTTCACCCACCCCGTGCTGGTGAGGAAGATCTTTGTGCACACTTACACCCAAAGCACTCCCAAAACTCTCCCACCCCTCTGAGGTTATTCAGTGAGCAGTAAGGCTCATAAATAGGATTAGAACTACTCCTTCCAGAGAGGAATATCCACCTCAAACAGATCTATTTCAAAGGCAGTGGCCCAGGAGTAATTGCTGTTTGGGGTCCTCAGTATGATTCAAGCCACACTGTCTCCCAGAAAAAGCTTTTAGTTAAGGGGCTGTGATTTTAGGAAGGCTTTATACCCCGTGTGTGCACCATGGATCATGGCCCTGGGAGCAGTAAAAGCTGAGCACAGCTGGTACAGCAGGGCCTGACAGCATTATGACCTTTATCAGTTGGGGGAGAAATAAGCCCAGCCTTAGCAAGACAGTTAAGCCAACCTGAGCATACCCTGTGCTGCAGATTTACAGCATGCAGCCCACCCTATAAAGCAACTGTTTAGAACCCAGGGCCTTGAAACCCTGATTTGGACAGAACAAGTCCTGTTCTCCAGTTCCACTGAGCTTCACTCCAGCCAGAGCAGTGCCCCAAAAAATCATCAGTTTGTGAGAGGGAGGCCAAGCAGCAGCTCATTGCCCACCCTGGGCTGGCCCAGGCTGTCTGCAGGGGCATTGGAGCAACCACCCAGGCTTGAGGAGTTCAGCACCTGCAGAGCAGGCAGCAGCAGAGCAGACCTGGGCTGGCTCGTTCTTGGCTCTGCTGGTGCCATCTCCTGCTGCCTCAGGTCCCCCTCTGCAGAGCTGAGGGGTTTGCACAAAGCTCTTTTACATCTCTAAATGAAAAACACAGAAATGCCAAATGCTGTTGCAATGAAAAAGCATTTTCCTGGGCTGCTCAAAATCAGTGGAAATCCATATTGGACACTGCTCCTGGAATGTGGCTGCAGTGGCACTTTTACAGCAGAGAGGGCTTTCCTCCAGGAGTCCAAAGGCTGGGCAGGCTGGAGGAGAGCAGGGCCAGGGGCTGGGAGCAGCCTCAGAGTTACTGCAGTGAGCAGGAGGGGAGGGGAGGGGGCTGATTTCAGAGGTACCTACAGGGAGCTCTGTGCCAGCATCCCAGCCTGGTGATTCATAAGCTGCTCGTCAGGAGCTGTTAAATATCTGCTTTTTGCCAACGCTCACTGTTTCAGTCTGCCAAAGATACTGGAGAAACAGTCACTGTAAAAAATTTATAGTTTCTCTGGGGAAAACAAAAGCTTTTTGTGGCATAATACGACATCATAAATTAAAACTTTTTTTTTAAATTAAGAAGTTACATCATGTTTTGATGTAATGTGATGAGGCAGGTCATGCTTTTAATTTTAATAAGCTTAAAAAAGAGAGAGTGATTGAGATTTGGGAGTATAAATATTGTTTCTGAACCTGCATCTTCTCTTGGCGGAGGCTGGCAAGGCAGGTTCACCTCTGCCATCTGGGTTCAGGTCTTATTTCAGGAAACCAATCTGAGCTGACTTCTGGAGGCATCAGCAGCAGTTAATGAACTGAACTTCCACTGCACAGACCTTCCAGGAAATTGCCAAGCAGCATCAGCCCTCGGGTGGTGTTTGTCATACTCAGGTGTTGGGGCATTGCTGTGATTTTAAAAGCCCATCCTCCCCAGCTTACCTTTTTGGAAATCTCCTGCAACTTCCAATTGTTAAAAATTCCTGTCAGAGACACCCAGGACTGTGTTCCAGCAGCATTCCAGGACTGAATTCTCACAGTGAGTGCCCACAGATTGCAGGAGCAACTGCAGGGCCCCCAGAGCATCTCTGAAGAGTTGGTCCTTAAACAGAAGCATATCTGGGATTCAGAACTGAAGCCCATCCTGCTGCAGTCACTCGAAGACTCAGGATTTTTGGCGTTGTGAGGTTGTGCCAGAGAGCAGAATTCACAGATCTTTAATCTGATGGGAGCTCCCAGTACCTGTAAGACTGTAAACAGGTACAGAAAAGTCTTCTACCTGATGATCAATGGGCCTGGGCCCTCTTTCTTTTTCCCAGGAAAAGCAAATCTCTTTTGTTTTATTCATGATAAAGGGCACAAAAGGAATATCAGCTTCATTTTAACCTTTGGTCACTGCCATAAGAAATGCAAAGGGTCAGGCACGCTGCAGGACCAAACAGAGGAGAAATAATCACCTACTCAGCATTTCACATCCCAAATTTGCTTCATTTTCCCTTCAGCTGAGTCCCTGAATGATATTTATTCAGTCCTTTCTGACACAGCTTCCCTGGACGGCCTCGGCCCTGCTCTCACTCGTGGGTTTGATGTCTCCAGAGCCCAGAGGGGGATTGCCCTCATCCCTCGCTGGCTCTGGCTGCAGAGGGATCCTGGAGCTCTCACCACCTCCCTTGGCAGAAACTTGGCACTCTCTGGAGGAGTCTGGACAAGCCTTGGGAGAATGGAATAAGCAATGAGTGCTGTGCCCCCGCTGAGTGACGGGGATCACAGCCGGGCCCGCCGTAATTGCTGGGGGGCTCTGCAGGGCACTTGCCTTTCATTCTCCTTTCTGATGTCTCTTTCCAGTCCTCTTATTTATTTTCCTAATAGTTCATTTTTCCCCATTCTAACGCTCATTTTGATATTTTTAATCGCTTTCAGAATGGAGGGAAAAGGGTGACCCACTGTCCTCATAAGTGACACCCAGTCTGTGGCTTGACTGACAGGAGGGTCCATTAGAATCAGCATCCCTCCTCTGACAGAGACTATCCATGTTAACATCTCTGTACTCTGGCTATGGATTTGATCTCCCAGAGCTGTAAATTATGAGTGACTCCATCAAAGTCAGAGGCATTCCTGCAGTGCTGACATGGGGAGGTCAGCTGGGATTTGTGCTTTCAGGATTTCACACGTCTGGCTGGGGTGGTGCTGGCCACTTGTGCCATTCCCTCGTGTGTGTGCTGGCAGCCAGCTGGCAGAAGGATCTGCTGTGAGTGAGCTTCTCACTGCCTTGGGTTTCTTGAAGATCAGGCTCACACTGGCATTTGAGCTTGGCTGTGGAGAGAGAACATGCAATACTTTATTGGAAATCATGTCAATACCAAAACACAATAAGAGAGAACCAAAACATCTGACACAGTTTTCTCAGTGTACAGAATATGTCTCCGTGGGGTAGAACTGATCTTTCAGAGTTCACGTGGCAAGTGAACTACTGCAGGCAGAGAAAGTTCAGCTGAAAACAACAGACCAAGATTAAACATCTCCTAAGTTTAACTGTGAGAAGAAAATGATTTTGCCTTCAGTTCTACAATTTTACACCCCTGTGGTATGACTGGTTTCCGTGCTGGTAATTTCTTTGCATTAGAAAAAGCCATGAATGTTCTGGAGGAGGCTGAACTCTTAGAAGAGGCTCCGTGGGAAGGGGGGAAGAATGCAGAGTTTTGATTCATGCCAGAAGGAATGTGCTCACTAGGAACAAAGTTTACAAAACTCGTTTCAGGAGGTACGAAACCACAATGAGATCAAAACCTGCATGATCAGACCAACTTGGAAAACAGAGTAAGTAGCTGCAGAAACTGGTACATAGGGAAAGTGGGGAGGGTCAAAGGTGGAGGAGCCCTTAAATCTCTTTGCAACTGAGAGAAAACAGAAAAAAGACTTTTAAGAACTACATACTTTGTATTCTCTTACATAATGAGAACACAAAATGTCTGGTTTTCATCTTTTTTACACTTATGTAAAATTAGGATCAACTCACCAAGTTAATGGAGTTACATAGGTTTAAATCTGGCACAAGTGAGATAAGAACCAGGCCTGTCAGTTCATTAAGGACTTCATTAACTGTGACTGCAATATCTTGCAGAGCCTGTGTTGCTGCAAAGAAAAACATGCATTTGAGGCCACAGGAAGGGATCCTGCCTCTCCTGGAATGTGCTCTGCAGGCAGCTGCCCATGCCCAAGGCTAAAGCCAGAGGGTCCTGCATGGTTGCACTGGGAATGGTGATCCTGTGTTTGTCCAGCCCCAGGAATTGTGCCTGGGACAGGGTGGATGCACACACAGGGGTGTCTGACCTGTCATCAGTGACAAACAGCACAGAAACACACACAGGGCTGTGCACACACACAACATCTTCCATTTAATTAAACTTTGTCATGACTTCTTGGCTGGCAAAACTCTCCTGTTTATGTTTATCTCAGATGTAAGTTAAATATAAAACTTCATTCCACTGTTCTGTGCTTTCTGCTGAGGGATTGCTGATGGTCTCATGATGCTACTCAACCCACTCTATGCCAATTTGACTCAAACATCAAGATAAATGTGTATTAAAAAGCATCCACAAGAAGGATTGGAATAACAAAGCAATGAGCAGCTCCCTCACAAACTTTATTCCCCTTCAGGACTGATGGGCTCCATCACTTCAGCTCTGCTCTTTGATCAGCTGCAAAATGGTGCAAATATCCCATGTCCCACTGTCAGGGCAATTGTGAACAACTGCAATTTTTTTTGTTTAAGTTATAGGTCAAGCAGCAATTTCCCAGCACAGCCCCTAATGAAAGCAAAGATTTTCTTCCTTTTAAGCACACATCAGACCAATCTAATTTACTGGGGAGAAAATTCACTTTAGTGCAGAAGGACAATCCAGACGTATACACTACTTAGGCTCTTGTTAAGTGAAAATTGGGATAAGTGGTACTAAGTGGATGCATAGATCTTAAGCTTGTCCTCTTCAATAGGGTGAATTTTACCCTTAATAAGAAGTGTAAGTACAGCATCAGTGTTGTCTGGATCCTTCTGAGGATCATTAACACACAGCTGAGTTTCCCCATAAAGATGCAGCACGAAATGGGAATTAATTGAGCTGTTTCAGTAGTTATGTACTTCTTGCTTTTTGCTTCTTACTTGTAAACTGTGAACTCTATTATGTCTTGTCCAAATTATGCTGGAGAAAAAGGTTTTGAATTAATTTCTGCAATCCTTCCTGGGATTTCCTTCTGCATTTCTACTCCATTTCTGCTATTTGTTCTGCTGGAAATTTATCATATCACAAGGAAATCCTGCAGACACCTCATTTAGTCTTGGTGTGACTTACTGGGTTTGTCCGTGAGAGGATCTGCTCGGAAGGCAGCGAGGGAAGCTCAGCTATGCATATGTGACATGGGCCCTCCAAACAAACTTCACAGCCACAGTTGCAGACCCCAGGGAAGGGCTGATGGCAGCCTTAACCTGGGAAAGGCTCAGCCTGGGCCCGAGGGAGCTCCAGAGGAGTTGGGCTGGGTTTGTCCTTCCTTTAGGCAGCAGCACCACACCTTAAAGGCTGATTCCCTCCTTCCCAAGGAGCACTGAGTGTAGAACTGAGGCTGCTGGAACTCTGGGGATGGATTTGATTTCAGAAAAGCAGCTCTGCAAGGGAGGATTGTGCTGTAACTTCAGCTCCAGCCTGCCAGACCTCCATCCTGGAAATGGGGGGACCTTCTCACTCTGCACAGCTCCTGCCAGGAGGGTGCAGCCAGGGAGAGCTTGGCCTCTTCTACTGTGTCCCAGTGGAAAGGATGAGAGGAAATTGGTTTAATTTGCACCAGGGGAGGTTCACATTAGATATTAGAATTCTTTGCACTGCAAGAGGGGTCAGCACTGGAATGAGTTGCCCAGGGAAGTGGTGGAATCACCGTCCCTGGAAGAGCTCAGGTGGCACCTGGAGGTGGTGTCTGGGGACAGGTTAGGGGTGATGATGGTGGTGCAGGGTTGGTGGTGGGACTGGATGGTCTTGAAGGTGTCTTCCAACCCTGATGGTTCTGTGGTTCTGTGAACACTGGGTCTGCCCTGCTCCTCTCAGCCTGGTGGCATTTCTGGTTCCTAGGGATGTTCACTCCCATCATTGCCAGCTCCACTCCTCAGAGGGGTGAGACTGGACAATCCTGCTCTGTCCTGGGCAGTCACTTGAGAGAATTTCATTAGGTGTTCCCAAGCAGGTGGCCTGAATTGCTCACAGAGCTTGGAAGATTCCCTTTTCTTGTTCTATTAATTTTTCTTTCCCTCTTGACCCCAAATCAATCTTCTGGCTAGTTCAAAAAGCCCCATTGTCCCAGGGGGATGTAAATGACACCTTGGTGTGAGAGCTGGTGCTTTTGGCTCGTGGCCCTGATGTCATCTCAGTGCTCTGCTCATCAGAAGAGCGTCCCCTGACACAGACATTGCTTTACCTTCGCTGCAGTGACTCATCATTTTCCCACAATTAAATTTTTGAGCTCTAATGCAAAGCAGACTTATCTGCTTTGACAGGACAGTACAGAATAAACAGAAAAGACTAAATTTGTATTGGCAGCTACCACTGCGCTGCAGTTATGAGTAATCCAGCACAACCAGAAAGGACACCAAGAAATCAAAATAGACTCGAGTGGCTGGAGAGCCAAAAGAGAAGCCAGAGCCGTTGGTCCCCAGGAGCTCCCTGGTTAGAGTTTTACCAAGACACTGGATAGGAACAGCAGCAATAAAACTTTCCAGGATTTCTCTCCTATCTATAGCTCTCTCTATTTTTTCTTTTAATCTTTTATTGTATTTTTTATTTCTTTAAATAAGAAGTGGCACTGTGGGTAATTTATCTGTGTGCTATGAAGACCAAGGGGAAAAAAGCTCCTCACAATGTGGACCAGTGTTCAAACACAGCAATTTCCTCCATCCTGTGCCCTCTTTCCCTCAGCACTTCCCACAGAGTGTCCCATCTGCCCAGCTCTGCCTTTCCCACTAAAGCTGTGGGATGCTGGGATGGGGCTGGAGTGTGTCACAGCAGAGAAGCTGCACACCCCAGGGGCTTCAGGAGGCTCCTGGAAACCATCACTCCCTGCACTGGTTTCCAGTCAGATTTGATTTGTTCTGGCCACATGCTAAAGACAATTACCTGGTGTCACAGATGCTCTCTTGTGGTGGGGACAGCTGTCACACCTGGAAATGTTTGTGGAGGAGGAGGGAAGTCAATTTGTACACAAAAAGTTGGTTGAATCTTACCTTGGAGATCCTCATTTGCAGAAGGGAACCAATTCATGAATTTGGGAATCTTCTGAGGAAAGACCTGCACTGGATCCAGCTGGGTTTAATCCCCCAAGCCCCTGGGCCCAGTGGTGCTGGATGGCCCAGTCAGGAACTCTGGGAATGAGGAAAAACATGGAATTTCTGATTATATTTATATTACAAATTTACGTGTGCAATTTCTGCATCTGCACGTGCAGATCAATAAACCTGTGTTCAAATGAACAGAACTTGCTGGCTCATGTTTCAGCAAATTAGGACATGATTACACACACTCAAAAATCTGGATCCTAAGCCTTTGTACACTTCTGTTGTGGTATTTTGTAATTGCTAATTGCAACAATATCTGTGCAGGGTATGTAATTCAACATGACAAGTGTTTTTAGCAGCAGGTGAATAAGATCAGTTATTGAAAAAGCAAAATTATTGCCAGCATTGAGGAAATTAGATAAAAATGCAAGGTCCAAAGAGCCTCATTCATATCAGATCTAACACAAGCTGGAGTAAGTGCAGAGAATTGTTAACTTTACATGTCAATAAATTATTTAAATAGTTTATAAGAGAACAGAATGGCTTGGCACAGTTCTGACTTTTGAGCATCATAAACAGAGCAGCAACACTACACAGCTCTACTCATACATTTACATTTTGGACTACTCACCTCTAGTATTCTGTGTGTAAATTGGAAAGCTTTGAACATTCATATGCACAAATTCCTCCCTTTTACAGCTCCCAGCCCAGGGCACAGGGAAGCAGAAACTCTTTTTGTTACACATGAAATCTGCTTCCACTGGCTTACATCGAGCCTGAGTCTTGGTCCTTAAGCAACACTTGGCATCATTTATTCCAAACCACCACAAGCCCTCACCTTGCACTCCATCCTCCAAGGAGGTGATGCCTGGAGAAGGCTCTGAGCAGCTCCAGTTGCTCTCTGGGAATGCCAGTTCAGCCTTTGTGGTGCACTGGAAGCTCTGGGAGCTCGGTGTGAGCGGGATCTGCCGGTGGTGCCCAGTGCCAGCAGCGTGCCAAGGGCTCTCCAGGGGAGCAGGAATGCACCTAGCTCTGGGCCAGGGAGTTTTCAGACTGCCACGAAGAGGGCTTCACTTTTAATTAATTTTTAAATGAAAAGCATCGAGGACATGATATCCTTAATGAGAAGGGCAGGAGCACCTCGCCTTTCTCTTGCCTCCCCCCATGAAATAAAGGCTGCTGGGTGTCCTGAGGAGCTCCTGTGAGCACATGTTTGATGGGACAAAACAGGACAGGGATGTGGCCGTGTCCTGCAGCACCTGTGGCTTCAGATTTGCTTCTCAGACAGCTGCAAAGTGATCAGTTTGTCTTTCACAGCCTGTGTGCCTTCTGCATCCAGTTCTGCCTCAGGATGATGAGTAGCACAGACCCTCACATCCAGCTGCAAGTTCTGCTTTTTCCTGTGGCAGCTTTGCTGTTAAAAGCAAGAGAAAAGGATCCATCTGAGTGGTGTCTCTCCCTTAGCTCAGTTTTCCATAACTCTGGGTACTTCAGAGCTGTCCCCCTTTGCCCCTCCAGGACAGTGGCTGGGTCAGTGTGCTCCTCACAGTGTCCCCAGACAGAGGGAGCCCAGGCTGGCAGCTCAGGGGGCTGGGGCAGGATGGGGCCCCTGGAACACCTGCAGCATTTGGGGCTGGCTTTCAGCAGGATTTCACAGCTCACACCTCCTTCTCCAGCCCTCTGCCCTGCTTACCAGAAGCAGTCTTACCTGATTTCTTGGTGTTGGCTCCCTGCTCATGTCCTGGCAATCAGTTCATAAATAAATCTGCCATTTCCATATCTCTGGCCAGGCACAGGGAAAAGAAGCACTCAGGAAATATTTGTGCCCAGAGTCAGCATTTGTAAACCAACACCACAGGCCCACGGCCTTCCTGCTTTTGTTTTCACTTTAAGATTCTTTCTTAATAGGGAATAATGAACATCAACACCCAGTTATTCAGTAAAGCAAAGCATATAAGCAATTAAATTAAATTAAATTAGCACAGCCAGGCAAACAAAGCAGTAATCATTCAAGTCCTCTGTTTAGGCTGCAGCCACAGTGATAGACTGAAGAGTAACAACACATTCCAGTAAAGACAATTGCTATTAAATGTTTATTTTTCAAAAATCTCAAACACTGACTAAATACTAATTTTTGTCACAAAAGGTTCCTTTTAAATCATCTTTCCCTCTCACTTCAAAATGTGACAAATCCCAGACAGAATTGGTCTTTTAGAAGCTTCATTTTACAGGAGAATATTCAGCATTATCTTCTCCACACAGTTTGAGCTCGTACCCTCCTGGGAGTCCCCACCACTTTCCTGGAATGTACTAAAACAAGGATTGGCCAGTCCAGGACAGTAAAGGATGAAGATATTAGAGAATAGTCTTGGGTCAAGAATTATTATTGCTAGAGGCCTCCAAAATCTAGTTATGGGTTTCAGCAAACCCTGTGGGCTCTTATGATAATGCTTTTCTACAGTATTATTGTTATATGGCACTAAATCAGTCAGATTCATGAGCAACAAGAGGTCAATGTCTGATTGAAATTCATAAGGTCAAAAAGGAAACTAAAAATCAATTTATAAGATATGAAGATTTAGGTTCAAACTATATCCATGAGCAATAAAATTTCACATCCATAAATGTAAGAAATCAGTTATTAAACTTGAGGGGGGGAAGAAGACTTATTAAGTTTTACACACACATAAGGCAGCTAACACATAATTTTATCAGACATTACTGAAATCCTATGTGTAATATAAGAGATGATGGGCTAAAATGCTAAATGGTTTAGCACTAAATTATTAAGTGATGTATCCCTAAGGTATTAAAAAGATAAGAAATGCAGAGCAGGTGTCTCTCCCACCAACTCTCGATCACCAGTTTAAGTGCATATTGATAACAAATGCACTTTACAGGCAAAATAGTATTAGTAATATTTTTGCTGCGTGAAAGCCTCATGTCAGAATAACTAAAAGCTTCTCCCTGACAAAGAAATGTTCATATATATTACATATATATATATAAAATCCTGTTAAGTGGTAGCTCCTTGTAGAACAGAAGCTCCAGTGCAGTGGAGTTGGTGTGGTGCTCACACACCAGTGAATAATGGGGGGCAAACAACGGCTCCACCACACTGAGAAGGAGAATTACAGCAAGCACTCTTACCTGGGCTGAAATGAAAATGCATTTTTATTAAAATTACAGATTAATGGAGATTCCTGGAAGCCAAAAGGTATAAAAATGGCATACTGCAGACAAATGGGGTTATTTCAAACCTAGCCTGTGGATTCCACAAGAACTCTTTATCCCTTGCTATTAATTTTCCAGTTGTCCCCCCTTTGGGATTGGTGATTGCTCAGAGAATGCTGCTCAAAATTGGAGCATCCCTCACATCCAGGGGGTGGGCATGGGATAAAAATGGGGCACAGGGCTCGTGCACACCTTGGCTCATCTCTGATGAGGCTTTTCTGCACCCAGACAACACCTGCATCTCCCTGCTGCAGCATCTCTGAGAGGGGTGCACTGCAGGAAGCACAGAAAAGTGATTGAAATCAGCTTAAAAAGCACTGTAATGTCCAAAAAGAAGCAGGAAGAAGAGGAGTGTCAGTGGATTTAAGGCAGATGATGAATGAAGGGCACAGTGTTGTGTTTGGTGGTGGCTGGGGGTGTGTGGGGAGCCTTTTCTGTGCCTCAGCCACGTGCAGAGCAGCAGGCTGCATTCCTTGCATTGAGGCAGGTGCAATTTCAGAGCAAAACCTGCCCAGGTTGGCCATTTCTTCAGGGATACCATTCCCACAAAATGAAGTCTTTGCCTTTATTTCAGTGGACTTTAAAAGCCCCCCAAAAATCAGAATTCCTCCCTGAGTTTGATGCTTGTATTTGTGTGGTGCTCTCAATCCAAAGACAATGTGAGCCAGACCAAGCACATTTAAATGTGTTTTAGAACAAGGGGAATTAAAAATAGAAGTGACCAAGGTTGGGGTTTTCCCCTCCTTGTAATATTTTGATTTTCATTTGCCTTTTCAAGGCAGTGACCAGCACTGAAATTTCCAAGCTTTTGTCTCAGGACGAGAATAAGAAAAATTATTTCTGAGAGACAAAAATACAGAACTCTTGGATCATAATGTGGCTGCAGGGGTTTAATGAATTCCTGGGGGACTTCCCAAATTGCAAGAGTGGCCAGCATTACATCATTGCTGGGATACTGGATGTGTTCAGAGTAATTATGTAAAATTACAGCAAGTGATGATTTTAGAACTTTCTCCTTTTTTTCTCTCAACATAAACAAACTTCCATGACTTAATTACTTGTTAATGTAATAGGCAACCAAAAAAAAATATCAGGTTTTACAATGAAAAAAAGCCATTCTTACACTTGTTTACAATGATTCTGGAGTAAAATTACCTAAAGAGGTTAAGAGTGTTATATTAGCAATGTTTTAATGCAGTAGAGTTTAAATTATATTACAAAAATTATAGATGATTATGGAAAATGATACATTCTGTGTCTAGCAGGATACCTAAACACTCCTGTAAAAATGAAATAAGGATCTATTAATGCCATAAACCTACTTAATAAAAGTTGCTTTCATATTCAAAACCAAAATATTAAAGCATGCTCCATATCTGAAAGTCAGAAGTGAAAGAATAAATTAACTAAGGTTAAGAACCTTGTAGCAGCTGACTAACAAAGCTCTAGGGCATTATAAAATTTCATGCTCTTGTAATAAAAAGGATAAAGAATTGGCTAGAAGACCACTAAAAGTTAAAATAAATGAACATAAAGTAGATGAAAAAGCTTGACAGGGCTGAGACCACAAATGTGTAAAGACCAAAGACACAGTTTTAAGCCATTAGAGGACTAAATCAAATGCAAAATGAATCCTGGTAGTAAATTAATAGAAAATTACAAAGGTAAATGAGCTCTTTTTCCCGGTTACAGAAAACTTTTTATATAATTTTTTTCCAGCTCTTGAAAACATTGGCAATGTGGTGAGTTAAATCCTGGCATATGCCCAAGCCAGAAACAACTCCTAAAAGTTCTGCATATAGAAACAAAATCAATTTTTATAGAACAGACAGAAGCAGGATCACACGAGGTGTTTTCACTTAACATGGGCTGGGAGCAAATCACCTTTTAAATTATTTTCTAGAGTGTGTTCAAGTTTTACCTCTGAGCTCAGCCCCACCTTCACTCCTGTGAGCCTTCAAAAGCAAGGATGAGAAAAGATCAAATATTTGAGACTTGTTTTGTTGTTATTTCCTAACCAGTGGATAAGAGCGAGAAGGGAAGAGCTTGGGAAAGGTAAAGGCACATTATAACCTAAAATAAAAAGAGATGAGGCAAGGCAGCCAAAATCTGTAACTTTGCAAGATCAAATACTGACAAAGTGTGGAAGGGAACAAACCTCTGGTCCTGACACGTTCTGTTCCCCAGCATGAGAAATGTTTGCCTCTCTGGCCACTTCTGCATTTGGAAAACCTGTTGGGGATGAGAAAATTGGCAATTATGGACCTAGCCTGGCTCCCAAGTGAAAAAACCAGAGGGGTGGCAAAGCAAATCCCCTTCTGAGCTCCAAGCATTAGTGCTTAGAGCCCCCCATGGTTTCACAGGTGAGGCTGGACCCCTCTGCTCTGGGTACAGCCCCCAGAAATCCTCCTGAGCCTCATTCTGTGCTGTGTTCTGCCTTTGGAAGGTGTAGCCCTGAAATGGGGTCTGGTTTGGTGCCTGCAGTGCAGGGGGCTCAGGGTGTGATCAGTCACTGCAGGTGGGATCCCTCTGGCTGCAAAGCTGCCCCTGTAAGCCGGGCCTCTCCTCAGGTGTGCCAAGTGCCACAGGACCAGATTCCCTCCGTCATCCTGAGCCATGGGCATGGGTAAGGCACTGTTTATTGTAGAAATACATTCTCCCCCACGGGCTCCCAGGTAGATGAAGTGCAAGAGTTTTTCTAAAATCAGGAACCCCGTGAGTGATTGGAAAGAAAAGATTTATGGGCAGTGCAAGTGGCTCTTTACAAGCACAAGTTCAGAGGGTTTGTAGGGCTCTCAGCACAGCTGCTGATCTGCTTTCAGCTGCTTTGAGGAACTGTCTTCCTCCAATTCTTATTTTCTGGATTTTTGGTATGGCTTTCAGGCTCTTTGTGGGTATTTTACCCTCAGGAGCTGCTGCAGGGTGGGGATGTTGGAATTGGAGTGTTAATGGAACTCCTTGTGTGACCTCTTTGTCACCTCCACTGTGAGTGTTCCCCTTTACAGGGCTGGAGCTGTCCTGAGGGCATGGGAAGGCACATCCCAGTGGGCAGCCAGGGCCAGCCCCTTCCAGCTGTGGAATGGCAGCAGAGGCACATCCAGCTCTGGGGGACAGTGACACGCTCCAGGACAAGGAATCCCTCGGACATGGGGGTGGGCAGGGCACCAGGACGAATTCCCACAGCCTCCAGGTTTGAGAGGATGCAGCTGAGTGGGTTTTGTGCCAACCACCCAAACCTGGCAGGGAGGATCTGAGTGCTCTGCCCCTTTTAGCCGGGCACAAAACCCAGAGCAGCTTCTGGGTGGAAGCCTAAGAAGGTAAAGTTGAAAAGGCACAAATGAAACTCTGGAAAGGGAGGAGCAGGTGGGAAAAGCTGAAGTTCAGTGATGTTGGGGATAACAGACAGAGGCTTCTGAGTGTTTTGCAGGAGCCCATCAGTTCTCTTCATTAACAAACTGTCCTGGCCCCGTTTCTAGAGCAGCCCCAGCACATCAATCTGACCATTTCTAATGAGATAGAGGCTGGGACTGCACGGGCCAGACTTGCTTGTCAGCCACTGCCTGATGGGTTTAAGTAAGAAATGATCCTTCATTAATTAACCTTCACTTGCTATGTAGATTCACTCATTGAGATGCAGGTAATTAAGCCAAGGTCATTTCAAGGACTGACAGAGCAAAACCAGCACTGCAAAGGTGCTGTGGTAGTTCTGATCAAGGACTTTCTCTGCAGTTGTGTCGTGTGACAGTGACACACTCTGAAGTGGCCCTTTGGGGGAAAAGAAAACCCCCCTGGTTTTTTAAAGTGTCACCCCAAGGGTAAATAGGTTTTGGACCCAACTGTATAGACTTGGTACGTGGGGTAGATTGGGAAAAGAAAACATAAGTAAACTCCAGAAAATTCCAGAAAGAAAATAATAATATGTGGAAGAGAGGCAGGAATTAACTTATTGGGAGGTCTTGACAGTGACTGAAATATCCCTGCAAAAAAGACTCTCAATCTTGCATTTCATTTAAAGTAATAGTTCCCAATTAAAACAGAACCACTCCAGTTAGAAAACTTTCTGTAAAAAATAGAAGTGTAATTTGTCTTGGTGCTCAGATTAATCTCCCTGGCTTTTAACCCTTGCCCAGGAGCTGGTGCAGCCCTGTGGGGAGCTGGGCAGTGCAGCCTCTGCTGCCTCCCAGGTGCAAAACTCCAATTATGAACCCGCTGTAGCTTGGGGACAGAACAGCATTTTCTGCAGCTCCTCCAAATTAGTTCCTACATCAGTCCAAGCCGTGTGAAGCTCCAAACTTTGATCACTGTTGAGAGCAAAGTGAATATATTGAACCTGCAAATAGCCTTTGGCTCTTTCCAAGTGGCTCCCTTATAATTTGAGTGTTAGATTAAAGTTGCATGTTATAGATTTTAATAACTCTCTTCCATTCGGGCTCTGAGTGCCACTTGCTGGGGATTATTTGACCCAACTCCCCAGCATGTCCCATTATGGGCACTTAACCTTGAAAGTTGTAAAGACAGAACATTTAATCTGTTAAACACAGGCAGAATCAGAAGGTTATATAATTACAGGTAATTTGGCTTAGCACTTCTAGTGCTTTTCTCTTATGAAAAGAAATTTTGATGAAAATTTTATCCTCAAGAAATAGAAAAGAAATTAAAAATGTTGAAAAAAATATTGAGTATTACAGGACAAAAATATTTGTTGAGATATATACATAAATTTGTTTCAATTAAGGCCTTCAGTAATCATTAGGAAACTTTTACAAGCAAAGAGCAAAATACAATGTTAACAATTGTGCAGAAAAACCTGGAGCAGATAATTCTTAGAAATTCTTTTCCCACAAATATTCCTGAGAAGTGTAAATTAGAGCCTTCAGCAAATCACTATCTCCTTATGGAAATTCCACAGCTGGGCAAACAGCAAATTGTTTCCATTATGAAATAAAAAATCAATAAAATTAAAATCTTCTGAAAAAGAGGAAATAATTCACTACTGCAGAAAAGACCAGATAACAACAAATTATAACAGATAATAACCAAAGCATTCAGGCTTTATGGTGATGAGGGAAGGGTGCAATTCTGTAGAGATTACAGAACATTTATTCATTCTAAGTTTAAGAAAAGTGATGCTTTAATAAAGAGAGATTTTTGGGGGGCCATTTTACCACCCACAGGTGTTGCTGGCCCTTTAAAACACTGTCCTGAGTAATTAAAGGATGCAGGTGTATAATTATGGCTATTATTATTATCATCACTATTATTATGGAAAATCCCCCTGGGATCAGATTTAAGGGGATGATCCAGCCATGGAGCTCAGAGGTTTTATAGGCAAGAAATACCTGAGAAAAGTTTTTCACACCTTTGAAGGGGGGGAAGAGAGTGAGATGAGAAATCAGATATGAAAAGCTGAATGTCTGCAAATCTCAGCATAAAGTTAATTTTCCACAAGGACCCAACAACAAGCCATGGAAAAGATGAAGAAACCCAGGGCTGGCCAAACCCTTGGACATGCCCCACACACAGTGGGGTTTGACATGGAGGAAAACCATTGGGATTTCCATTTTAATGCCCCAAACCTACTTTGTAGCTGATTTTTTACAGCAACATCCAACCATTTGCATTTCTGATGCCCCAGGGAGCTCCTGGTGGCCCAGCACACGATGGGCACTGCCCAGTCACCCCTGCCCCGCGTGGCACACGAGTGCCACACGTGTGACACCGTCACAGGCACTTGGGGCTGCTTTTGGCACATCTCACACACATCACCAGAGCTGCAAAAATGAGCAATTAAAACTGTGTTTCATTTGGAAATCTGAATTTTCAGCACCACCAACATTTTTTTCCCAGGAAGGCAACACTGTCAAAATGTTTTGTTTATGCAAAGCTCTAAAAGGGAAAAAAATTGCCAACCAAACTAAAAATATGAAGTCAGCTGAACCTGAACGGAGCTCCAATTACACCCATTTTTTTAAAGCTTTTGCGAAAGTGTTTGAGCTTAATTAGGTTAAGCTATTTCAAAGCATGCCCAGTTGTTGTAATTTGTTTATGATACAGAGTTGCTCTTTGATCATGAATGTTCATTTTTATAGAAACCCTGTTATCAGTCTCTGGATAAGAAACAAAATGAGCAGTGTTTGTGGTAAGAAAATTTAGAAAAGTTTAGGGAGCTCAGAAAAGAGCTGTCTTCTTAATAAGAGAAAGATTTGACTTAATTTAGCATGTGATGGCAGGAGGGTAAGTAACTGATTTTTTAGGGAAGGAAGGGAACCTAAAGTGTGTTCATTTATCCACCCTGCCAAAGATACGGTGCTGGAGAATCTCAACCTGAACTTCCCCACTCTTGAGGAAAGCTCCCTCGAATATCTGCTCGTCATTTTTATCTTTGGAAAGTCTTCCATTCTCACAGAAAAAAGAGCACAAATCATTCTCCAGCCTTGAAACTGCTGCTTGATAAGGATATTTTAGAGAGAGTTAATCAGAAGGGTGAAAAAGGTACAATGGAGTGCGAGCATCCCCCTGAAAATACTCTGGCTCTTCATTTTTAAAGAGTGGCTGTCGGTGGAATTGGGTAACAAGAACATCCTCAGACCCTTTTATTTCAGAGTAGGAATCTGGGTTAGAGGCTGTGGGCTGGCTCTCAGCTTGGCTCTCTGGGGTTTTTTTGGTGTTTTTGTTTCAATCTTTCCCGTGGTGAGATGGGTGCATTAACTGCACGGCTTTCGAGCTGCAGATCATCCAAAATACATGAATACATCGTGGCCTTTGGGAAGGGCTGGATTCACAGAGCATTTAAATGAGGTTTTCTCAGAGATGGCATGAAGATATTTTCGCACTCCGAGGGGAATAATGCAGATCTGTCCAAGTTCCCTGTACCAGCAGAGCTCTCTCTCCCTGGAACACACCACAGAATGAGAAGAGCTTCCTAGGCAAAAATTGAGTTTTAAAGCTTTGCTCAGCTTTTTTTAAAAATTATTATTAATTTATTTTAGAAGTGTAGCTGATGATGTGAGTGGCCTGTGAGCATCCTGGCATGTCCCAGGATGCCAGGATTGGTCGGAGCCATCTCACCTGATTTATGCACAAATTAGTCACGGATGCAAATGAGATGGGCAATATTTGTACACTTTCTCAAACCTTGGTCTTAATGACTCACCTTCCAAAACAAAACTAATGATGTTGAAGAGCAATATGCAAATATTTGCTCTTTGACAATGACATCTCCAAGAAGCAGCCAAGGCTCCTGTATCATTAGTAAGGCCAATCAACTCACTCAGAGTAAACACCTTAAGTTCAGCAAGCTCAGTCTCTTCTCCTCTTCTCAATTAACTTTGAATTACTTTCACATTTTTCAACTATGTTCAATATCCAACATTTATTTTGAGTCAGGGCCAGATTTATGAAGGGATTTTTGTCCACAGGAGCTGGACACATTCTCTGCTCAGGCACTTCTTCAAAACTCACCAAGTACCTCCAAAGTTTTGCCTGCATATGACCCTCATTTTTGGTCTTTCTGGTGGACAGAGCCTCCTTTTGTTTGTGGTCTCTGCACTCTTGGACACTGAGATAATTTCTTGGATTGAAGGGACTAAATCACCTGGCTTTATTTTTACTCCAACAAGGCTGCATTTAGATACTATATCCATATTTAAAATCTGCTTTCCATAAATGTTATGCAACATTTCCTTAAAAATTGCTGTTTCAGTTAACATTTCTGCCCATAAATCAGTCACTGGAATATTCAGAGAAAGCAAATATGAAAGGGGTGTGAACACAGCTGAAGGCTATTCAATGTTTTATTCAAGGGAGTTTGCATGGAAAATATTTTGAGGTATTTGCTTAGTTCTAATCATTACCATGGGACGCCCTGGAAATCCAATAGTGACAGAAGTGCCAAAACTTGAAAGCAATTAAGTGTGTTTGAAGAAAGAAATCTTCATTTTCTGTTTGCACTGAAGTTTTGGTGCAGGAAGGAGGCAGCCCAGCCAAGCCAAATTCCACAATTCTCGCAGCACCCACCAGTTTGGAAGGCCATGGATCTGCCCTAAGCTCTTGGGGACCTTCTGTGACTATGGGGAGCCTTTTCTTTCTTTTCTGTCAATATTTTGGGCCAGGAATTTGGCCACTGCTGATCTCCAGGCTGTTTCCATTTCCCAGGACATACCACAGACAACAAAAGTGTGTTGGGATAGTTTTCCTGGAGGGAAAGCTCCCTGTCCTGGGTTTGTCTGCAGCCAGGAGAGCAGAGCAGGGGAGCATCAAGGAAGGGGACGTGGCACTCAGAGCTCTGGGCTGGGGACAAGGTGGGGATTGGGCACAGGCTGGACTGGATGGTCTGGGAGGGCTTTTCCAAACTCAACGATTCTGGGACATCTGAGCTGGTGCTGGAGCAGCTCAAGTCCTAAGAACAAAACACCAATTAATTTGTCATGGGCAAATTCAGCCCAGGCACAGCCTCGGAGAGGTCAGGCACCTTTAGAACATGCAGATTTTCAGGCTGCTGGTGGCTTAAAAGGTGCTGAACCTATGCAGGCCTTATTTCCCATTTAATGGGAGTCCAGGGAGGCGATTCCATCAGGGACTCCCTCCATAAGGTGGTAAATGGAGCCTTTGACAGAGGCTCCAACCTTGCCGTGGTGCCAGGGCTGTGCCAGCCGTCCCTGACTGGGTTTTAGCAGCCAGAGCTGCCATGTGAGGAGGGTTTTCGTGCTTGCCAAGTCCAGCACCGAGCTAGGGCCGAGCATTAGAGCTTCCCTTCCTTTGCATTCCAGGGTTCTTTGTGTGGGCTGCGTGTTCAGAGAGACAACGACAAGGAGACCTCGTGGAAATGCGGTGCCCTCCTCCTGTGCCCTCCTCCTCTCGTGTGATAAGGCCGAGATAACAGAGACAGCGCATCCCAAACACCTTCAGTCCAATTTGGGAAGGCCAAAATATGAAGGCATTTCATACATTAGGCTGGATGGATGAACTCCTGGAGCATAAAAGAGTGCCAAGAACTCCACGGGGTGGGTTTTCCCATCAGGACTCAGCCCTTAGCAGCTATTTAATTACTGGTTCAAGATAATAAAGCACAAATTCAACAGCTACTTTACCCCATACTTCATCTTTCCCTTCCTCCTGAATACAGAACTGCAGCGATGATCACACTCCTGTGCTGTGGCTTCAGCTGACTTTGAACACCTGGACTTGGACATGGCATGGAAAAACCCCATTGTTTCCTTTAGGAAGGAGACCTTCCCCAGTCCATAAAGCATTGGAATGGGGGTGTTGTGGGATGTGCCCTCCAGGCTGTGCCTGGGTTATTATAAAAACAATAACAAGCAGATGACAAAGGGTAACCCTGCATGAGTAACAGGCAGGAGCACAGGGCACGGTACACAAGCAGAAAATGTGGAATCAACACAAAAGCTGCATCACATTTCTCACTAGAAACTGCCTGGTCCCCATTCTGCCATCAGCTGTGGGGTGAAATGAGTTTACACGTTGTAATTGAGGGCATAATGGAACCAATTTTCTATAATCATCTCTACATCCCCAAAGCAAACCCTGAACTGTCCCAGGAACACATTCCCATTAACTGTCTCCAGGCTCCACTTCAGTCACAGAACTTTTCATTCCAATGTTTACTTTATAGTGGTGCCATTATGAAATATTAGAAATGTTAATATAATGAAGCAGATGCAACTTGGTTTTTTTTCTTGCAATATCGACTTTCTGGAAGTTATGAAAACATGACATTTTGCAAAAAGCAACCAAAAAACTCCACCAACAAATCCAAATAAATGAAAAGAGGCAATTTAGATGCAAATACACTAAATATGAGGTGCTGCTCTGCTGAGCCCCTGCACAAACTTTGACACTTCTTGAGGGAGGAGATTGGGGACCAAGCTACACTTTGGTCCAGGGAAGGAGGAGAGCACATCTCTTCTCCTCATTTACAATGTTCATTTTAGATATTTAGATGCTGAAGTCAACAAGGTGCTTCAGCACATGCCTGAATCCCTGCCCAGCCAGTTCCTTCAGTGCCATAAAACAACGGTTGATAATTTGCACAAGGCTTGAGAGACAACTGGTGATTTGCACTCCGTAAATCCAATGAACTTTTGACGTCTCCCGTTGCCTGGGTGAGGCGAGACATCCATTCCGCTCCTAACGGGGGAGAGTTGAGGCACAGCATGATTTGTTTTCCTGATGGAAATGTGGCACAGAGCTCTATTTTGTGAATGGCTGATGGATCTAATGAAAGCATTATCCCTTCACCACAATACAAAGTAAAATGAGATGAAACATTTGGAGGTGTTTAGGCACTCACAAACACAGGTAGGAACTCATAAAAATCCTTTTAAGCAGCTGCTGGCAGATGTAGGCACTAATATTTTAAATATCTGGTTGATCAGCTATGAAGGTGGCAGAAATTGGTCCTTTTCCCTCCAACACTGAGGAAAATCAGGGGTCAGAGAAATTCAGAGAATGCTGAATCATGCAAGGTGCAAGGAAGCAGAACTCTGGAAATTTCTTGTAAAGGTATTTTTTTTCCCCCCATGGGGAAAACTCAAATTTTAAAATTCTGACTTCATGTGGAAATCTGGCAATTTCAGTCAGGCATTAGTTGGGAAAGTTTTTTAGGTCAGCCTGGGATTGTGGATAAGGGAGGAATGAGTAACACAGCCTCAGAGTCGCTGAAGCCCTTGTGGCTCTGGGATGTTAAGAGAGCAGACTCAGCCTTATATATCTTATTCAATCAGAGAATGTATAACTTCATCAGAGCTGGCTTCAACTTTCAAGTAGAAATAAACCACTTCTATTACTGGAAATTGTTAGATACTCATATTACAGCCAAACAGCCCAGCTTGTTTTGCCTTTCTGTATTCGCAGCTGAAGGAAGAGAACAAAAGGAAGAAAAAATCTGAAAGAGAGGCAACAGCAGAAGCAAAAATCCAGCAATAGGTAAAAAATGTACCTATTTATATGTAAATCTTCTTTTTACTTCTAACAAAATGCAAACCTCATCTCAGTTTGGGATGTTTCACTAGGAGGGGCTGGCTCTGAGGGAAAACCTGGAATCATAAACTCTGAAATCATTCCTGGGCTCAGCTTGGCTGAAGGGCTGAGAGCACAAGGCAGCCGTGACAGGTCAGCTCATCCAGGGAAAACCAGGGCTCTGTGTGGCTCCTTCCAGGGCCTGGCAAGGGGCACTCGTTGGTGCTTGGCATTGAAGGCACCCTCAGTTTTATACCCTGGTGCTCAGGAAAAGCCAGCAGCCTGAGTGTGCCAATACACTGTTTGTGGCTAATCCCTGATATATACAGCTGATATCTAGTGTATAATGTAGCTAATATCTAGTGTATAATGTAGCTAATATCTAGTGTATAATGTAGCTGATATCTAGTGTATAATGTAGCTCTCTAGGTAATGTATATCTAATATAGATTGCTAATATAGCCCCAAACAGAGCCAAAGCACCAGCACAACCCACACCAGGGCATGGCTGAGCTGCACAGGGCAGTTTGGACTGGTTTCTCTTGTCAGCAGCACCTGTGTGTCCCCAGAGGGCACCGACAGCCCTGGCCAGGCTGAGGACACGTAACCCCAACCCTCTGGGAAGGGAGCAGTACCCAATGGAGGGGTGGCAATCCCTCCCCTTGGGTCTGGTTTCAAGCAAACCCTCCAATAAAGGGGAGGCTGTCCCAGGCTGCAGCCAGCTCTGCCAGCCTGCCCAGAGCAGGCTCTGGTGAATCTGAGCTTTACAGGATGTCTGAAGGGCATCGTGTTCCACTCCCAGAGTTTGGGAGCCCACGGTGCCACAGCCAAGGACATCCAGCAATTCCTGGGGCTTGTCCCCTGCACATGCACCCCCAGATATCTGAGGAAGACAGAGATAAACACCAAAGGTTTCCAGAGATCCAGGGGGGATATCTGGTGGTGTAAAGTCTGGTTTCTGTCCTCAGTCCAGAGCTGGCATTATTGAGATGACCCCAGTTGTCAAAAATCAAATCAGATTTATAAAATGCTTTCAGTTCTAGAGGAAAGGTACTGTAGAAATAGAAGGTGTTACTATTATTATTATTATTATTATTATTATTACTACTACCACTATAAGACAAGCTCCCCATGTCCCTTGGTGATAATGCAGCTCTCTGGGAGGGATAAACTATGGAGCCAACATGAACCAGATTATTGCCTCATAAAATGGGACACCTGCCCTATTATCCCTTAAATAATAAGTACATAAAACAAATTTGACTGTAATAATAAAACATAATGGTGAAATATTTATGGGTAATTTTTCAATGCAGCACACAAGGATTAAGCCACACAATTTCTGTTGGCTTTTACAAGAGTTGCTCTGGCAAATCCTCCCCATGAGGTCCCACAGAAACTGTCCTGTAACATGTCTGGGGCAGCATAAGAGGGGTGGTAAAATGAGAGGGGGATTTTAGAACGTGATAAACAAGCAGAGAGCCCACACTTGCCCTCAGCAGGCACAGAGGGAGGGCGTGCTTCGAGCCAGCCAGCCAGGACCAGGGCTACTGGTGAGGAAAAATTGCAGTCTGGTTCCTCCTCCCTCTCAGGTGTGTGCAGATAATGCAGCTGGGCAGGAATTAACCAGAGCAAAGGGTCAATTGGGGCAGCCCAGGAGCTGGGACCACCTCCCATCACAGCCCCAAAACCCCACAAAAACTCCCAATGCAAACTGGGCTTAGATCTGTTTGCAGATAAACAGCACTGACCCCTTAATATGACAAATGAACAAATAATAAAAAGAATTACTTCAGGGATCCAATCAAATTACATCTTTTACATCTCAGAATTTCTCACTTACCTCTCACCTTCGCTAAATTCTTGTAAATGAAAAAGCCACAGGGAGAAAAGAAAAAAAAAAATCACATTTTCTGACTGTTCATTTGGCAGAACAGTACAGATAAACAGGTTCCATAATTTCTTTCATACAGTTATTTCCATATTCATTTCCCTACTCTTCTGTGGGATGACTTCTGATAGAGCAACAAAGAGAAAAAAAAGATTAAAATAAGGAAATGTATTTCAAAGCAAGAGAATTTATGAAAGGCATCTGAGGCAGCAGAACCTCTAACCTGTGAGTACTTTCAATGTACTTTAGATTTTAAGTTGTCAGGGTCACATTCTCAGTTTTTGAAAAGCACTCACGTCTGGCTCCTGAGACAGAGCCTGATTTAGTCTTTTATAGGCACATAGTACATGCTCTAATTAACCCAACTTAATTTTTGAGCACAGCCCCAATGCCTAATAGCCATGATGCAATATTTAGCAGATTATATTACTTATTATTTTATAAGCCACCAGATAAAAATAAGGAGAATATCTGAACTGCATCTTTCTTTAGCACTGTCTTCCAAATAATCGGATTATTTTGATTTGCCTTTTTTTAAAGCACATTGAGGTTATTTCCTGCTGGTGCCTTTCCAAGCCAAAGGGAACACCTGGTATTTTCCCCAGGTGTTGCTGGCTGTGGGTCTGTGGGGCAGCCCTGGGTGTTTGGGTGAGTGGAGAGGCCCCACTGCCCACTCCAGGCTCTGCCCACACCCCCACTAAAATCCCTGCCTGCAGTGCCAGGCATGTTGGCCGTGGCTCTGCAGGTACACGCTCCAACCCCGCCAATTTTCCACCAGCAGAGCCAGGACACACAACCCCCCCTCGTGTGTGTGTGTGAAAATCCCTCCCTGTGCTTTCCTGTGTGCTGCCTCCCTGCTTGAAGAGTTTCTGTGTTTTCTCTTTGTATCATTCTGGCTCCGAGTACTAAAAGCCACATCCTGTTATGTTTGGTTGCTAGGTGGAGAAATGTTATCATGGGCTTCAGCAATAATTTATCCATAGAGCTAGAGGAGCTGTCATGTACTTCTGACAGTGAGCTGCAGCACTTTATCAGCTTGCCTGTAAATCAACCGTGTGTGGGTGAAGATGCCAGCAATGTTTGATCTCTCTCAGACACTCTAATAATCTGCTTTTGTCTGATTGATTCCTTCACATCACCAAGCACATTGCAACCGAGAGTGGAGTGCCCTCTGTTTATCTCCGTTGGTCATCTGCTGGAGGGCAACAGGGCAGAAAATGCTGTTCTCGCTGAGATGGAAGAGTTTTTTGGAATTAGGGGCTTTACATCATATCCTGGAGCAGGTTTAGTCCAGTAAATCAATGATAGCAGAATTGAATGCACCATAAATACCTCAAACCGTATCTCTTACAAGAATGTAAGAGTAATTCATAGAAACAGGAAAGGTAACTTTGCTGGGAAGAATTACGACCCCTACAAGCTGGAGACATGCAGGTCTTTTACGGCCTGTGTTTACATCTCCCCTCTTGAACTTCGGGGAGAAATGCTCTGCACTGGCATTTGGTTCCAGGCACTTCAGAGAGAATATTGAGCAGAGCAGGACGCTGTCAGAATTGATCACTGCCTCTCAACCCACAGCCCAAGTTTTGCTAAATGTCTGTCAGATCCTGTTCCAGGCGGGCGAGGCCGGCCCGGCCTGCTCGGCCCGCGGTGCCCAAAGCCCCCATCGGAGGGTGGGCACAGAGAGCAGCCAGGGCCCCTCAGGGGGACAGGGAAGTGTGTGCCCATTGCAGGGATAAATGGAGCTGCTTGGCTGTATTCTGTCCACCACACCATTCCCCCAGCCGAAAAGCAGGAGCTGTCTCTGGCAGCAGCTCATTGTGCGCCGACCCGGGAGCAGCGGCAGCCTCGGACTGCTGCCCCCTCCCAAAGCTGAAATCTCGTGGCTGTGGCTGATTAAATGTGATCTTGTGGCTGTGGCTGATTAAATCCCATCAGGGGAAGCATTTGGTGGTGGTGTCCCCTCTGTGGGTCATGCTGGGATGGCACAGGCAGCAGGATATTTGGGGAATGCACTAATTTCAACCAAGTACACTGAGGGGAAAGGCTGGTGGTTCATAGCACCACTGAATGCTAAAAAAGGGTGAAAATTCACACTGCATAATGTATTTGTAATTGTGCTTAAGGCAATGAGAGGAGAGAAATTCATGAAACAAATCTGGCATACGGTGTAGCCCTCTGTGGATGCTGCAGGAGCAGCTCCAGCTCCTCCACATTGAGTGCATGGAGCAGAGGAGCATCAAGAGTGGATCCACAGCCTCTTCCTTGGCCCATCACGGGGATTTCCCCAAACTGTTGTATCAGTTGGGATGGAGACTGGTTTCAGGGGAAGGCAGCCCCTTCCTGTCCCCAGCTGGGTGACCACATAGGCAACACCTTTTAGGGGCAGCAGAGGGGCCTGTGCTGCCTCTCCACATTTCATAACCCTTGCAGGGAAAATTAAATTTCCATTCACAAGAGTTTTTTTTTTCACTGCACACATCATAAAAGCAAGGGAAGTGATAAAAGCAAGGAGACCTGAAGTTACAGTGTGCAGCAGGGTGTATTCTCTGTTCTTTCACCAAAAGGCAGCATTAAATGACTTTTAGTTTCAGTGAGCATTACAAAACAAACATTATTGTCTCCTCAAGGACCTTAAACTGGCCTCCTTTCATCACTGCACTGGAATAGGGGGTGCCTGTACAGACAGATGTATGGACACAGGGACATCAGGGCTCCTGCACACTGGGATACCCAAGGCAGCTTAGGAGGATTTTAAATGCAGAGCTGTATTCCAGTCTGGATACAGCTGCTTGACCTCTCCTTTAACCACGTACCCACAGGGGTCAGTGATTCCCAAGGTTTGCTGGAAAACACAGCCAGAACCCTACTGGCTGAAATCAGCAGGAAAACACTGAAAGGCCCCAGTTCTGCCTCTCCTTGTGTTGATTTAGTGATGGTGGATGTCCAAGGAGTCTGTGCTCAGACTGGCTCAAATAACTCTAAATCCTCAGTGGTCTTAAACTTACACACTGTAAACTCTTCTTCAGCTTTATATCCCAAATTAATTACAATAAACTCACTATTAAGTCTCAAATGCTACTCATATCTAGTATGGCAATATAAAGGTTGGCCCTTTCCGAAGAGAATTAGAAAATTCAAAAAAAAAAAAAAGTAGGAGAGAAAATAAAAAAGAAGAAGAGAACTAGAAAGGAGGAAAAGGAGGAAAAGAGTAGTCTAAGGAAACTACTTGTCCAATAACATTGAGATGTCCTCAAGGGACATGTATAAGTAGGAGATATTACATGGCTGAACAGTAAATATCACATTTCTTTTTACAAGCATGTTTCTGCATTTTATTGTATCTTGACTGGCAGATAAATAAATTTTGACTATCCAGTCTAAGAAAGCTTAGGATCTGCAGGCTGTGTTCTCCATGGCTCTCAGTGGTCAGTGGCATTTTGTTATTCCATGACAGGTGGATTAATTGGATCTGTGTTCAGATCTAGAAGATTTAATACGGTTTTCATGAGCAAGCAAAAGAAATTAATAAATGCCCCAAGTGCCCCCCTGCCGCCCACCTTCCAGCTGGCACTTTGTGGCACATGTGGAAATAGATGCAGCCCCAGAAGCTGCAGGAAGGAACCACTTGGGCACCTCTGGCTGGCCTCCTTCTGAAGTATTTTGCTGCTGCTGTCAGGCAGCACTGTGTTATTTCCTGCAGTATAATCCCAGAAAGGAGGATTTCTGGATCATCTACCCGAGTGTTGGCCAGGGCTGAGTGATTGATTGAGGTTATGACATGACTTTTACAGACAGCACTTGCAGGACTGAGACAAACACATGGGACTTGCTTGTTATTTTGTGGTAAAGGAAAAACACTTGGAGCTGGGAAGGGGAATTTCCGGCAGCTGGGAGACTTCAATAATTTGACATTAGACTGTTTTTGTTTGATGGTGGGAGACAGGTCTGATGAAACCAGACATGCAGTTTACAATTCTAATTAATATCATCAGGGTGTTAAAGGGAAAAAGCTCCCCAAGTCATTGATTCAATTCCTTGGGAGATGCATTCCCACAGCCGTGGTTTGCCCCAGGTAAGTGCCCCTGTGCCCAAAGGAATCATTTCCTCTCTACAGGAAGCACCAGCAGGATGGCAGGTTTGGAGCACAGAAGGAAACATCTACAGAAACACTATTTTTAATACACTTGTTTCACTTCTCAGGGGTAAATCAGAGCCCTGCCTGTGAGCAGTGTTTCAGCTGTAAATTCCAGCTGAATAATTCCCTGTGTATTGAGCCCACCACTGAGCATTGTTAATCTCAAGGTCCTTGTAAAGAAAGGATTCAATTTTGAAGCCTAAATCAAGACAATTCTGGTAAAATCATTTACACATTATATTATCTATAAAGGATATGGGATGAACCATAGCCCTGAGAACAGGGCCAAAACCACGATGGAAGAGCAGAAACACAAGTCCACGAAATGAGGAAATAAATAGGATAAATCCTGCCTGTAGGAATAATATTCCTGTCCTTTCTGGCTCTTTCCTGCTCAGGAAGCACTTCTGGTGTAGGAGAGAAGGGCTTAAGTTCTTTGTTTTAAAGCTGGATAAGGGCATCAGTGCCCACTCATTCCAGAGTGGGAGCACTCAGGTGGAAATGGGGGATCCAGATTTGATTCCCTCCTGTGGGAAGGGCCTTTACTGTGCTGCTGGTGCATTTCCTGAAGGAGAACCTGGCAGTTTAAGATGCAAACGTCTTGAAATGGGTCCCTCAAAGGGGACCTGCTCACACACCGAGGTGTGATATTTTCTGCTAACCCTGCCAAAAGGGGGTTCACTTGGATCAGCCCCAAACCACGGGGCTGGGAAGGCACTGCAGGGCAACAAAAGTCCTCAGGATGGCTAAATTCCCATTTATCTGGACAAGGGCTCCTCGTTGCTGATTTTCAGCAATATTTACCACTGACATATCTCAGCAGATCAAAGGAAGCTGCTGCTGCTTAGCATTTCTGGCCTGTAATCTGCATTAATGTTTGTGCTCTTTCCAGACTTATCTGAAATGTTAATGAAAACACTGAATTTGCCCCAAAGCAGCAGAAATTTGGAGAAGAAAGTGGAGTGAAATTTTGCAGCACTATCTGTGGATCTCTTTAATGCAGAGGTGAGCCAGGCAGGTGGTGGGTTAGAAACCATCCTGAACTGCCCCCTTTTGTTCACAGGAGGGGTCACAAAGGTGCACCAAAGTGCTGCAGCTGAGCCTGTTTTAGCCTGAAAATGTGCAAATGAACCAGCAAACCCTTGCAGCTGGGGGGTGGCTGCAGGAGGGGACCAGTTTGTAGTGTTCAGGTACAGAGGTGTTGCTGTCTTTTCTGCCATGAGAACACATACCTCTACCTACTGAGAACACATAAACTACCCCAAGAGGGGAACCTGCAGCCCCACCGCTGCCCTCTCCCTCCTTGCCAGCTCTTCACAGAATCATTTAGGTTTGGAAAAGTTCTCCAAGATCATTGAGTCCAACCTTTGGCCACTCTTGGTACAAGATGCATCAGTGTTGGTATCAAACAAACCAATCAGAACTTGCCCTGGTGAAAATACCAAATATTTCAGTACTTTTTTCTGAGAATAGATTAAAAAAAATAATGAAAAAATATGATTGATACAGAAAATTTAACGAGGGCCATTCTGCAGATAGAAATTAGCATCTAATGGCTCATTTCTTGTCTGGTTCAATCCCATAACATTGAGGATATCCCAGAAATCAGGAGAACCTGGGACCATGTTGTAATGTCCTGCCAGGCAGAATCAGGGCAGCTTTCACTGATTCTGGAGGTCTGGGGGTGCAAAATCCATCAGTGACAGACACAAGGCATCAAGGACTGAGAAAAGAGAATTTCATTTCAGCAGGAGGTATTCCCAGTGCAAATGAAAGCTGCTTCTCTAGACATGGTATTAGAGATACAGGGAAACTGCAAATTGAGTATTTCAATACCTCTCCACCCCTAATTTTAAGCAGTTAAAAAAAAGAAATAAAGGAGAGTGAAGGGAGGCTCTTGGGTTGTGTTCAGAACAATCAAACACCCTGGGATTGGCTGGTTTAGGGAACTGTTAATGGGATACAGACTTTTTCAAGGTCACTGGTTCAAGTCTAGCCCAGATTAGGAGTAATTGGAAGTCATTATTACTTGATGGCTGCTCAGTGGTTTAAGTGGAGTGGGTTGGGGGGACTAATGCAGCACTGAGGGAACACCTGGCCATCCCTCACCCACAAAGGAGACCCTCTTGATGTCAATTCAGAGTTTTCCATCAGGAGTAAATTTAAAGACAAAACATAAAATAAATAAATGTAAATAATTTATAAACAATCTGTGTCACCTGTTTTCTCAGATGTGTCATTGGTACCTCAAAGCTGACAATCCCAGAATCACTGAGGTTGGAAAAGGCCTCCAAGGTCATCCAGTCCAACCTGAGACTGATCCCCACTGATCTTACCTTGGTCAATCCAGTCACAAATAACACCACCCTCTCGAGCACAGGGCAAAATTGGTTTGGGATTTATGGTAATTCACCAATAATAACAACAGACTTCTGGCTAAACTGCATGCTTTGAATTTGGTTCACTAAATTATATCAAAAATCTTGGGTAGAGAGATGGAGTGCATAAAACTTACATAAAGGATTTCATTGATTTTTAAATTCATTCAACTCCCCCTGGAAATCTTATTGTCTTCTCTTTGGGTTTTATGATTCCACTTTTATGAATCAAATTTGCAAACTTTGAACTTATTCAGCCTTGGAATGTGCTCAACTATATAAAAAGCCAAAATAGTTTCTCCCAAATAATCTCAATTATTCTCGATACTTACTTGCTATTAATTTATTTAATCTGAAATATTGCTTAAGAAAATGATTAAAGTGCTTTCATTGGGATGGGGTTCTGAATGGACAAGGCATTTCGCATTGTTTGCTGAAAATCCATTCCAGTGCAGAATGTTTTACTATTCCTTTCACATGCAATTATTCCTCTCGGAGTTAATCAGACAATTTTTCAAAGGTGTTGTCATGAAATAAGACTGGCTCCATGCCTAATCCAATATCTGCTGCTCAGTAAACACATACCTCAGGATATATGTTTCTAGCCAAAGATATACATTTTCTAGGCAACTGAATTTTAGCAGTGACAGAGTCAGAGGCAGGAGCCCAGCAGTACAAACAGATATTTCCTTGATGGAGATCTCATTGGTATGCAAGCTATTTTTAGTTTTGTGCTTAACATGTTTTGGGCAAAAAAACCCCAACTCGGAGCTAGACTATTTCCTAAGTAATTCTGTATGGCACGTGCCGTGCTTGGGATTTGTCAGTGACTCAGGGCTTTAAAGGAAAACAGAAGACATCACTTCCCTGGCTCTTGCTGCATTACTGAAGCAAAAAGGAAGCATCTCTGCAGAGTCACAGTGAGCAAGCCCGAGTGCTACAGCAGTGACTGCCGTGAGGAGCCCTCCCTGGGGCTCAGGAATTAAGGGTTCACTCAGCAGCAATGCAGAAATTAGGAATCTGGCTGTCCAAGGGACAATCTGTAGGAACTCTGCTGAGACAACAACCTACACTGAAATCAAATCTGGAGTAAATCTTGAATTCCCAGCATGGCATTTCTGTGTTCTGCAGGATCTGAGGCTCCTCACCCTCACTCAGCTGAGGGACACTGGAAATCTGTGAGCTTCCTTTTGCAGGGTTTCCAAGTTCAATTTGGAGGCTAAAGAGCATCAGCTAATCCCCAGGGTGGTACCACTAATCCGAGGTTCTTTTGTGGTGACTTTTCACCCTGAGGTTTGTACCTGGATCTCCCTGCTGAGCACGTGTGTGAGCAGAGCCCTGCCCAGACCCCTCCAGACCAAACCCCTCGGTCTGATCACAACAGCAAGCCCTGTGTGCCCTGAGACAGCCTGCCCTGAGCACGAGTGGGGCAGCTCAGGGGGAATATTCCTCAGTTTGGGAATGGAGTGAAATCACATCCTGCTCACTGAGGAGCACGGTGAGTTCCCAGCAGGGTCCTGGAGAGAACTCTGGGACCATTCCCACAAACCAGAGCTTGCAGGATCAGCTCCAAACCCACTCCACTGTCCAGACACAGCCCTGTATCCCACAGATATTTTTATCCAACCATATTTCTCCTGCTTGTGCATTTATTAATGCAGGACATGCTTTTACCTAACATCCAGCAGCCGATACAAGTGATTTCACCCCCTTGCTCCTGCTTTTGAAATATTATTTTGTTCTTAATTTTCAGCCTCCTCCAGCTCCTCCTTTCCCTCTCTCTCAGTTTTTTTATTTTGGTTGGTGACCACAAGTGTAGTTTCAGTAAATAAAGCTGGTGCTTGATAATGTGGAACGGCCAGGAGCTTAACTCTGCCCTTGGAGATCGCTTACATCAAACCAGCAATCAAAAAGTGGTGCAGATAAAATTTGTCATCAGGGATTTCCTACAAAAGAATTACAGTGGAGAAATAGCCTGATCGATACTATGGATTTTCACTGCAGGGGCTGATAGTCCAATTGCTGTGAAACACTCACACAGATAAAAGGGCACGGCTGCCACTTTGTTACAGACTGCTGACTCAGCCCAAAGCCTGTCAGGTATTTATAGGCCAAAGTGATACAGAATTATCACCTTGCAGTGCCCAGCTCTTGTTAGTTCTAAGATTGCCTCCCTTTATGGGATTGCTAAATGCAGGTGAATGGAAAAATGATGGCTAACAGCTGTCAAAATGCAACAGAATGAAGTACTTAAATCTTTTTTTATCCATTAAAAGGGTAACAACCAAACATAGATCATCGTGCAGACGTTGTAATGATATTTGGGGCCAGTAAACTAGGGGTTATAAACAATGTACATCTGATCAAAATGGTAAGAAAAATACAAAAGGGAAAAAAAAGCAATAATAAAAATTCTTCTTGTTACTTTACAATATGTGGCTTGCCATTTACTTTGCTGCTTTTCCAGGGGATCTCCAGGCCTCTGCTCAAGGCTGCTCTGGGCAACCTCCAGCTCCATCAATACCACGATAATTTTATACCCCATACACCACAGGGAGAACTGCTTTAAGAAAGCATTAGGATGGCTCCAGAAATTCTTCTTCCTTGCTCCAAGGCAATGTTTTAGACCCTCACCAAGATAAAAAGCTGGTGGGTGTTGGTATTAACTCACTGATTCCAAGGACTGTTTCACAGACACTTTGTAGGACCAGACCATGATGAGGGAAAGGAAATACTTTCATCTTTTGGTCCGACAGGAAGCACAAAGCCTCTCTGTCCTGGGGAGCACTCCAGGATTGACTCTCCCCAGCCATTATTCCATTGCCAGGACAGGCCCAAGGTGAGGAGGGGGCTCAGTACAGCCTGTGTTTATTTTTGGAGCTGTCTACAATGAGAGATTGGCCTTAACTGCTCATGGATGAGATCTGGAAGGTCACATGAGAAGCTGTAGTGAGACAGAAACAGAGACAGGGGGATCTGCACAGACTTTGCCCTAGCAGGGTGTCCAAGGTGTTCTTCTCCTCTTTGGTGATGCAGGGTTTGGCAGCTTAAAACCAGTTCCAGAACTAGTTCAGACATATTTTTTCAAGTGCTTTCTTAGCAGAGACAGGGCCAAGTTGGGCCTTAATACTTACAATATTTTATAACCTCTCACTCCAGCTCCCAGAAAACTTAACATCCAGTTAAATAATTTTTTCTAATATTCCCTTGAAAAATCCTGACATTCTCAGCACATCACCTGCTCTTAAATAACTGAGAATATTTCTTTTAGTTGTAAAATGGCATGTCTTGGTGTGCCAGCAACCCAAAGTTCACCCTTTTAGCACTCAGAATATGGCTGGGTTTAAACACATGTAGGGAAGTGGCCACCAATTTCCAAAGGGAACACCAGAGAGGGGAGGAAAACAAAGAAGAGAAAAAAAAAAAGAAGAAGAGGAGGCATTTGATTTTCCTAAGTGGGCTGTGCTCAGGCCAGGGATTATGGAGCACTGATGGGTCTGTGTCTCTCCCCGTGCTGCACCTCAAAGTCCCTGTTATTTAGAGGAGTCACTGAGGTTTTTTAGAGGAGGTTCAGAGATCCATCACAAATAATGTCCTGAAGGTCTCATTTACTCAGCTCGTTGTTTTTCCCCCATTAATACTGGTTTAAAAACCATCTCAATGTGTTGGAGAAACACAAACAGGAGGATTAAAGAGCTGACATTTTTTACACATCTCAAGAAGATCATGGCCAGCAGGAGCTGGAATTTGGAGCCATTTATGCACCTCATGTTTTAAACTTCATTTAATACCAGGTCTTCAAAGGAAGAAACACAGCACAAAACCTGCCAACAATATCATTAAAAACAACACAAAGAAATTGGACTTGGGAAGAAGTTTTTGGTGACTTTAACCACAATATTTGACTGCAGGAGCTTTGGGAAGAAAACGCACAAAGTTTAGATTAAAATACTAGAATATAAAGCAAAATATCAAATTAAATCATGATTTGGTTGCCTGTAAGAAATGCTGCAGGTTTCTGAACAAACATCTTCCCTAACCAGGAGAGAAGCCACACCTTTCTCTGTACTCCATAGGGAAAATTACTGTAGCACTTGTCTGAACTGCCTGGTGCTGGTAGAATCATCGCTGCTCTCATCAGAGTGTTGTTGGATGAAGTTTACTGTCACTAGCAATAAGCAGTAGATAAAAGGAGGGAGGGGAGGGGGATAAGAAAACAAAAGGGAAAAACAGAAGCTAAAAAATTCACCAGAGGTGAAAAAAAGGGGGGGGGGCAAAAAAGAAGATATACATAAACTAGCTGTTTTTGTCTTTCTAGTTGCTATGATGTGCACAAAGGAAATAGACTGAATAAAATCACATCTCAGGAACACCAACATAAATTCCCCCTTGCTTTGACAAGTACGTAATTTTGTGCAGTGATGCTCTTCACATCTGGAGAGTTATGAGGCAATTTCATTCCCATCTGACAAATTTACAAAGAAACATTAGAGAGAAGGGATTAGAAAAGCGAGAAATCTTTATAGACTTTTTCCTCAGGCTGTATTTTCCTTCCATCTTTTGGCTCTTCCTTGAGGAATATGTATGAGTGACTCATTCTGTATGAACGCCATAACTGAAACACTTAGCAGATAAGCAGAACATGAAATGTGCTTTAAATCAACTAATTGTATTTACATTATCTGGGAGGGCTGATCCCGATTGGCTAAAGTTGGGGGAAATTTGCTATTGTGCATTTTCAAGATAACAATTTAAAACTGAGGGAAAAAAAAAAAAAAAAAAGCTAAAATATTATGTCCAGAACTTCACAGAAAAGTCCAGGCCAGAAAAAGAATTTGCACTTGCAAAGCACTTCCCACCTTCCAGCTTTGTCTGACCTTTTGGGCCTCATTATGGGCTCATCAAGACCAATTTTACACACTGGGAAACTGAGGCAGATTAAATGATCTCCTGAATTATGGAGAGATTAAGTGCAACTGGAAAGCAGGACAGGGAAGGACTGGTTGGGCTGAGCTCACTCTTGTGCCTCTCACAGAGTTTTCCAAGGATGTTGAGCTCAAGAGAACATCCACACCTTGCAGGCCACCAGGTACTCAACAGAACACATTGATATTCTTCATACTTCTGAAAAAATATGAAAAAGGAAGGATGAGATGAGCAAGGTGTTGCCAACACCTCTGAAAGGCCTGGGAATTCCTGGCTTTGTGGCTGCCCCACCACGTGTTCTTTCTGCCCATCTGGTTCAGCCTTCTCTTTGCTGACAGTGGAAAACTCTGGCAGGGACAATTCCAGGAATAAATGTTAATAAGAAATGCTGCAAAGGCTTTGCTTGCTCCTGCAAGGTTTTAAAAGCCAGGCAGCCATGGCTGGTTGCAGTGACACTGCTGAACATGTGTAAGCTCAGCTGATATATGGCTACTACAGGACAGCAGTATTTTATCTGTGTAATCAGGATCAGTTTTATTAAAATTTCATGTTTTTCTTCACTATTTTAATACCAAAATGTTGTCATTGATTGCTCTTCACTGATGTAACACCAAGGAACTTCCCCCATAAAAGCTGGGCCCTGCCATCCCCAGCCTTTGTTTCCTTTGTGGCTCTCCTTGTAAGGTCATTTCAAGTGCTGGGTGATGGGACTTCCCTCCTCCTTCTATTAATGAAAATTATATGATGGTGCTGGGAAGTTCCAAAACATATTCCTTTCTTGGCACTGAGATGAAATATAATAAAATGCAGATGCTCTCTGATAGAGAGCACAGATGAGAATGTTTTATATCCACGGCTCCTGGAGAGGGCAGAGCATTGGGGACTCGGCTGCTGGGCCCAGTGGAGAGCCCCAGAGCAATCCCTGCAGTCTCTGGGATGGGACAGGGGACACAGGGCTGGGTATTCATTATCTTTAGGGCTGGGTATTCATTATCTTTCTGTGGGGCCCAGGTGGAACTCCTGGCTCAGGTTTGTGGCTCAGGGTCCGGCTGGAAACGGAGCCGCAGTCGGTGGGAGCTCGGGCAGGGAGTGGGGCTGGATTTAAACATGGTACAGGTTTTACTGTCTCTGTGTTTGCAATCAGCTCTGCACTGAGCCCAGAACGGTCCTGACTGTGCTCAGTCACCTTCTGTTCCATCTGCCCCAGCCCCTTCCCCCTCCACATGGACTGAACAAAAAGTGCTGTTCCCAGACTTCTGTTCCACTTACGGGGTCAAAGGGACACCAAAAGCCACATCTCCTTTTCTAATCAACAGACAGACGATAAAAGAAATGTTTCCTATGCTTTTCTTGAAAAGAAACTTTAACAATTTTCTTGTCTGGGCAAGATATTTTCTTTGTGTTTCAGGTAGAAGTGGAAGAGTTCGCATCACAAATGATTTCCACTGAAAACATTTAAACCTCCACTGAAAACATTTAAACCTCCTAAATATTTTAGGTTGAGTTATGAAGGAGCTCATCTCTGTGGAGAACTTCTTTGTGACTGTGCTCAACAGGTTTGTACAGCTTCTCTGAGAGCTGGATGCACACAGGATATCTTAAATAGAATATTAAACAAATACATGTTTTCAGGAGCACAAGTGTACAGCTTGCCCCTTTGAAAAGTCACTGCATTCCTAGCTCTCTTTGAAAATTACTCAATTGAAATGAAGGTGGAAAGTCTCTTTAAAATTCACTTCTGAAAAAAATAAGAAAATAATTCTTTAGATTTTTTTTTCTTTCTGTATGTGAGAGACATCTAAACAGAACCCATTCCACACTAAAGGTAGTGGAAATAAAAAAATAATATTTGAATGATTTTGATCATGATAATCTCCAATTGTTTTGAAAGTAAATTACGTTTGATAGTCTCTCCAGAATGTACTTACAAATTCATAGGAACACCATTAAAATACAGCATTAATTAACATCCTCTTTTATAAAGTGCTTCTAATATTGTATAAACAAGCAAGAATTGAAAAGCTTATTTTTAACTTGGATCTGAATATGCAGTGTGATCATAGTGAGTTACAAAAATATCCAAATAGCACTGGGAAATGAATTTTCACAGTTTGTTTCTGGTTGAAGACACACCAAAGTACCTGTCTTTAATTTGAGGAGCTGTGAACAAAAGGTACTTGCCAGCTTAGCTTCGTGTTTCTGAGCTCGTGTCAGTGCAGCCATGGGTGGAATACTGATGTGTCAATATTTGTTAGCCCAAATGATAATCAGGAACTGACTTGAAATAACTTAAAACAATCAGAAGGGATTGTGCTGCTTTGTACTGGGTTAAAGCAGGCCTGTGCCATATTTTATCTCTCCAAAACCAAAATCATCCCTGCAGGGTGAGGCTCTGGGGTGAGGCTGATTTAACCTGCCAGGCTTCCACCAAAGCCTCCATCAACACCAAGGACCAAAGGGTGGAGAGTCCAGGGGGCCTTCTGGGCACAGACAAGCTGGACATGCACCAGTCCAGCCTAAATTTACATTTAGAGAGGAAAGCAACACTAAACCCCCTCAAAACTCAAACCAGTTTTACTGGCTGAGATCCTGGTGGTTGTGACTTCACTTGCAGCCACGGAGGCAATGGTTGAGCTCACCTTGAATTGAAACATCTGCTGAAATCTAACATAAACTTTTAAAAAACAAATGTTGTTTGTATTAGTATCAAATTAACCTGGAGTCATAAACAAAGTCTAAAATCTTTGTAGGAACAGGTGGAAATGGGGAGCTCCTGTCCCCTCTGGAACACCTGAAGGAGGTCACAGAAACCCCTCTGCCAAAATCCCAGCACTGAACGTTGTTTTTTGGGTTCAGCTGAGCTCATGCAGGGTCTCTGAATATAAAAATTCCTGAAGTTCTATAAATACAAAAAGGGCTTTCCAAAATTCCCCTCCCTGCCCTGATGTCACTGCCACATCCTGAGTTCCAGGATGCAGAGAGGAAAGGACTTCTGAAGGACCAAGATCCCTGAGCAGCAGGGACAGATCTTTTGTCCAGAACCACAAACCTGCTATAAACACTGGACTGAAAAACACTTATCAGTACCAAGCATCAATAACTGACAAAGAGCAGCAAAACGTTGGTACCACAAGGGCAGAGCAGAAATTTCAGGGCAGTTCACATTTATTGAATCCTGGAACAACTGCAGGAGACTTATTGCAGGAAATTTTTACCCTTAAGGTACCAATTGCTTTGTTATGAAAAGCTTATTTGTGCTCATTCTCTTCTTTGAAGAGATGAGTCCTTAAATGGGTCATTTTTATCACTTTCTGGAAATATTTATTTATGCCCAGATGCACCTATTATGGTGGGAATAGTCACAGCACTGACGGTGGGGCCCCAAAGAGATGAGGAATATGCAGTTTGCAGGCACCTTTCATTAGATCAGCTGATTAGATGACAAAAAGACAAACCTTCCGAAAGACAAGCCCTTCTTCAGACTTTACATGTGATAGACATCTTGAAGACAGTATTATAAAGCTTGATATGATGCTTTAAATCACTGCTCGTTCCTAAGATCACTCAAGGGCTCCTCCAGAAGCTGCAAGTCCTCAAAAGTGATCCAGGAAATGCCAAAGTACTCTGTGCTTTTCAAAGGCTGAAACACCCCCAGCTTCCCGTGATGAAAGAACAACAGCAACTGGGTTTGGTGCTTTTTTGGCTGAGCAGCTTTCAGGTTGCACGTTTGGATGATTGCCCTTCTCCATATTAAAGAGGGGTGTTTATTGAGCAGTTACAGAGCTGCTGAGAGCCAGCTTTGCTTTGGGAGGTGTTCAACAACCAGCACCAGGAACTGTTCTCATAATTAACATCACAAGGACAGGAGACACCAACAGTCCTAAGAAACATCTGAGATGGAAATCAAAGGAGGAAGGAATAGCTCTGATTTTGTCCAAGCCCAGTCCCTACAGTGATAAAATTACACCCAATTCCATGTGGTTGTCCCTGGCCCTGCAGTGCTGGCTCCCCCCGTGCAGATTCCTGGTGCTGGGGGGGTGGAGGAGCCACTTGACAGCACCGTGTCACTGAAGAACATCCACGTGCAGACAGAAACTCCCACTTGCTACTTTAAATCAGCTTTCAGTAGCTTTTGTATCACCAAAATAGCACAAAATATATTTACCCCAGCCCTAAAAATCCATATACCCACTAAGGAATGCTAAATAAACTGAAATTTTGGGGTGCTGGGCACAGGATAATGCACAGACTAAATATTCTGACCTTGAATTTTACATTCTTTTCCATCTCTAATTTCTTGCACCATGTTTTCTTATTTCTAATCCTGATCAGAGCATGGGGCTGCTGCTTCAGCCTCAGGTTTTTTGCCAGAAGTCTTGATGTGTGGACAAGTCACTCCTGAGCCCTGAGTTTATCTCTCTAACACTTGCTTACCCCACAGAGGAACCACAAAGTTAGTTCCTGTATAAAGAGATCCAAAAATGGAAAATACAAAGGAAATGCAAAGTGATACCACATTTCTCATTTAAAATGAGTGGGTGACAAATTGCTCATCAGATTGTACAATTTGGGTTGCTCTTGCTTGCTGGCTAATTAACCAGTCTGACATTATGTTTCCTCCCTCTTGCATCCACCCTGCCTCTGAACTAATCAGGGTTCAATGACAGCATCGCTTATCCCAGGACACATTCCCATAATTAAGGTTTGGAGGACATCTTGCAAACTCCATCACATAGCGATAGGATTTTCTCTCCCTCCACTGCTGCGCCCCTGACATGTGACAAGACAAAGCCCTGCTCTCATATTCAGAACAGCAGGATGCTTTCCCACCTTTTAATGGCTGGCTGCTTCTCCTCCCAGCAGCTCTGACAGTGGGAAAGGGCTCTGCAGAAACGACTGTGCCTTGAGGAGTGAGACCTCACAGGCTCTGGGCACAGCAACAAAACCCCTCATGTTGCTATCAGCTGCATTTCTTGCTAAATCCAAATTTTTAGTGCAGGAACACGTGATCCCATAAGCTGTTTCCTTCCTACACTCATTTCTTCACTGCTCTATGGCTTCATTTGGTTTTCCCGAGTCCCAGCACACGCTGGCTTTGCACAGGATGTGCAGGACAGGTAGGGACACCCTGGATCATTTAGGGAGGGGACACAAGCCAGGAAGGATCCTGTTAGTTGAGTGCTTTATAAACCTTCATCTGCAGAAGCAGCAAGGACCTGAATGTTGGCTTTGCAGTGCTCGTGCTCAGTGTCTTCATCAGCCCTGCCAGAGCCACTCTGACTTTCCCCACCACAAAGTGGCTGCCTCTGCCCTGCTGTGGTAGCTCTGATTTCATTCAGCTGCACAACCCAACTGGGCCACCCCACCCAAGGTCTGCAGAGACCAAATCCAGGCAGAAACTGGTTGATCATCCCTTCCTTAGATGTTTTCTCCCTTCAGTTCCTCCTGGGAAAAGCTCGTGAGGAAGCCTGAGCACCTGTCTAAGCTGAAAGGCTGGACTTGGCCAGAGCAAAGTTTGATCCCATGAATTTGATCTGAAATTGCAAAAAACCCCCAAAACATCTGGATTCTACCTGCATTGGAAACTTCAGAGAAGTAAATAATTTCACCAAATAGATTTATACTTTCATTGTTTGCTCATCAGTGTTGGCTTTCCTGAGAGCACCCCCTGGAATGTGGCCACAAATGCTCTCCTCCAGGAAGCTGAAATGTCCTGGTGGCCCATTCTGAAAAGCAGGTGGAGACAGCACTCATTTTCTCTTGGTGCTTGATCCTGAAGTGCAGTTTTAAGCAGCAGCAGAAACAACAGCAGGATCCTACAGAGAACTTGGGAAAGGGAATATTCCCCATGGACAGAAATTCCTAGTGTTGGACAGCTCTTCAGCCAGTAGGAATAAACACCCTTGAACTGACTTCTGCAATACTGCACTACTTCATAAACATCTGTACCTGGAAAGCCTCCACCAGGCACTTCAAATACATTTTATGGAGACAAAAGAGAGTAAAAGTCAAATTTGTGCCCCTAAGATGTCCTAATGTAACGTAGTGTGGAAGGGAGGAGATGGGAGTGGGACAGGGGGTGTGGGAGCCTGAAGGGATTTGTGCAAGGGCACAGCTGAGGGGAACTGAGCTGAGCTGAGGGGAATATCCAGCATTGCTGCTGCTGCCTCCAGGCTGGAGCTGGAGCTGTTCCTTCCCCACTGTCTTTTGCATCAGCAGGTATTTGCTTTTTTTGGTCCCAAAGAAGTGCAACAAAACCTCTATTTCATGTATAACTTTCAAGGTCACTTGCATAAAATGTACAAAAAGCACATTTTTGTTGATGGAATGGCCTTTTGATAATGAGGTAATTAGTGATATTACAGCAGGAGAAAAGGGGGGGATTTCTTCCTCCTTTTCTCCCTTTTTGCAAACCCAGTGAAGTGGCAAATTTTGTCGCATTTGCTGTATGTGCACAATATTTCACCCAGCTCCACAAAGTAATGTGTTTTTTTGAGTAGCTACTGTATTTGCTGAAACTAAGTTATAATAATTTGATGACTGGGAACAAGATTAATTCAAGGAACCACTATTCTCATGACAATTGCAAAATCCAGTAGGGGACAGAGTGAGTATGACTAGAAATGTTTAGGCATCTCCCTGCTTCATCAGTGAGGAGCTGGAGATGGAAAAATATCCAGCAAGGCTATGAGGGGTTCACATCTCTGGAGGCACAGCAAGGTAAGCAATTAATTTCTCCATAAGGAAACCAGGGGCTGCAATCAAAACTATCATTGGAGGAAGCATGAATATCTATACAATAGGAGGATAAAACCCAGTGAAAGATATAATTACATTAAATTATAGCAACTGCCACGTAAAAGTACCAATGAAAGTCACAAAAAGGATTGTCATTTCCTTTGGAAAGGATGTTTGATAATATTGCAGTGCTCACATCCCCTCACACATGGAGAGGTGCCAGTTCCCCAACATCTGAGGGGAAAACAAAGCCCCATCCCAGCCCTGCTTACAGCACAACTGGGAACAGCACTTAGTTTGTCACTTAGGATGTGACAAGCAAAACTGCAGCTCCTGGCTGAGCCAGCTTCTAAAGGAATTTTACAGTTTTTCCCCCCAAAAAGCTACAACTCCTCGTACAAAGTAACACTGCCCTGTCCCTTGATCTCCCACAATATAAATACCAACCACCAATAATTCTACAAAGAATTATGGAGAAATGGTTCACAGATTAACATTTTCAGAGTGGAAGCAGATGAGACCAAATTTAGAGCAAGTAAGTGATATGCACATATGTTATGTAAAGGCCTAATATTCACTGAAGAGAAGGAAGTGCTTCTCAACTGCCTGTACCACAGAGCTGGGATTTGTAGATCTATAAATAGTTTGCTGGAGTTATGGAAGTACAGAATTACAGAACTAAAAAAGAATACCAAATTAAAAATTATCAGAAATTGAGTGGGTAAGAAAATTTTCTGTTCTGAATCAGAAGAAACCCCAAGACTTTCCTGCTGCCATTCTGTTACAGAAGCACTTTCCCCCAGTTAGGAGTTGGCTCAGGTTTGGCACCTGCTGGGACGGGCTCAGGGCTCTCTGCATTGTGGTTTTACAGAGCTGTGTGTGAGATCACTCAGTTACTTTTGAGATATTTTTGTGCAAACAGAAGAACTGCTGTTAAAGAGTTTTAGCTGTTCTGAAGTCAGTCTCTATCCTACCTTGACCAGATAACACTGGACATAAAAAAACCCCACCAACTTTTCTCAACAAACCTTGAAAGCAGCATATCTTATTAAGATTACTCTGGAGAAAGTGGCATTGCAGTCAGGCAGCATTGCAGTGTAAAATTCCCAACCAAGCAGAGAAATGACCTCTTTTAAAGGTTCCAACATCTTGCTCACTGTTGCACGTTGTTTTACCTGTTTGTACTTTATTTGTGGTGTCTCTGCAGGAGTTTTAATCAGTGCAGTCCCAGCAGAAGTGGATTTTCTGAATAGAAACTGTGCCTCAGAAAATGACACTCAAGTTCCCCCAGCTTAATGTCAGCACATGTAAAAGAAGGAGTCAGTGGGTACAAAATGTTATCTCCTAATGTCAAACCCTCGTGGCAGGGCTGTGCTGGCAGCAGCAAGTGCAAAGCAGGACCCATCTGAGCTCTGGGGCTGAAGTTTTCCCCATCAAGTGATTTAAGCAGAACAAATTGGAGCTTGCAGGAGGCTGAGCAGTAAAACCCGTGGAGTTGTTAAACTGGCTTTGCTTAAAATGATGAATTAGTTGGCCCATTTCTTTTCATGGCAAGCAGTGAATTTTGGTTGTCCATCAGAGGACGAGCTGTAAATTGGGTGCTGTGGGAGCAGAGAACAGGGCAAGAACCTGGGTTGTGGTGAGACCTCACAGGGAACTGCCTGGGAACAAGGTGGATGCTTTGGATTAAACAAAGCCACACACACAGATCCCACTGGCAAGGTCAGACCTGGCAGAGCTGGAATGGGGACAGCAACATCCCACGCACTGAGCACCTGCCTGGATTTATTCAGTGGTTCTATTTACAGAGAAACTCAGGGATTGGGTGTGAAGTATTTTACAACTTGAGGTCAAATTCGGGGTAGGATAAATTAATACAGCTCTGTTGAAGTCAGAGGAATTGTGCCCATTAATTCATGCCATGCTGCAGGGACAATACTCTAACAACAGGATGAAGAGAGATCCCTTTGTTGTTCTGCTAAAGCAATAATGAACCCCCTAATTTACTGTTTCCAAACCAGCTTATTCCATTTGAGAGAAGAATGCACTGGGTTGCACCTAGCCACCAAATTTGAGCACAGCTATTATTAATTTACTTTTTATGTATTTTCATTGTAATGGCTGATAGCAAAACTTGGGAAGAGGAGATGGTCCCACACAAGCAGCTGTGAAAAGATGTCCCAGAATTCAGACAAACAGCATTGTTAATAGACTCCTCTTGGTGAGCAGAGAAAACATAGTGTCAATCACGCCTGCTGACAGGGTGCAATTAACCCAGCATCAAATTGTAGGGAGATGGATGGGACCAGATGGTCCTGTTATCCTAACAAAGGATTATACAGAAAGTGTCCTTCGGAAGGAAGAGCGTTTTTTTAACAGAGACCTTTGGAACAACAAGATAAAAAAAGGAAGATGGGAGCTAAAGAGACATTACAGAAAAGGGAAATGAGCAAGCCATGGTTTAAATATGAATTCCAATAGTTAATTATGTGCTTTAAGTACAAATATATGTTATATTTTGATCATAATGATGCCTGCTGAAATTTATCCAAAAAGGCCTCCCAAAGGATTGACGTCAGACAGAATCACTGCAAATGAAGTCAGCAAGGAATGATCAAAAAATCAGCATTCTGGCTGTTCCTGAAAAAATGATTTCATTTATTAACCTAAAACTGCCCAAATGCTGCTCTCCTGGTCTGCTGCACTCAGGGGAAATACAAATTTTGAAGCCTCAATAGCAGCAACTGTACCTGGCTGAGCAGGGCACTCCCAAACCCTTCCCAGAGCCCTGCAGTGAGCAGAGCTTGGGATCACATGCTTGGAACTAAAGCTCTCACTCTGTGAGACAGATTATTAATTATGTGGAAGACACAACCGATTTCTGCAAAGAAATCAGGCAAAACAGGTAAATAAGAGGAATTTTTAGCAAAATAAAATATCCTAAAAGTCTGTTATCAGTTTCCCAGTGTCAGACAAACGATGCAGCAGGTGAGGGCTCAGGTCTGTCCTGCAGGCACTGAAACATCCCCCAGGGACTCCAGCTCCCCTTTCCCTGTCCCCACACTGCAGGAATTTTGCTGGCAAAGACATGAAGCTTCTGTGATATTTCCTGTGACTTTTCAGCTTATGAATCTCCTTCTTTTCTAAATTCCACAAGATCCAGGCTTGCACAAGTGGATCAAGAATTTCCCATCCTTGCCCTTTCCTCTCCTTTTTCCTTTCCTTTTTCCTCTTTTTCCTTTCCTCTCCTGACCCCACCTTGCATGAAGCCAAAGGAAATGTTGGGCAATGTGGATCAACCCAACCACAATTAGAAAAAAGGTGCCTTGCTTGACACCTTTTCAACATCCTGCAGTTAGAGGAACATCAGCTCTTTTCCAACTACGGAAATTATAGAAGATCTAATCAGCAGATAGGATATAGTCATAGAAAATGCACATCAGCACACCTTAAAGAAAGTAAAATAAATCCTGAAAGTTTAATATCCCCCTTTCTTGGACCTAAATAGGCCCCTTTGGAAAACTATTTTATTGTTTCTCATTAAATTAGAATTGTGCTGAGATGCCACTATCTACAATTTCCTATTATTATTAATGTAAAAAAACCCCAAAACATTCCATATTCAGCATTTCCCCAGTTAAAACAAGTCAGAACGAAAATCTGAGCAGTGTTTTTTCTTAATTCATGCTAATTTAAAAACAGAAAGTTCTTTACTTCTTTCCCCCCCAGTTTGCATCTGCATTTAAAGATAGCAGTATTTTCTAATGATAATTAAGAACCTTTAATTTATTGGTTTATTACTTCTGTGCTACATTAGCAGCTCTTACAGAAACAGCCCAGAGATACCACATGTGAACGTGCTTAATTCCTCTCTCATTAACCTCACAAACACGGAGCAATTTCCAGCCAGCTCAGACCTGGAGTCACTGGATTTTCTCTGCTTTCCAGAGGTGGGAGCTGCCACCACAACCACGAGTCCCAAATCTGCTGCTCACTGAAATTTCAGCCCTTGTGATCCTCTTGTGCTTAACAATTACTGCTTTAAAGAGGAGCTTGCCCTGGACCACCATTTACAGGTTTAGGGGATGTTGCCTTCAAGAAATGTTCATCTTTTTGTGCAGTTTGCTCCAGGCAGAGCACTTGGAATCAGGCTGGTGTTGTTATCAAGAAAACAGCAAGCAGCAGATAAACAAATGGATAAGAGGAAATCCAGTGTACTCTGAAGAATTCATAATGCAACAGTGGGGATCAACCTCACTGTCAGCCCAAAGACTCTTCAGTTTTCATTTGCTGCCAAAACAGAATTTCTGAATTTCCAGGCATTTCTAGATCTTGGTAACATTCAGTGAAGTCAAGTCAGGGCATGGAAGAGAAGAGCTACAGGACAGGGATTAGATAATAGGAAGGAATTGTTCCCTGGGAGGGTGCCAGGCCCTGGCACAGGGTGCCCAGAGCAGCTGTGGCTGCCCCTGGATCCCTGGCAGTGCCCAAGGCCAGGCTGGACATTGGGGCTGGGAGCAGCCTGGGACAGTGGGAGGGGTCCCTGCCATGGCAGGGCTGGCACTGGGTGGGCTTTGAGGTCCCTCCAACCCAAACCAGTCTGGAATGAGAACAAACACAAGGACAGTGGTTCACCAGACCAGGTTGCTCACTCAAAATCCCAGCCTGGCAAAGCTCGTGCAGGTGGATGAAGAAATCTGCACCACCTCTTATTTTTACTATTAATTCCTATAAATTCCCTGCTCTGTGCTGTGGGCAGGGGGATGCTCTGGCTTGGACTGTGCCCCTTGCAGACCCCTTTTAGAGCTGCTGTTCCCTGTCCTGGCAGGATCCATCTCTGGGCACCCCATGGTCTTGCAAAATTCAATGTCTCCTCCATCCCACCACTTGGAAAAGACTTTAGAAAGACACACACCCTTTCCCACCCCCTTTTTTTAAACTGCTGGAGAAGTTTGGAGCATCTGCAGCAGGAGGGATCCCAGGAGTTCATTAGTGGCCCCATTTCTGTGGCTCTGTGCCACAGCACTTCTGCCTGAGCGACCTCGACAGGCAGCCCTGTCCTCATATGGAGTTTTTAATAAGTGTCAGAAAGGCTGAAGTGCCAACCTATCCCTAATGTTACGTTTTGGCATCGTTAACCACCAGAGACGAAAGAATAAAATTGAAATGTCTGTCTCCAGGAAAAAAAGAAATCTCACCTGGGCTGAGTGTGAGGGAATGAAGGGCTGGGGAAAGCTGCAGGAGGATCAGGTTAAATCCCCTCCAGCTCCCCTGCTGCAGTCCAGAGGGGTCAGCTGGAAATTAGCACTGTCTGACATCTGCACAGGCAGATGTTTCAAAGCAGGCCTTTGGGATGAGCTGCCTTTGGGATGAGCTGCCTTTGGGACGAGCTGCCCCTGGAATTGGCTGCTGGCTGGGCTGTGCTGGTGTTTATGATGGGGAGAGGGGACACCCCCGGGACAGGAAGGATCACAGAACCTGCTGCTCCCGGCTGAGGGCACAAAGCACCTCAGATGAACAGAAATTGGGGAGCAGAGAGTGGCTCACCAGGAACTGAGGAGCAATGGGGAGCCCCCTTTTCCCAGCCACACCAGGGAAGGAGAGGTGGCTGAGACTGGGAAGAGGGGTAGGAGCTGCTGCCCCACCAGTGAGGGCTGCAAAGCTCAGGGTGCAGCCAATACTCCAATATGGGTTTGTATGAGTATTTTAGGGGATGCTCTTGGAAAAATTGCAGTATGGAATAAATGAGGCTTTAATTACCTTTGGTTATCCTGGGGTAACCAGCTTGGCTCTTTTTACCCAAAGTCAAATTACAGATGTATCAAGGAAGCTCCAAACCTGACCCTGTATTAGATATCATGTACTTTGTTACAAATATATTCCTAATACTTAATATTTATTACTTAGCTACACATAATATAAATATTATTACTTAATACTTATTAATGGGATTTTGGTGGTGAGAAGTTTTTTAATCCATATTTTCAAAGACTCTCATAGCTCAAAGTTTTTAATTTCTTTTTAAAATGAAACTCACTGTGTCTTTGGGCAAACTGATGTTATAATTTTAAGGAAGGAGATTTCTGGGTTTTTTTTTACTATTGCACTTCACTGAAAAAATTGTTTAAAGCTATGCTTTTTAATCAGCATTTTCTCAAATTGAAGAACAACTGATACTAAAGTAGATGGTAGGTTATAATACTTGTAATTTGCATAAAAATAAAAAACCCCCAGTTTATCACGAGTGTTCTTTCTAGCAAGGATTTCTAAAACCAGTGGCTAGGAAATATTGTTGATTTTCAGACCAAATCCATCTAATTACAAAAGCAAATCCACAGAATTGCCAGGGTTCATGGAAGAGATAATCAAATCCCGTTTGGAATGAGAGAGGCTCCACGTGGAACTGCTGACACAGCAATTTAATTACAGCACTTCAGCAGCTAAAAAGTTCTTTAATAGATATCCCATGTTCACCAGCTTTGAAAGGGATGCAGGAATTAAGGAAAACAAAACAAAATAGTCAAAAAAGCAGATGATTTTGGGTCTTCAAGATGCCCAGTTTTTTATAATTATATTAATTGTTTTGGAAAAACATTATTGCCATGTGCTCCTCACAAAGCAAGATCTATCTGGAGTTCAGTGAGGCTAAAAGCAAACTAATAATTTAATTCCAGCAAATATTAATGATCTCAAACGTATTTCTTGAGATATTTGTGCAGTAATTTCTACATTTATTTATGTACAAGCAAAAAGGGCTTTATTCTCAAAATCAGATCTTTACAACCAAAGTATCATAAAGATTCTTATTGATTCAAAAGAGTTTTTGCTGATTCTCATGTTTGAAATGGAACAGATTATTTTTTTCACCTTTGCAATGTTCTCCTTTTGTTGTAGAGTGTTAATTAACTAATTACAGTGAAAATTAATCTCACTGCAATTTTTATAAGGCCATGCAGGTGCTGCTGCCTGTTTCAGGAGAGACTTTTATTCCAATTTTGGCCCCACATCTTAAAGGCTGGCAAAGACAAACCACTGAATTTTTCCCAGAAGCTATTTGGAAGTTATACTAATGTCAATATTTAGCACTTCAGTGCTGTTTTTTCTTATGGAAAGCATGGTAAAAATCTCTGTATCCGTTTTATTTTAAGAAGAAATATTTAATTATTAAATTTCACATCTTTTAAACAACAGCAAAAAAGCCATTCAAATTTGGGTGCTAACAGGGAACAGTTTAAGATCTGATTTTGAGAGTTAAATTAACATCTCCCCCAAATCACATCCTCCTCAAGGGTCTCTTGGTGGTTGTTCCACACTGGGAACATTCCAATCCCTTTGGAAATTGGAGTCCATGGAGACCTGCACAGGCAAACGTGGCAGAACAGGGATTTGTCTTCAAACACCCTCTGGGCTGAGGATCCAACATCAACACTGGGCCATCCCATAAAATACTGAGGCCAACTCAGGAAAGCAGAGCTGAGATCTCAGTACAAATTCAACCAACAAGGACTGTCATGGGGAAATTGCTTTTTTTGAACTTATGTGGGACTTTTTAAACCAAAATTCCATCGAAACAGGTCCAGCCTTCCCCTCTCCCAGCAAAGCCATGCATTTTTGTTGTTATTTTCCAACACAGATGAGCTGGATGTGACAATTCCAGTTTGGGACTGGGGAATGTTTATTTTATTTTTACCAGCCCTAAACTTAACGTTGCATTTCCACAGGCCCCTTACATCAGCAGCATATAAATACCTCTGACCAAAAACCTGTGTCAGCAGTGCCACCAAGACTTTTTTCCTCCCATTACTTTATACTAAGATCTGTTAAACCCTGGCTCTGTCTGTTGGGCTCAGCTTACAGCCCCAGGAAGCTCGTTAAGCTCAGACTTGCACCCGGGCATTTTAAACGTTGCTGTGCCCTGGTAAATCCCAAAGTTTGGATGCTGCAAGTGGCTGCTCATCAGCTCCTCCTCTCATGAGGATGATGAGAGCACAATTTGGGCCTCAACATCTGCTTTGTACAGCTGCAAAGAACAGCCAGAAAGGAGGAAATGCAACCCCATATAGTGGGGTTCGAGTGGGTTCTGTGTGGAGTGCTGTCAATAGGTTCCTGTTGCTAAGGAAACCATTGCCTTGGTAGCTGCGTGTTTGCCACATCTCACTAAATTGGTGTCAATCTCGAGCAGGAACAACGGGGTGTGGCACTGCAAGAAATAAAACCCCAAATAGGCTGAAAGTTTATTAAGGACTGGTTTGGAAAAGAACCCAACCAAACTGGAAACACGGTTTGGTGACTCATGGAAAAGCTCTGATTGTGTCAGAGTCCTTAGGTGGCAAAGAGTTAAAAGTATTTGTTTAGTAAATAAAAATATTTTGTCTTCTAAAAGTTGGAAAGGCAGCCTTTTATGAGAATGCCCATTTTAGCTGTTGGAAACCTCAAGGTGCTGTGCTCAGGTGGCAGCAGAATGGATTGGGCACTAAGGCATTCTTTGTTTATACACATCCAGGTAAACTTTAAAGGATATTTTTACCCTCTAATATTAATAATTTGGTAATTTACAACCTCAGAGTGAGTAATTCAGGTTCTAAGCACACTTAGAAAACCAGAACTATTAAAATACACGATGCACTTTTGTGCACAATTACCAAGAACATTTTGTAAGGAAACAACTGAGTCTACAACTCCTGTATCCACTGGAGCTCCCTTCCCCTCTGCTTTCCAAGGATGCTTCTGTTGCTGTTGGAAAGAATTTCCTTGGGCAGACTGTTTTTGGAAGGGAGAGGTTCCAAATCCACCAGTTTAAAGGCTGCCCCATTAATGTATTCTGTTAACTGTGGGACCCCCACACCACAAACCAACCAAATCCCATCCACATGATTGGGAAATGAATTCAACAAAAGGGGCTGAAGACCACGAGATGAACCACACCGAGGAACACCATCATTATTTCTATAGCTACTCCAGACATGTATAAAATCCCCAACCCCAAAAACCTCACAGTTTCACTTTGTGCCCTTTCCCAAATTCCTCTAAAAGTCATTGTTTTGTCCCCCTCAGGCTGCGAAGGAGGAGGCCACGAGGAGAAAAGGGCTGTGACTCTCAGGGTGCAGGTGGGGTAAAGAGCACCCAGCTGTCCTAACTTCCACTGGCCCAGAACACTTCTGTTCCACAGGAGCTCTGAATTGGAGAATTTGGGTTAGGGAATGGTTTGATGGGGGAATGCAAAGCCCTAAAGCAACCCTGCCTCCTGCAGGAGCACTTCTGCCCTGTAGGAACTGCTCTGGGAACTTGCTCATCAGAAACAAGCTTGAGTGAACTTCTGTCACTCAGTTCAACAGAGATAAACCACAAAAAAAATAATCTCAGTTCAACTCTTGCTAACTTGGGCTTTTGGTTATTTTTTTTTTTCTAGGCATGTTCTACCATTCGAAGCTGTCCCAAACCCCCCAGCTTTTCCTGCAGCCTCAGGAAGAGGGCAGGTTCATTCCACTGAAAAAAGTAACCCTGATTATTAATGAATGGGTGGGGTTAGGCACAGTTACTGTGTGTGCCTGAGTGCTGCCTGTGGTGCCTTGAAAAGGGTGAAATACTTTGTGCTCAAGGTGATGGTTTTTCCAGGTGCTTCTCTTTAATTTGTATTCTTGGTGTTTTTGTGGATTGTCCCTTCAAAACTGATTTGCTCCAGAGGAGCAAAACTATCCTGGCCTCTCTTGTGCTAATTAAAGAGTCTGGTGCTTAACACTGGAGATCAGAAATGCTATGAGATATGGGAAATAAAAGTGTATCAGAGGACTTTAATGGGGACATCGAGGTTAATATCTGTCTATGCTCTCTCTTTTTGGAGAAACTGCAAGTGAGACAATTTATTGGATGGCCCCGAGTTTTGTGTTTGATTACCAAACCATTTCCTTATCAGCACAGCTCCCCATCACTGCCACCCAGATAGGACCAGCCAGAAACCCATCAGTGGGACCTGCACCAGAGGGGACCCTGCTCAGCAGGGCCAGGCACACCATGCAGAGCTGCCACCACTGACCCCACAAAACCCTTCACACCAGGCTAACGCTGATAGCAAACTGCTGAATATTCACCCAGCCACTCTGCAACAGCAATATTTTAGTTATTGTGAGATCGAGCTCCACAGAAGATCAAATAAGGAGAAATTGTTTCTTGGCACAGGTTCCTCCTCACTTCCTTCCCTCGCAGCCTGGAGCTGCAGGGACACAAAAAGTTTCCTGCAACTCCAAAATAAAAGCGTTGCAGAGAGCTGGTGGAACCCGGGGAGTGTCACACTGGCATTTGGGTATCATTGGCAGCTTTCCTCGATTATTGACACCCCTGCTCCTGTCCCAGCCTGCAGAGCTGCAGCCAAAGCCTCCAGAATTTGTCACTGTCACTTCCCAAGTGCTCGGCATTGTTCGGGAAATTGTATGTGTAAAGCAAACCTGCCTGCGCCCGACTCTGCGGGGCTGGGAGGCTGCTCCACACCGAAACAGAGGTTTATGTGTCCTATTATGTGCCCCAGCAAGAGCCATAAATAATTGTGACAAGGATTTTTTTCGGTGTTACATGTGAAAGTCCTTGACTGTGCCTCCTGCTCCAGCCCCCCTCCCTCCCCGGCACTCCAGCTGCCAAGCTGCATGATGATAGATGGCACTGTGCAGCAAATGACAGCCCGATAGATTTTTTAGTTTGTGCTTTAGAGAGAATCAGATATGCTGTATAAAGCAATAAAAAAGCATACTCACAAGGTGGGTTAAAAATAGCTGGCACAGCAGGAGATGAGTTTGCTGTTTGTCAAAAAGTTAGAGCTTCACATGCAAAGTCCAGGTGATGTGTTAATTCTTTTAAATCTTAGCCAGGAGTCATTTTCTTGGACAAACCTATGAGGTGCAATATTTTTACCCTTCCATCTTTTAATATGGAACACACTAAAAGCCTGGTTATAAACTTCCCTGAGTAAGGACAGCATCCAAAATGCAAGGAGTGCACTTGATCCCTAAAATGAGGTGAAGGAAGTCCTGAGTTTATAACAGGCTCTGAATCAAACAAGAGATGCTTGAAAAGTTGCCTTTCAAATCAGATCTTGAAAAGTGAGCCCAGACCCCCTGAAAACTTTCAGTCCTCAAGCCCCTGAAGTCAGCAAGGGTCTTTACTATGAAATTTGATCAAGATTATTTGAGACGCAATACAGAAAATTATTTTCATCTTCAACAGATCATATCTGACAAAAATACATGTTTAGGTTTTTAGGGTATATTATGTTCTCTCATATGCCCAAATGTAGTGATTTGGGGGTGATGGAGCAGCTGGCAATAGTGAGAGGGGGAATTCAGGTGTGCCAGAGCACTCAGTGTTTGTGCAAACTGCATTACAAAGGCACGGGGAGCCCTCGTGGCCAGACAGAAAAGCTACAGAAGGAAAAGGGTGAGAAAAGGGTGAGCAAACACCTCTGTTCTCTTCACTGGTCAAATCTGACAAGTACACAGTCAGAAGGCAAGAGCTTCTCCTCATGCTTAATATTTTTCAGTCATTGCAGATGACGTGGTGAAGAACAGGCTGTTCCCCTGGAATGCTCACCGAGCACAGCTGAGATGCACAAACTTGGAAGTTGTCCTGTCCTCTCCCCTGGATGTTCACTTGTTTTCCTCTGTGCTTTCTATTGATCTGGATCCTGGGTAACAAATGGCCTGGCTTCCCAGCCACCTTGGAAATGTCATGCAGGAGTCAACAAAATTACTTAGTGTATGTTTTATAAAGAATTACAGCTGGCTCTGAATTACTCTGGCTTTCATCTCTGCGAGCCCAGCCTGGTTCTCTTGGTGTCGATGGATGAGCAGGAGGGCCAGGAAATGATTCAGTGAGCCAGTGAGTTTCCCAGTTCATGGACATGACAGCCCCAGACATACTTATTCACCCTGCCTCTGTCTCATACCCTGCACTTGAAGCTGCTCTGTAATTTAAGAGTACTCAGTATATCAGATCTCAACTCTTTTTCCCCCCTGATTTCTGATGAATCATGTTAGGAAAGCTGTGGTTTTAACGCTGGAGGATGTGACATAATGCAAAACAGCACAAGAAGTATATTAAAAAAATATGTCTGTCAGACTTTATATGGCTGGAAGGGGATAATTTGAATTATATGCCCATAATTCAAATTTGAGGATAATTCAACACCCAAGCAGATACATTTCTAGCTGTACCCAGCCATCTGATATAATACTGGCTATTGTTTATTACTTACTTGTATGTTGTTACAGCGTCACCTCCCTCTGCTATGCTTAGGGGACAGTTTACATTTCCATAATAAAATCCATTTTCTACAGGTTTATAACTCAGTTTACATTTCACAAGGCTGCTGCCTGGCATGTGAATTTCACTTCAATTCCTTTTGGTTTAACTAAAATTTCAAACCAGCTTATTCTTTTTTTAAAAAAGAAAAATTAATCAATGCAATGGAGAAGTACGTAATGCCATTTCCCAGCCCAAGGAGTTTGAGTAACTCCCTGCTATTCACTTGGAAAATGACCTATTAAAGTCCTTTTTACAAGAACCTGATGGATTTAGGAGCAAATGGAACTACTTAAATAAGCAGATGTTCCAGCATTGCTATATTTAGAGATAAGGAGC
>JACBWW010000072.1:465065-618136 GCA_020086605.1 Lanius collurio | reverse complement strand
CACAAACCTCCAAACACACACAAAGGCCAGTAAATAAAACAAAATAACAACAAAAAATCCTATTGCCAAAATTAGGGGAAAAAAGCAACCCTGAGCAATATGTATTTAACTCTTGCCTGCACACCCAAAGTTGCTAGGGAACGAGGCAGCCTCACAAACTGCCACTACAATTACATTTACAAAGAGCTGACAAGGATTGACCTTTGCCTACTCCTTCCTGTCTGCCTTTTACCAGGCATGGAAGAGCCCGGTGGTTTGACAAACACGTTTGATGGGCACATTTGCAGACAGCAGGCTGTCTGCAGGGCGAGCTGGCCCTCTCCTGCCAGCCTGCTAAGAACTAAAGAAGCTTTTAAGAGAGCCACGGCTGTCAGTGCTGAGCTGCTCCAGGAAAGGGTGGGCTTCCCTTCCCTGAGCTTTCCCGAGCTTTGGAAATAGGAAATTTGTGTAGCACTTTAAAGCACAGAACTCCCAGCCCGATTGAGGGGTCCCATCATTGACTCTTACTGGAATTGCAATGTAATTCCTGGAAAAAATTGAAATCGAGGCTCATCTTGCCAAAAGCACACGTGCAAAATTTGCCAAGTGGAAGCTGAGAGTTTGTACAAAGTTGCAGGGGCTGTACATGAATATTCCTATATGGAGGTCATACCCCAAATTCCCTAAAACTCCCATTAATAACTTGTGTGCATTTAATATCATCAGCTAAGGAATTCTGTGCTGTTATGTGTATATTTTAGTAATTGCAACTTTCAATGGTAGTGACATAAAAACAATTACTTTTTGAAATTTCTCCCTGTATGTGCATTTGAAACTACACAGCCATTAAAAACAGTCTGTCGAATTAAAGGTTGTGCAATTAATTAAGTGCAAATCCTGTAAAACTGGACCAAGGAGAAAATTCATCAAATGGGTGAAATATGACCTATCTTGTCCAAAAGACAAATATGTTTAAACAAAATATGAAAATTGATGACAAAATTACTGGTAGCAAAATGCACACAGAGCAAATCTGAGACAGCTGCACTCGGATCCAGCACGGGGGGTTCACCCTCACGGAATTTGTGATTCATTATCTCCACTGCCTTGTAAAACTTTTGCCAGTTAATCTCCAAAGTACGGCCTTTGTACCTACGATAATAAAAATTCTCTATAAAATCCCATGGAAGTGTTTAGCCATGATTTACTGTCCCTTGGCACAATCAGATGAAATCCATTGTCACTGGATGTGGGTACCCAGCAGCGAGGTGTCCTCTGCCACCAGCAATGTCTGCCTTCCCAGCTGCTGCTTCCAGCCCTGGTGTGACCCGTGGGGACAGCCCCAGGGGCTCTCTCTGCTCTGTCCTGGCCACTGCAGCTGCCAAGGGAGGCTTCCAGGCTGGAGCAAAGGGAGGGTCGGGCTCTGCTCCCCGGGAACAGGGACAGGAGGAGAGGGAACGGCCTCAGCCTGGGCCAGGGCAGGGGCAGGGTGGGCACCAGCAGGAATTTCCCCATGAAAAGGGTGCTCAGGCCTTGGCAGGGGCTGCCCAGGGAGGTTTGGAGTGCCCATCCCTGGAGGTGTCCAGGGAATTCCTGGAGGTGGCACTCAGAGCTCTGGGCTGGGACAAATTTGGGATTGGACAGAGGTTGGACTCGGTGACCTTGGAGGTTTTTTCCACTCAATGATTTTAGGATTCTGTATCTTCTAAGCACCCAAATTTTTTTTCTGCCATGAAGGAACAGAGTTCCCTCAGCTGTGCCAGCCATCAAACTGGATGTCTGGGCCTTGTGGAAGCCACATGGATTTCACACACCAGATCCTGGTCACCATATTCTGGGTGACCATATTTTAAAGGGTTTTACTCTCAAAAAAACCCCAACCTAAAAATGAGGCTTTTTCTATTTTACCCACAGCAAGGCACTGACAGAAAGAGCTGTACATTCTATGCCTGACACAACTTGAAGGTACATTTTCCATATCCCAATAAATGATTCTAAAAATAAGGCATCAGTTGCCTCCTCTTGCCAGCTTTGGGCACAATTCCCCCCTCACTTATTTGCTGATGGGCTGCAGCTGGAATCCAGGGGCATACTGGGGAGCAGGATTTCCCCAGTCCCATTTAACTTAGTGTTTAATATTAATTAGATCAGACAAAAATAAGATACAGAGTGAAGCATGGTTGTCGTGGTTGTCTAAAAATATTAAGATATGAAATTCAAGGAACCAGAGAATATTTATGTTCCATAAAGCAGAAAAACCCACAAAGATGTGTGGGGAGGGTGCAGCCAGGATGGACTTTGCTGTGGGACAGGAGCATTTCAAGGGTCCGTGCCTGCTGTTTGTAAGGGAGGAGAAGAGCCAAGGACCAAGGAGCACTGAGTGACCACTTTCCCCTTTGCTTCCCTGCCCTCTCAGCCTGGCAGGAGCCAGCTGTGCCAGTGGGAAGCTGGGCACAGACAGGGAATTCTGCCAGGGAGCAGCAGCTCCAGATCCCCTGTGAGAACACCCCTCAAACACCCCTAAAAGGAGCCTCCCCTGCATCTCCCCGTGGGCAATGCCCGTGGTTCCTGGGGGGCTGGGTGGGCACGGGGGGCATGGACAGCCCTCCTGCCCACGCTGGAATTCCTGGGCTCCCCTCCCAGGGAGGTTCAGGAGCCCACAACCCAAAATGCAGGGAGAAGGGGGTGGTGCAGGGGGGGGTGGGCTGCAGGGAACCCAGCCTGTTATTTCCATATTAACATGTAATGGTGCCATTAAAGTTAAAACCACTGTTAAACTTGATTGAGTAAATTAGTTAATTAACCATAGCATCTAATTCATTCCTCCAAGGCATACCTCAGTTCCTCCAGACAGAATTCCAGTTGTACTGGCTGTGAATTTTACTATGATTACACTCCTGGAGTGACTCTCTCTTTGTCAATGAAGAATTCAAACTGTCCTTTGAATCTGAGATGATTAAAAGTTAGCAGGGAATAATGGCTATATTTCCTATTTATCTATTTCCTTTTGAGAATCTTCTCACATTTTCTAAATTCTTATCTTTCTCTGCCTTTAATTGGAAAAATTTATATCAAAAGAAGCTGAAGGTGGAATGTTTTGGTCATCTCTAGTTAAGACTGAATATGCAAAAGGTATTAGAGTTTATAAGGAACTCAAAAGGAAAGTTAACTAGGATAGGTTTTCCCAAATATGACTTTTTAATTTAATAATGTAAAATTTTCTTCAAACAGCTTTTTACAAGAAAAATGACCACAGAGCTGGGATCATGAATTTTGCACCTCCTTACCTAATTTACAAATAAGGTAGACTAAACCACAGATATTCTGATACAGAAATGCCATTTGAGCTGCCTCATTTGGAAATGTGTGTTAGATTATGAAATAAAATATATCTTTCAAGGTAGCAGAGTGTGAACTGAGCAGGTTTTCCTTTAACTGCTTTATTTTCCAATCTGGTGGAGGAGTTATCCTGTTGTCCTAAGCATCCCTGTAATCCATTCCTAGAACATTTCCAGAAGAAATTTAGTTTCAACAGAAATTCTGAAGACTTAAAGCTCTTCTTTTATAGAATTGCTCCAAAACATTCAATCAAAATACAATTTTCACTGAGAAAACCCCAAACAAATTGTTTGCTCACGTTCCTGCCCATGTTTTTCCAAGTTTCCCAACCAGTGCAGTAACAGCACAAGGTGGTGTTGTTCTTGCACTTCCCAACATCTCTTTGTCCCAGGTCCTGTAACTTCCACTCTCAGAGCACCACACAAGTGACCAACACACTTTTTATGTTTTTTAAAGCCCAGCATTTCCACTGAGATATTTTCCCCAGCCTTCACTGCCTTGGGGAATGCTTCATTTCAAAAACAGGAGAACACAATTATGGCAATTCCCTTATGAAAATATGGCCAATTTTCTGCTTTAACCAACGTAAAATTGATCTCTCAAGCTCTGTTTCCCGTGATCTCTCTGTAGATCTTCCTGCTTTTCCTCTTCTGCCACACCCTATAATGAAGATTGCCTAAACGAGCTCTGCTTTCTTTTTATTTTCCTTTTTCTAACAGATATTACATCTTGGAAAAATTGCTCTCAGTGTATGGGTGACCTCAGCACAAAGTGCAAATGTGACAGATCTCAGCCTTTATCTCACAAATATCCCAGAGCTCATGAGCAATCTGAATGAAAATAACTCAGATTTCCATGTTTTCTGCCCTACTGTCTCTGTTTCCCAGGCAGTGCCCAAACTTGGCATCCACAGATTCTCTGTCCTACCTATCAGGAAAATGCTATTTGTCCATTTAATATGTTTTGGTTTTTTCCATTGTCTACTTGATACAAACAAAGGATTTTGCTGAAGGTCAAGGTATTGATTGAATTCCCCCCAAGGGGCTCGTTCCCATCCAGTGACAGATGCAGGGGACCTGTGGGATAATGGACTCGTGGGGATGGAAAGGACAGTGGGGGAGATGCTGCTAAAATTGCAGCATTATTGAGTTATTTCTCCTTTCTCCCTTCTTGAGCATAAAAATGAAGAGCATTTTTGAAGAGAGAGAACACACAAAGAACTTGGGGGGTGTGAGATCTCGCCATGAGACCCTTAATTAATAAAGCAGTGAAAATACTTGACCATTTTCTGTGACATGCACTCTGCAGTGAAATGTTAAAGTTCTGACCTGCTCTCCAAATTCTTCCTAAAATTAGAAGCCATGTAGTGACAAGGTTGGGCTGAGCTGAGAGAGGAATTTGCTGAAGAGGAAACTCCTTCTTGAATAATTAACTCACTTTTCTGTCTGTCTCTTCCCTTTCCCCATCAGATTCCCAGGATGTGGAAGGAAGAAACATTCCCTTTCCACTCCTGATGAGATAATGATGATGATCTAAGGAATTTCTTGCTACTCTTCTGTATTTAATAAAGCATCCAAGATTAGTGGTTAAAGTCAGCTAAATTTACCAAATTATAGCACATAATTCATTTACTGATAGGTAAATCAAACCTAGGTAGATCAACTTTTACTCAGATCTTTGACATAATCAAAAAGTATTAATTTATTCTGTCATTACTCAAAAGTTGTGTTGCATTTTTAGCATCTTAAGTAAAAAAAATTACAAGAATAATACAAAAATAATAGTAATACAAAACCCCAATACAATATTGGTGCTGTTACTTTTACATTTATGGTCATGACCCTTCAGAAATGTTCCTGGATTTCTGTTCCACCAGGTTTCACTGAGTATAAAGAATGTATTGGCAACCAGGAAAGGTGGAGCTGTGATCAGAGAAGATGCACAGATGTGTATTGAAATAATAATAAAATAAATCAGCTGCTCCTAATGCTGGTGGATCAGTGATAAGATCAGAGTATACACAGCAGCACAGATCCAGTGCTCCACACTCCTAAATAAATGCCTCTGTGTTAACTGATCTTAGCAATTTGGGAAGGTTTTGTGCTCTGTAATTCCTTCCTCAGCTCAGTTCATCCTCTTTGTTGGACAATTTGGTTTCCTCTCTGTTGGTCCCAGCCCTCCCAGCACCTTCACTCTGGGTCACCATCATGAGCCTGCAGGTTTGATGTCCTCATTTGCTGTGTGTGTGAGCTTTGCCTTCTTTAATTCTCATTTTAGCACAGCCCCTGCCAGCTGCTCTGCTCTCCTGGAGCTCTTGTAACCAACTGGCTCAAACACAGAACTCCCATGTCCTTCCCAAGGTGCTTCACCCCTCCTTCATCACTGCCAGCTCCTCCTCCTCCTCCTTTTCAGAGGTTTGGTGTTTTGCACTCCCCCCTGGTGCTACCCCAGAGCTGAACCCCAGGGAGTAAACTGGAAACCCCCGATGCTCCAGTGTTCCAGTGCAGAGCTCTGGGAGCTCAGTCTGCTCCATGCGAGGGTCACTGCAAAGTCAGGAGCCAGGAAAACTCTGCTAATCCATTAAAGTCCTCCGAGTTTACTACCTGAGAAATTCCACGCTCCCCAGCACCTCGGAGAGCTGCTCACTCGGCATTCCAGCACCTAATGGCATCCTCAGCAGGAAATACAGATATCTGACTGCAGCTCTCAGCCACGGCTGTAGAAACACAGAAAAGTGCTGATTTTCCTGGCTTTCCCTCGTGCCAGCACTCAGGACTGGGTGCAGACTTCAGTTCCATCCATATAAAAATCCAGTTTTGTTATAACGATGTGTCAAAGCTAACGCTGCAGGGATACAGCTCCATAATCAAGTTTATCCTAAACAAGTTTCATAGTTTTAACAGATATGTAACAATAGTCTGAAGAACGATTGTTTTCCAATTTAAATATCTACTGTAGCTCTAAGTACCAGTTAACTCTGGCTCAGTGAAATGCAAATTTTGTAAAATCCAATCCATCAAGCAGAAATTTTCCTACAAAAGGGTTTCACAGAAATAATAGCTGTCAGCTAACAATTAATGCACCCAACATGCTTAAGTACTGCGCTGAACTTTAATGAAAGGTTACCGAGTCTGTTAAATTGCTTCATACCTTGTAAGACTAAAGTTAAGCAAAAATTAACATCAGTGTTCTGGGAAAAGAGCATGCAAACAAAATTCACCTCAATGACGGGGGAGTGTAATGTTTTCACGGAATATTTTGAACTATGATTCCATTAGAACACTGTCAAAACCTGAAAATTTCCTGTTCAGAACAAACATGGATTTCGTCTGCAATAACTCCACAGCAGATGGGAACACACAGGAGTATAAAGAATCACATGCAGTTCTCCTTAAAACTAAGCACAGACACATCCTGCAATTGTGCTTCTCAGGATTTACATTGCTCCTGGCCCTTGGACTCTGATAAAGGCTCATTCCAGCAGCTGGAAAAGGTAATTCCAAAGCGAGGTGCTGCACCCAGAACCCTCTTTGGCTGGAGGCTGCTGAGGTTTCTTGCTCTCTCAGCCCTCTGAACACCAGGCACTCTCCTTTGCTGAGTTCTTGTAAACATTCCCACACTTTAAGTAATACTTGGCAGCTTTACTACTGTTGTCAGGAACTAAAAGGTGCAATAACCCCGCACACAATACAAAAGATCAAACCAGCAGATCATAACTCATTCCCAAAGGGCAGCCCAGTAAAAGTGATAAAGGAAACCACACTCCAAGGACTTCCTCAGGCCACTGCCCTGGATCATTAGGGCTACTGATACTGCTCATCTCCTGCCAGGAGCACACAGCCCTGGCTCTCCCTGCTCCTCTCCAAGCCCTCCCCACTGTTCTGTGCAGGAGCAGAAGGATCCTGTTCACATGGAGAGCTGTTTAAGCACTTTACTGTCACTCTGCACCCTTATTGTCCATCTTTGAAATGGGAATATTTCCGTGCTGGACACAACTGCGTGGGCTGCTTACTCTGGCTGCAGTTTGGGAAGGGCAGACCCAGTCCTTTCCCTTCTGCTCAGAGAGGGCTTTTAGGAGCACAGGGATGAGTTTCACACACACATTTATGTTAGAGATGGTTTGAGGCTCTAAAATGCAGACCTAGGCAAGTGTAGTCATGATTTTATCCCGTCTGATGAACACACAGGGGTCACCTTTGTTCCATCACCAACTCAGCCTCTGCCCTGCCCAGGGGCAGCAGGGACTCCCATCTGCACAAAGTTTCCTACTTGTAACCACCAACTGAGCAGCCCACTGAGTTTTCCTGTGCAGACATCTATCAAAACACGTGTTCAACAGGAAAATATCATTCCCCCTCTACAGTAGCCATGCTGGTGACAGTGGTGACAGTGGCCCCAGACTGGCCCCTGTGGGAAGGCAGCTGTCACCAGAGCAGCAAGGCAAAAACATTTTGGGGAGTGCCAATGCTCAGGAACATCCTAATGGGCATTTCCACCTCTTTCCTTATATGTCTATCAGGAGAACAATCAGTAGCCTCTAAAAACAAACACAAGAATAATCACAGTCATTGGGGTTGGAAAAGGCCTCCAAGATCAGGCCCAGCCTTTGACTGATCCCCACCTTGTCAACCAGAGCAGAAAACTAAAAAGAAAATAACAAAAAGAGAAAGAGAAAACCCCCAGACAGACGCAGTGGCAGGGTCTGGACTTGTCTCCACACTGAGGTGACAGAGGTGTCCCCGATGCCTTTTGGCAGGGATGCTCAGTGCTACCTGTGCTGGGTCCCCCGTGGGGGAACAGGAGGCTTCATGCTCCAGAATGCCCAATTTGGCAGCTTTCACACTCACTAAATTCACTTAATTAGGTCTCCATTTTGCAGTCCCCGTCCCAGGGCTGTGTGTGCCCTTCCCTGGCACACGAAGGGTTCTCACTAATGCAGATGTGGGAGATATAAAATGCAACTGCTACAGACACCCACCCCCACTTCCACATTCTCTCTAGACTATATTCATGAAAAATGATTTACAAAATACAAATAGATTTTGGCATGAAGTGAGCTTAAATTGACTGCTTTCTATCAGGAATTAATATTAACCAGAGCTTGTCAGTTACTAAATATTTATTTTAGGAATACATACAGCCTCTGCTTTCATGTAGGTTAAGCTGTAATCTTTGGCTTGTCAGTTCCAGGATATAGCAGTGGATAAATCATGCACTCTTGAACTGATAGATGTCAGAGCCGTTGTATACAAATGGAGGGATATGTCAATGAACACCCCAGTTTAGGTTACATTTACTATAAACATTGACATTCCTTTACAATGAGACCATTTGCTGGCTAAGCAGTCACAGCTTCACGGGATTTGATGCTTTTGTGCTCAATCAGGTTCTAATGATTTCAGATGTTTGCAATTAATGAACCATTAGATTAATTGGTTGAGTATGGAGGGACTGGTGTAAGAATTGGGTCAGAACCACAGACAAGCTATTACCTGAAGTGACAGCAATCACCAGAGGCAAACCAGTGAGAAATTGAATTAATGATTTTTCACCCTCTCTTTCACTTTTGGCAAAAATTAGCACTGGGGCAGCGTTTGAACAGAGAGAATACAGCAAGTGTTGGGGGCAAGGGGTGAAAAAGAAACATTCTCATCACTCCTCATCTTTCAAACTGGAGCAGCTCAATCTCCACCACGCAGGCTCAACTCCAGCTCGCTGCTGAATATAAAGGAGGGGCCATATTTCTTTTGGATCATCCAGATCCCCCCAAAGCTTTCTTACCAAGTCCATGTATAATATTAATTATGGACCACACAGGGCACCTTAGTGAGATGATTAATTGTGCTTCAGAACCAGGCAGAGGAATGAGCCCAGCATCAATATATGGTCGTGGAGGCTTGGTGGAAACCCCAGGGTGCCCATCCTTTAGCCACTGTACATAAGGATGTTTACTCCCAGTAGATCACTGGTGCTTAAATTCCAGCAGAGTGACAAGTTATCCCAACGAGGTGATGGCAGTTTAGCTGAATCTGGAATTTCACAGAGTAAAATTAACCCTGGTTGTTCAATATAGGGGTTTTTTGGACCTTTTCATTTCTAAGGAAAGGTTTATTCTAATGAGGTTCTCTGGCTTTGTAATGCAGCACTTCAGAAATCACTTGAGAAATCAAGTGTGTACATGGTGGCTGTCACTGTCTGGTGCACCTCAGGTGAGATTATTCACGTGTTTTAGAGAGAAAAGGAGCAGAATGCAGCAGTGCTGTGAGCCCTCTCACATAACCTCAGCTCAGAGGAACAGAAACGTGGCAGGTCAAAAATAAAGGGGTGTGTTGGGTTCTTAATCCTGGCTTAGGTGGATTGAGCATTACAGCTCGTGGCTGGAATGTGAGCAACATCCTGGGAGTGATCACCTTCCTTCCCTTCCCCTGACTCTCCACAGACTGATCCTTTTAATTTGCAGAAAGGATTTCTGCTACAGCCAGCGTGGTTGGGACCTGGCTTTAAATTCCCTTGGATAAGTCAAGGATGCTTTTGTGGTGCAGTTTTATTCTTGCTGTAATGAAGCAGTCAACAGACACTTCCTGAGATAAAATAAACAAGTTTTTAGCTTTGGCATTATTCTGCAAGGAAATGCAATTATTCTGGAGCTTCTTGTCCTTTTCTTTTCTTTTTTTTTTTTTTTTTTTTTTTTTACATTCTATTTTTTTGCAGCTAAACTGAAATGTTCTGTGTGGTTTTGGGTTCTTACAACAAGTGACTTGCTTGATGCTGATGGGAAAAATAAATTGTGCATTTAAGGCATTTTAACTGTGGATTTATATAAATTTCAAGTATTAAACACAGATCTGCTTTTGAGAATGAAAGGAAACCCAGAACTTGCCATTTTTACAAATGAAACATCCCACTGGTTTCTAAATAATAGCTTGGGTCAGAGCCATAACTCTAATGTCACATATTAACCCAAATTTTCATCTTTTTGCCTGTGCCCTATTTGGGTGATTAAAAAGCTGAGTGCATAAAATTTTTACATCTTTCTACCTGAATTTATAATTGAACCTGTTGTAAAAAAATCTGACAAAAGAAGGAGGCAAAAAGGGCTTTAAGGGTGTCACTGCCTTACAATGAACCTGAGCCCACTGAGGCAATGGGAGAGCTTTAACTCCCTGTTACAGACTTTGAGTCACCAGAAAACAAAGATATTGCATTTCCACATGTCTAACCCTTGTGCTCTCTAAATAAAGGTTCCTGTCCTCCTGGATAAGTCCTGTGGCTTCAGGGCATCTTTATTCCATAGTTCCCCCTTCCCCAAGGACTCTCCTGTGCCTGTTCCCAGTAACTGCCCCAAATCTCTTCTCTTCTTCTTTTCCCCCTCCATACCAGGAGCCCTCCACTAAAATCACAGCTGAATTCACAATTTTTTTGGTGCAAAAGTGGGTAACAGTCAGGAATGGGAGTAATAAATGTGACAATGATGTGACCAACCTTAACAACTCCCAGTTATGAGATATTTAAGGCCTGCAGAGCAGCTCTTCCCTTCTACTGTTTTCTATTAATAAATCACATTTACGAGACAGACAAGGCCAAAGAGAGTCGATGAGACTCTCTCCATTGACTTGAGCACGGGCTGGAGAATCACCCAGGATAAATTCACAAATAATGCCATTTACCTGAGTATTCCCCATTAATATCAGTCAGATTACTCAGGTATAAAAGACCTTTCAGGATGGGGCTCCCCTGGCTGCATAAGAGCTGATTTCTTCCCTCTGAGGTGCAACACTCATTTCAGGGGGAGTGTTAGGAAGGGAGAAATGCAGAACACCCAGAGATACAATCTCATCCCTTCCACGAAGAACAAAGGATATAAATGTGAATCATTAAAAGGCAAAAACAAAACCAAACCCTCTAAAGGCACTGTAAATAAACCCCTGTAATTACTCATCACAAAAAAAAGTCAACTGCAAATGGTTCAGTAATCTCATTACCAGGCTTACTAATAATCATTGCAATATTCTCCATCTCCCCTAAGATAATGAGCAGCACGGTGGATGTTGGAAAAATAAATAAATAAATAGCCAAGAAACGATTTCTCATCTAAATATTTAACAAAATGGATGGGGTTGCCTAAAGGTTTGAGATTGAACCCCAGTGTAACAAATTTTTAATTGGCACTATTTTACTACTTTTAAAGGGGGAGGGAGCTCAGCTCATCGGAGAATGGAGTTTAAACCAAACAACACTTTCATGACAACCCAAAAATAAAGAAATAAAACATTTTTAAATATTTCAATACTACAAAATTAGCCCAAGTTAAAGGCAACAATTAGTAAACAACTTTGTCATATTCAGAACAGTATCTTTCCCATTAACATTTCTATAGTTCCCCAATTACATTATAAATCAAAAGTAATACAAACAGACAATGTAATAATGAGAACACATAGACTGCATCAAAAATTAAGATCCCAGCTTTTCCTTTCCTCTTGGATCACTCTGTTAACTTGTCCTGGTTTACTTTCTTGGCAGCAACAGCACAGGCAGAGAAAGGGAATTTACACCTTGCTGAATAACTCCTGAAATTGGAGCTGGAAAGAGTTGGAAAGGCAAACAAATTTTCTCCTGAAGTGCAGGGTATGGCATCCTCCTTTCCCAAGTGCTGTCTCCTGCTCTGGACAGGGAATTAGCAGGGAATTAAGGCAAGGTGGAGCCCCCAGGCCCTGCAGCTCTCCAGGGACCCCTGACCCCTCCTCTGTGCATCCCTTCCACCTCAGACCCCCTGCCCTGCTGGCATCTCCTCCCTCTCTGCCAGCGGGGCACTCGTGGGGGAACCCTCCCAGCTCTGGCAAGGACCTTTCCAAAGGGAATTGGAGCCATCCCAAACAGTGCAGGTGTTGTCCTGCAGAGGGACAGGGAGGGAACCACCCTGTCCCTGAGCTCAGAGGGCACAGGGCAGGAGCTGCCCAGCCCTGGGGCTGCCCCCTCACATCTTGGCCCCCCAGCTCAGCTCCCTGCAAAGGGCTTTGCCCAGGAGCTCTCAGCTCAAGTGCTCTGGGGGTTTTGAGTTTGTTCTTCCTTTTTTTTTGCTTATCTGCTACATTTCTGTCATCTCCCTTTACTGCTCTGGCGTCCTCTGACAAGGAAGAATTTAAAGAAATGACCAGAAATGGTTCTGGCAGTTGTGAGCACGAGTGAGACTATGAAAGAGGAAAGAACTCACTTCAGGAATGGAGAAACAGAGCAGGGGAAGAATTGGGGGGCTCAGATCAAGATTAGGGATAAAAATACATCCTCAGAGTTTTCCAAGCTCTTCAGCCCCTTCAGAAAGAGGCTGAAAGTGCAAGGAGTGGATGGAGAAGCAAGAGGATGTTAAAATAAATGCAATTAACTATCAGTGTTTATCTTAATGCACTTCTTACAAAGCCATTGCTGCTAAAACAGAGGTGAGCTGGACAGGGGAGAGGAGGGGATTAAATGATGTATTGTTCCTTTAACACTTTCTACAGTTAAATAACATAATATTTTCAAGGTTACTGTTAAAATAACAGGGTTGTCCAGTGGAATTTATTCCCACTGGTGTTTGTGTACTGTATATATTTATACCACATGAGCAGCCCATAAATTCTCCTCATAAATGCTGTTATCTGCACCACCAGCAGTTTCTCATTTTTATGGGGGTATAACTTTAAGGTGTGGTTTACGTCCCGTTACACCTCATTGCTTCCAGCTCCTGCTGCCCCATTAGGCTCTGCTCCCGAGCTCCTTGTCCTCCCTGGTGTCATCTGGGCCTGCTCTTGTCCCCATCAGCAAGGGGACACCTCACACAAAACCACAGCTCCAGCCCCACCCACCCCAAATCCGAAATCTGTCTGGTCCCCACTGACCAGCCTGGACATCCCAACCCCTGGTTGGGAGCTGCTCCTTCACACCAAGAAAAGCCTTCCAAGGGAAGAGCATCCTGACCCCATTCTTTAGAGGTGGCCAACCAGGAGGGCATTTTTGATTTAAAGCAAAAGATAAATGGAGATTACAGGAGAGCTGTTCCAGAGGTCATCCAGACTGGGAGTTGCTTGGGGGGTAGGACAAAGCTCAGATAACTTCACAGGAGAAAAAAAGCCCATTCCCACACTTGCAATAAACTCTTTGTACTTCATAGCAGCCTTAAAAGTACCGAAAGCCATCAATGCATCACTGTCAGTGCCTCCCAAAATGATTGGTATCAGTGGAACACTGAATTCTCTGCCTGCTCACATCCATCTGTCCTGAAGTTGGGTGCTGCTAACTCCAGACTCTGGAATCTGAACTCAAATGTTGTTTTCTCCAATTTTCTTCCCTTTTTATGACCTTTTTCTGTTGCTATCTTGATTTATGGTCATTTGTGTGATTGCATTGCTTTGCTTTATGGCAGTTTATGTCATTCTGGTCTTGTCATAAATGACTACCATAAAGTGAGGTAAAATATCATAAAACATTAGTGAGTCACTGATATTCAAGGTTCTGGAGTACAAGCCTGACAGGTAGCAAGCACAGAAGGAGGGAGCCATGCGAGGGATGGATCATTATGGATACATGTGTGTGCTGGGATTGCAGGAACAAATGCCACCAGGACTGGGGTTGTCAGGGGAAACAATTTAAAAGGGCAACGCTGAGTTATTTTTGTGAGTTTAAAAGTCTCATGTTTCTACAGTGATTTCTTTTGCAGCAAAGGGAAAAAAAAAAAAAGCCCTGGGAAATGGAAGTGGAGCTGCTCCCCTGTAAATGTCTCACTGCTTTTCATGTGTGTCTAAAAGGGGGTTTAGGGGTTGGTCAGGAGAGCAAAGGACCTGTGTATAAAAATCAGATTACTTGGTAGGATGAACATTCTTGGTTGTTTGTCCATCTCTGATTGTTAGCACAGAGCTCTGAGTGATGCTTTGGCTTTGCTGCACCTGCAGGAAGGTGAATATTCTTCAATGATGAAGCTCAGAAATCTTAAACTGATTCTTTTGATGTGCTCTACTCAAAGAAAACCACATTTTATCCAATAGTCTAAGCACCTATTACCTTTGTAGCTCAGAATATTCCAAAGCATTTTATACTTTTTCTCAGTTTAGTAAAATAAGCCATTGCAGTTGTAGACTTTCCAAATAAATATAAAAATAAAATGCAAAAATATTTTGCCACTGATGTTTGCATTATGGATCCTTTATGCATTAAGATCAATAATCTCTATATTCACTATAAACTCCCCCTATCAGTTGCTGTTACTTTATAGGATGACTGAATTCTGGAGTGAAAATGGGCATTTGCTGGAGTTAGAACTGGGAATGCATTACCATTAAGAAATACAGAGATAACCACTCGGAAATTTATACTTGTTATTTGAACATAAAAAACATTGTTCAGATTTTAAATGGCCTTTTTTTATTTGCTACTATTATTGCAAAAATAAAAGACTTATCATCTCCAAATCTATTTAGCCTGTAGTGACATTATTTACTGGGCTGATTCCCTGGATACTTTGGGAGGAAAATATTTTTTACTCAGGGTAGGGTTTTTTTTTACTTTTTGTGAAATATTGCACTTGGATGTAATTTTCATTATGGAGATTGTTGCTTTTAACCTCCAACACCAACAACTTTATTGAGTTTGCCCTCATAGAAACATGTTAAAAATAAAACCTAGATTTCCCCCAAATATGCCACCCTTGATGGGTTTTAATGCCAGAGCTCTCCCATTCTGGAGGTTTGTGGTTTCTTTGCTGCATTTTGAGGCAGTAATTTCAGATATCAATACCTCTGATACCCAAAAATCCAATTCCACTCTCCACCATCTGTTTTATTCCAGTTTTAATGGTCTGGGCCTTTTGCAGAAACCAGCTCAGAGCCACAGCTCCCTTCAGGCCCTCTGTGCTGCCCAGGTGAGGGAGTCAATTGGTCCAGCTCAAAATCCCTCTGGAAAAGGATGCCCAGGGAGGCTCCTGGTGTGGCACTGAACGTGCTGGGAGAGAACTGAGACTGGACCCTGGCAGTGCCAGGGCATGCACAGCCACTGCCACATCCCCTCCCCTGCCCCACTGACTCCACTTGGAGCTTCTCCTACTTTGTGCAACGGGAGGGGAGCTGACACCTTCTGTGTTCCACCCCAGAACAGCCCCAAACTCCTCACGAGAGGGAAAAGCAGCGAGCAAAATAAAGAGCCTTTGGCAGCCAGGAGCTGGAGACCTGCAGGATTAACAGATCAATCTGCTCTATTTTTAATCAGCACCAAAAGGTAGATCTTAGAGGAAGCACCCCAGTGCAATCCTAAAGTCTGGCAAATGGGAACAGGGTTAGAAATTAATATTTAACCCACTGACCAGGTGATGTGGGCATATCTGTGGTCACACCCTGGGAATGCTTTGGGAAGCATCTCCACATCTGTGGTCACACCCTGGGAATGCTTTGGGAAGCATCTCCCCTGGTTTTCCCTCCCTGCTCTGTGACTTCCATGCAAGCTGGTGCTGGAGATGTCAGAACAGGAAGAAATCCTGCCCTGGGTACAAAGCAGCAGCCAGGGGAGGGGTTCAAAGGAGCTCCTCCAGCCAATGCTCCCGGAGGAAATCCTCTGGAAAAAGGTGCTGCAGCCGATTCCCCCCGGGGAGAGCTCTCACAGCGTTATCTCAGTGCTTGGGATGATGAATTCCAGAGACACTGCAGCTCATGGAGGGGGCTGTGTGTCCCTGGGGTGCTGCTGTCCCTCCAGGGGTGGCAGGCTCAGCCCCGTGTCCTGCCTGCCCCAGAACTGCTGCTCTCACTCAGCTTCCTCCCCCAGAACCCACCCCATCACCAGCAAACTGCAGGGAAACTCATCTGGGGAGCTGCATTTTGGGCACCGACCCCACAGATACCTGGGAGGGTCTGGAACATCATTTGTGCCTCTCTGAGCTCTGCAATCCCTGTTTCAGCTCTGCACATCAGCAGCTCCTCTCCAAATCACACAAACTGAGGCACAACACCAAAATTTGCACATCCAGGCTGTTACCTGGGGACAGGACAATCCTTTCCCCAGGGCAGGCAGAGTGCAGGGCCCTTTATTTAGTATTTATTTCATTTATTAGCTTTTTAAGCACTGAAAATCCTGCCTATTCTTTAAGAAGCAAATGCATTCCCCTCTGCTGATTCCCAGGGGAACACCTGAACTGGTGAATCCCACTTACTTCAGAAGGAAACCAGTTTTTGCTGTGGGTACCATGGGCTGTTTGGGTTTGGAATTAAAGGGAAAAAGGCATCTTTCCAAGCAGCACTGCCTGCACCACAGAGACACCTCACCCACAGCTCTGCTCCTTTACAAAAGACACCCAGGCTGTGTCCACTCAGCAGTTTCAGGACTGTTTCCATGATAATGGAGATTCCTGTCAAAAATGGGGCTGGCATTTGCCCACAGAGCAACAAAACTCCCACTTAAAACAATCTTTGAAAACCAACAAGCAGCTCCCCTCCCCTCGGCCCTCCCCAAAAGCTGCTTAATTATTTGAAGAGTATTTTATTGCCATCAGCTTCCACTAATGACCATCTGAGCTGCAGTGATGTGGACATGGGAATATCTCAAATTTTCACCAGCAGTAATTGCTAATGAAAGACAGTGGGTTCTGTTTTCTCTTTTTTTTTTTTTTGGTTGGCTGGTTTTGGTGTGTGTGTGTGGTTTTTTCTTTGTTTTTAATCCTGAATATACGAACAGTGGGGCAGCCAAGATTTGCTGTTAGAGTTACTGGAAATGGGGAGACCCTCGACTCTCCATATTTTTAAAAAACAGTTACTGAGATATTTTAATTTGACTTCCAGTCCTTCATTTGTGCTTCCTTATTTTTGTACAGTTAAAAATCTCAGTGGAGCAAAGTTGAAGGAAAAGGTGTTGATTAGAAATTCAATTTTTGTATGAATTTAGAAGCATCAGATGTCAGATGCCTTCATTTTCATTAAAACAAAAATGATAAGATTCCCCAAAACTATATTCACTTGAAACTTCTGGTTTAGGATTTTGAAATACAATCACAGTTTTTTTACCAAAACCAATAATAATAAAGCAGCTTAAAGAGAGGGTGAACCCCTTGAAATAAACTAAAGGCAGGGAGAGGAAAAAGGCTTTGCACGAAGAAAACAGAGCCCCATCTTTACCTGTGCAGTGATCTAGATCCAGCATGAAAAGAATAAATTAGAAAAGTCTCTGTTTCTTTGCCTTGTTGCAGTAGGAAAGCAAATCCCTGCTCAGCCAAGCACGGAGGAGTCACTGCTCTGGCATGATGAGGACACTCTGCATGATCTATCCCAGGCTCTGCCACAATTATTGTGACTAAAGGCTGAGAAATTCAGCACAACTGAGACTAAGTGATAAATAATGCTTAAGCATATCTGCTTCTTGCATTAAGGAGACAGACTAAAGAGTTAATAATGCCTCTGATCAGCTTTTAATAGCCTCTAGATGCTTTCACACAATAAATAGATCTGTTGTGAAAATACTCGGGAACACAGTGAAATACCACATGCATTGTGCCCTTTAAAATGCTTTAAATAGCACAATTATAGATTTAAAGATCTTAATTGATTTAAATTGGTGGTGGAATGTAAAATTTTATATGATGCATGAAACCTCTTAAGGCTTTAAAAGGTAATTATCTTTGTCACTCTCACATTGCACCCCAAAGCTTTTCTTTTAGTGATTTAGACATTATAGAAAATAAATGAAACCTTCCTATGGATTGCCAAGGGAAATGCCAAGGGAAAAACCCCACAGGGCTGCACCTTTGGGAAGAGGGGATGGTGTCAGGGCTTGGCTGAGCCCTGAATTCCCTCCGAGCTGAGTGTAAATAATGAGTGGGGACACCCTGCATGGATGATGCTCACACCAGTTTAAGTGCTTTGCTCCACACAAACCAGTTTGAAACCTCAGCAGATCCTCTCTGCCCACAACCAGCACCATTGCTGCTTGTTCACATCAGAGAAGTGCAGTTGTGGGCATCCAAACACAGGAATTTTGGGAGAAACCAATTAATTATTAATTATGTCTCTATTGGCAAAGGCTCCATGGTGGATTCCAGGCCCCTCTCCCATTTCTCCATGAAAAACCACACCCACACCACGGGAATCTCACTCATAAGACCCAAAAAACAGGTCTTGGATGTCCTCCCTGCTCCTTGGGGCAGCTCTGCCACTGCTGGATGTATTTGAGGTTGGGGTACCCCAACTGCCTCACAGATCTGCCTCCCCTCTCTGAAAGCATCCCCCAAAATTCCCAGCAGTTTGGGCAAATGCAGAACCCAAAACTCAGCTGCAGAAGGGGAGAAGTCATGGTGGGAGTAACAGCAATTCCAAGACACAAGATTTGATGCAGTGGAGTAAAACCCAAGCCCTCCTTGCAGGGTTAACCCCTGATCCCCCTGATCCCAGAATCTGAGGCTGCTTGAAGCCTCCAGACATTATTTAATACCAAAAACCCCTACATATAAGTAGCCAGAAAGAACAACATTAACTCAGGAAAGATTATTTCAGTTTATCTGACCCATATTTGGAAACTTAAATCAATTTAACATAGCAAAGCTCCCTTCAGTACACGACTAAGGAAAAGTCTTTCAAATCTGTTTATATTCCTCCAGATGTCAATGCTGATACCAGGGCCCAAACAATGAAGTAAACAATTAAGAATTTCTTTTAACTTCTCCTGCTTTAGAAATCCAGGGAAGAAAAAAAAGCCAAACCAGTGAATCAATGAACTAAAAATGGATGGAGTCGCTAGGAAAAGAGATTGTATTCCAGCTAAGAGGATATTGCCAACAATAGGTAGTTAAAAATGGAATTAACAACTAATAAAAGTGGTGAAGCATATCCTTTTAAAGAGCAATTTGAAAGGCCTTTCATTAAAACAACAACTTCATCACAAACCTCTAGGTAAGACAACTGATAATCATATTTGGGGCTTTGTGTTTGTGAGTTCCCATTCCCCACAGGACGGGCTCCAGGGTTTATTTGGGGGATGTGTCTCACAGAAAGTTCTGCAGCAAAGCAAAGCCTTGATATATAATCTGCCATTTCCCCCAACTGACAGGGAAATGTGCACATTTAGGACTTGTGGGGACCTCAGTGAAAGGACAGGCACGTTCAGGCTGGGGGAACCAGCACCATGCCAGCAGCAGGAATCAGCAATTAATGTTAAGGTGGGAAGGACTTGCTGGAGAAATGCTGTTTGTGGCTTTGGGTTTTTCAGGTATTAGAGGAAAACACTGATATTCTTCTTCATGACAAGTGGCTGGCACAAATCAGGCCCTGTGGAATATTCCAAGGGAATTTTAGAAGTTATAGGGAAAATAAAAATATAGAGTTTTCACCCACAGAGTTTGTATTTTAACAGGAAGCAACCAGTAACTGAGAAAGTGAAGAGATTCTGATCATTTGAGACAAACCCCAAATGAATGCTATTGACAGTGACCAGACTGCAAAGTGCATTTATTGATTATTTCTATTTTCTCTCTCTTGATACACTTTGGAACTCCTGTTGGCTGAGGTTCCCAGGTAAGCTACAGGTTCCCTCACTTTTTTCATTTTTTCTTTTTGTTTTCTTCCTTTTAACAGAGCAATTGCAAGGTAAAAAGGAATCCTGTAAAAGATTTCTACTACAGGATAAAACCAGAGGTACTAAAGATGATGGGAGTGTGTGGGACAGTGCAAGACAACAAAGAGAGCACAAACGTGCACACACATGAGCATGTGAAACAGTAAAAGCAATCCTGTCTTTAGGGAAGAAGAGGAGCAGGCAAGAAATACAAATTAAAAGAGAAAACCATGCCATTTTCACTGATTATATGTTTGCAACTTGAGAAAAGGTTGTGTTAAATTAAAAATAAAAGGAATGAAAATGTAAGTTAGCAGAAAATGATGTAAAATCTTAGGGGAGACCAATGAGATGGAAAAGGTGTGCTCTGCTGCTGACTGCCCACTAAATTATTTCCCTCATCCTACAGGAATCCTTGCTCTGTTTATGCACTTAATGAACTGATTTTTTCCCCCTCCAGATAAATATCATGAGCAGGAAATCTCTTATTCCAAACTGATTGTGGCACTTGAGCTGCTGCAGCTAAAGCTGGGCCAGGGACACACAAATGTGTGAGACACGGCAGAAAATGAGGATAATCAAGGGTAGAAATTCCACCTGAGGGCCAAACTTTGTCTAAAGAGGATGTGAGCAGGCTTAGGCCAGGGCACCCAGGTTAGGGCTGAGCTGGCATCCCCACCCAGCTGGGATTTGGCTCTGGGGGACTCTTTGTGCTCTGCAGGTACCCAGAGCCAGCGGAGGCTGCAGGGGGGGTCTCAAACCAACACCCAGGAGCTGAACAGAGCCCATGTTGTGGACTGGGAAATGCAGATGGGAAGTAAATTCCAGGCAGTACCAGTCAGACTTGAGCAGTTAAACCTTCCAGCCTCCCAGTTTGCAGGGCTGGCCCCTCTTTAGGTGTGACTGGGGCTGGGGGAAGGGCAGGTGCCCAAAGGGGTCCAAGGTGAAACAGGTCTGCAGCACCAGGGAGCCCAACCTGACATGAGCAAGGCAAGCCCAGCCTCTCACTGCTCACACAAGGTACTTGCTATGGGGAAAGAAAAGAAATTAATATCATTTTCAGCCTCTTTTGGGCTTAAACGTTCGGTCAAAGCTTTCAGAAAAAGCCTCCTGCAGCAGTTGCCTGCTATTTTCTTTACCCCCCACCACACTGTCATCCTGCTCTGAGTGCTGCACATGATTTAGCAGAGCCTACCTGTCTAAATGATGAAAATGAGAAAGCTTTTACCCAGTACGTATATCACAGAAATGGAACAATTACATACGAGGGGCTGAATGGGTTTTATCCAGCTAAATACAGCCAGGCCATTAATAGGAATGCTCAGTGCAGGGGTCTGCTCAGAAACCCACGAGATGGATAACAAATCATCATCCTGGCAAAGCAAAAAACACCCTGGTAAACCAGTCTTTGGTCAGAAGCCTTTGAAGATACCTGTGGGCATCTGAGAGTTGATTTAAAGTCCAGCACGAATGAAATCTATGGGGTAGTGGAATAAATGCACTTTGGACAGTAAAGGGAACCCCCCACTGTTTAGAAGTGGCCTGGAAAATAAACTCCAAAAAATCTGTGGTGAGAAACAGCCCTGCATGAGCTTGGTGGGTGTGTAGGGAAAACCTGGAATGCCAAGTTCTTTTTCCTAAGTGGTTATAGCTGCAGTCTTGGCATCAATAAAATGAAGGGGAGTTTCACCATTGCTTTAATCAAAGCCAAGATTTAATTCTCTAATTTCAGGTTGAAAGAACTTGGTAACCCAGCTGACTTCAAAGAAGAAATGTGTTTTTACTAATTATAACTAATTTTAACTAAAGACGTATTTTAGGGAATGTTTTGAAGGTATTTGCAATGTGCCTCAGCTGCCTCTGATGTCTGCAAAGCAGCTGAACTTCCTGTAATTTGCCTTCCAAGTTTTCTACCTTTTTTATCAGTTCTCTCATGAAGTGAAGGAAATGCTATTCACCTTTTCTAATGACTGAAATCATTGAAGTCCCATGTGATGCACACTCTGGAGCTGGAGAAAAAGCCTGGATCAAGCACAACAGGTTTTTGAAAAGGTGGAATTTGGGACAATCGAGCAACAAAAGTGTTTTAGAAATTCTGCAAAGCGTGGCAGAGATGCACCTCGGAATTAAGGAGCAGAAAACACACATTATCACCAGGAAATAATTGCAATGCCATCCTGAAGGGTGGTAACAGCTGATACTTTGCAGGTAGGGAAAAGTATTTCAGGTTATTACCTCTGAAATAAAACAACATTTCAAACAAAATCACTGTGCACCATCTCACCCTGTTTCCTAGTGGGAAAATGGGCTGTGCTTCTGCTTTAGATGAAGGAGACAGAATTTGGGAGAAGAAAACAAATGCAATTGCAAACACCTCACCAACCAAGTTCTGTGTTTGTGAACACGAATTTTGCCAATGCTGCTGTTTTGGGGGTGCTGTAAATGCAGCAGCACAACAGGAGGAGCCTAAAAGTAGCCCTGAGCAGGGGAGCAGCTTGATCTTCTTAAATTAGCCCAGGAAATAAGATTTTATTTGTCAGTATCTGAACTGGAGGGATTCTTTATTTGTCACTATCTGAACTGGAGGGATTCTCTCACACCAGAGCAGCCGTGGCTGCCCCCGATCCCTGGCAGTGCCCAAGGCCAGGCTGGAGCACCCTGGCAGTCCCTGCCCGTGGCAGGGGTGGCACTGGGTGAGATTTAAGTCCTTCCAACCCAAATCATTCTGGGATTTCAGGAAAAGTGCCAAAGGCAGAGACTGCCCCAGGGTTTGTGTGGCCTCCCCTGTGCCCAGGGACTGACTGACCCCACAGAGGGGGCACAGGATCTCTGCCCCCTGTTCTTAACAGCCAACCAAGATTTGTGCCCTTTTTATTTCTCTTTTAGGGGTCTCTTTGAGCACATTTGAGTGCTTGCTGGTCCATACATGTGGATCATTGCCTGGTCTGGATTTCTGTGTGGTGCCTTCTTTGACATGAGGGTTCTGTGATCAAACAACTCCCTGATAACCTCTCCCAGCTTATACAGACCTGGATTATTCTATTCAGTCTATTATTCAACTATTGAGCCACAGGCCAAGTTTCCTTTTCAAAAGAGCTGGTAAAGGATGGGTTTTCTTGTCCCTTTTATGAATCCAGATGTGGAACAAAGGGAAGAACTCTAAATGTAGGTATTTATTCAGCACACAATGCCCATCTAGCTTCTCTTTCTTTACCTGTTTTTCAGTTCACAAAAGGAACAAGAACCTCCCTAGATTGCAGCCCCATGCCCTTCACAGCAAACATTTCTTACAAAATTGTATTTTAAATATATTTATCGCTTCCTCTGTTAAACTTCTTCAAGGGAGGAACAACTGGCCTAAAAGTTTGTGTCTTGCTCTCTGAACACCCCCAGTGACCCCAGCTCATCTATTACACTGCCACAAGAAGAATCAGCCTCCAAACCCATTTGTCTGCTGTAATGCTGGGTCTTTTAGGTTGCAAATGGAACAGATTTTTATTTAAACCCCCATCTAAAAGTGTCATTATCCACAAATCTGCTCATAAATGTTTTGGCAACTGACAAAAAAAATTAACTTCAGAAGAGGAAGCCATTAGGATGAAAACATTTCAAATCATGTCATTCATCAGATCTCTGCTCATCCAACAAAACTTGCTTTTGTTACAGGCAATTGTGGTGCTTAATCTCGGTACTTTTCAGCAACACATTTTTCTGATTAAAAAACCATAATCATACTGGCAGTAGTTAGAGATAGAAAAGATCTATTAGCTCACTAAGCCCAGCTCCCTTCCCTAGCAGGATATAATCCCTGGCAGGAAGTCTTTCAGATATTAAGTTGATCCAGAGCTTAGTTTTAGCCAAGGGACTGAATATGGAAATCTGCATGGAGGTGTCACAATACTTGGAACTCACAGAACCAAGAGGGTTGGGGTTTTTTTTTCCCTTTTCCTTAATTTGTCTGTGCAGCCTCAGGGCTGGAGCTCAGCAGCTCCAAGTTGGGCAGAGGGAAATGGGACTGGCCTGGGTGTCACCAACGGGTCCCAAGTGAGCTCATGGGGTGAGCCTGGGGCAGAGGTGACCCCTGGGGGTCCCAACCCCACCTCCCTGGCTGGGGAAGAGGCAGCTGGAGGCCTTGGGGGATGAGGAGAGATGGGGACACACAGGGGAGAGCAACTGGGAAGGGAAAAGTGGTGCTGGAACAGCGAGGGAAACGCTCGTGGGGAAGGCTTGGCTCGGTCTCAGAGGTCCTTTCCATCCTCAGTGATTCTGGGGTAAATTAAATCTCAATCCTTGTGCCTCTCCATGGTGTTTTAAAGGTTTGATCTCTAGAGGATTGCTTTTCCCAGTCCTACCCTGCTCTGTACAGAACCCCCCTCACACAAACAGGATTAACCACCCAGCTGGTGACTCCCCTGTGTCCCCTCCCTGTCCCTGCTGCAGCTCCAGACACAGAATCTGTCCCTCCCACAGGGGACATCAACAGCCACTGCCCCCAAAGCATCACAGCAGCTCAGCCGAGCCAGAGCAGGGGGTGGAGCTTAAATCGCCTTTAATGACATTTAGAAGTGAAATTTTAAAGTAGGAAAAAAAAAGAAAGCCCCTTTTGCGTGGAGTCCTGAAAGCCAAAGAGATTTACCAGGAGGCTGCTCCTCTGGTGCCCTCCATGTCCATCAATCCATTGGCACTGAGGGGCAGCTCCTGACCCCCACTCACCCTTCTTAATTTTGGCATCTCCATGGGGAGGTGCTCCTTGAAACACCTCCAGGAGCCTCCTTTGCACTCTTAGGGAAAGCTTTCTGTGCAAGGAGGGAACCAGGGAGGGGTCCCTGTTACCCTTCTCAGCCATTTGCAGCCCTGTCTCACTCCAAGTGCATCAGTGCTGCTGTGTGGCTGCTGCAGACACTGAAGGACTGCTCACAGGTCAGAAGAGTTTCTTACAAAGAGCACAAACCCCAAGAAAACATAAAAAAAAATAAACTAAAAAAATTAACACTGTTATTTTAAACTTTTAAAGAGGATTATGACATAACAATACACATCTCTGCTAAGTGAAAGGCAGCTGCCTTCATTTCAACAGATCCACTGCAAATAAAACTCTGGATCCTCACTCTCCCTCTCTGCCACCCTCATCTGATTTCCAAGGTTTCCTCCTCCAGCTTTGTTTTCTGGATGGAAACAGAAGAGAGAATTTAAACTACAGGAGCCCCCTCACAGGGCATCACTGAATTCAACAAGGCTCCAAAAAGTGGGGCATTTACCCCTCAATATTGGTTTACAGGTTAGGGGAAACCACCTGATTTCTCACCCTCCAAAACCTACCAAAAGTCTCCCATTGGCTTCAGTGTGTGTTGGGTCATCTCTCAAACATCACAGGAAAAATTCAATGTACTTTTGTGAGCCCAAATGAATTCAGCCAGGCAAACAAGTTTAAAATTTGGTGTTGTGAAATTCATTACTTTTAAAAATGATATGGTAAATAGTTTTCTTTTAGGTTCTAAAATCTGTTTAAAGTACTTTATAATTCAATAATAGAAGTATTACATGAAAAGGAGATGTGAAATTAAAATACCTACCTAGCTCCATGCTTTTAATTTGGAAAATTGCAATCAGAAATGGAAAGATGGAAATTTAACAGCTATATTGAAGATGATCAGAAGAATTCTTTCCATAAAGGTTAACAACAGATAATTACTTTCTCAGGAAACCACTAAAATGTCATGATTTTTCTGCTTTGTTTTCAGGGAAGTTTTATGATGCTCCCTTCTTGCCACTTGGCAATGAAACAAATGAGGTTAGATGGCAAAGATTATGAAAGAAATTAGCAATAATGAGTCCAGTAACTAAAAACATTAGTAGAGAAAATTGAGTTGACCTTACTTTTATAATTATTCATTTTCTTAATTGTTTTTTTTCTGGAATAATTGGACTGAAATTAAATAATACGAGGGACAAGGCTCACGTGTGATGGGGTGTTTGGCATAGATTAATGACCTTCCCAAGGCCACAAAGCTGGGCCCACTCTGGAGGTCACCTCTGGGAAATACCTGCTCTGTGACCCAGCTCCAGATGCCAGCCCAGAGCCCCTCTCCCTTCTCACTGCAGCACACTCATTCCATCTACCATTATTCTTTAATGTTCTCTCTTTCTGCCCAGAATTTGAGGGGTTCCCTCCTCCCCTCAGCATTGAGTTTACAACTTCTCACNCCCCTGGAACGGGAGTTTGTGACAAAGGGAACGAGGGCTCCTGGGAGATCAGACAAAATCTCACAGAGCATTGAAATGCTGAAAGCAAAACTGGAGGCAACCTCCCCTTCAGAGCTGTGGGAATCTCTTCCTTCTCCCCTTTGCTCTTTGCCTTCCTCAACTCTTGAGACAGCACTGTACAGATGGGGAATATTAAGAAATTAGGGTGTCCAAACACTCAGACATTATTATTATTATTATTATTATTATCATCATCAGTGCCTGTAAATGAGAAGCCAGAGAACAGCAGCTGAGTGCTGGGCTCTCAGGTTCCACACAATCTATGGCTGAGTGAAAAATCAGAGCTGGAGCTCCCAGACCTGTCCTTCAGCTCCAGGACTGCCCCAAACTAATTCCAGGAGGGTTAAGGCTCTTTAGAGGGAATGGAGCAAACTTTGAGCTGAACTGGTTTGAATCCTGAGCTGGTGCCCAGGCTGGGGGAGGCTGCCCTGGGTTTGCATTTTTTCAGAGTTTTATTGGGCATTCAGCGCTGATGCAGATTCAGCAGCAGCAAAGCAGATCCCAGCACACTTCTGTGACTCAAACCCCAGTTCCACTCAGGTCGTGTCCGTGATTAAATTTAATTTAGAAGCAGCAGTGGCAGGTGAAATGATTGCTGCTGGGCCGAGGGGCAGCGTGGTGGCTGCTCCACCTCCCACTGGGCACAAATGGGCAGATGGGAATTCCTGGGTGTCCTCCCCAGCTTTCCTTCTGCAGAAACACCCAGAGCTCTGCAAAGGGACACAGCCCCAAGCCTGCCATGGACAAACAAACTTCCCAGCTCAGGGGATGCACAGGGACAAACTGGCCTCTGCACGCTCATTATTTCCTTTGCCAATAGACAGAAAACCTGATTTTTTTTTCTCAAAAGCTAAACCTGCAATATAAAAAACACTGCCTGGTTTGCACTGACATAACTTGTAGCATAATTTGTATAAAATAATGAAGTCGGATCCCAGACAGGCCACCACCATTCCCAATCTCTCAAATGAAAAATGACTAAAAAACCCAAACAACTCAGTTTTGAAAAAAAGTTTTTCTTTCCTAAGTAAGACCTTAATTGTGAAATTGTCTCCATCTCTATCCCCATTTGCAGTTCCAAGGGCAGTGCTCCATCTCTCTGTGGTTATTCCCTGCCATGAATTTATAATTACATAGAAATTTAACAACTATAAACCAGCTTATTTAAACAAGGCATTACACGCTGCCTGCTGATAACAAACCAATAAAGTCTCAATCAAAAATGTGCCATTAAAACTGTATTTGTCCACTCCTATTTATTATAATTAAAAACAAAACGAAAAACCTCCATTTGAGCTGCATTTCCTGTAAGTTCCTGGTACCCTGGCACGTAACACTGGTGAATTTTACTCACACCATTTAAAGTGATTTCTAACAGACAGGCAGCAGGTAAAGGACTGTGAGGAACTAAAAGGATCACCAGGCATGCAAGATTTCTCAAGAGACAGCTTTCAAAACACACGTGAAGTGCATTTTCCTTTAGGAATTGCAAATAAAAAAAAAAAAAATAAAAAAAAAATCGAATGACTGCCCGTTTGTCCAAGGAAGCCAGGCTTCCTCCTGAGGGGGATCATTTGATTCACACCTCCCCAGAAGGCAGGGGCTGTTCCCTGCACAAATTCAGTCCCAGCCTGGCCAAACTGCAGCACTTCCCAGATTCGGGAGCTCCATCCCAGCAGGAGCAGGGCAGGGGAACTGGGTGTTACTGGTGTGGCCCAGCCCCACCTCAGGGGGAGCGAGCCTGGGCTCCCCTCAGTTGTCTCTGAAGGGTTCTGGCCAGGCTGAAGCTGTTCCCAAAACCTGCAGTGAAGCTTCAGATTTTAAAGCAACATTTTGTGTCCGTTTCCCTTCGCTCAACACTTGGTTCCTGATTCTCTCTGCTCCCTCGTGCCCCTCCTTCCTAAACCTCAGGTTCTGCCCCTTGCTGGCTGACTTCACATTCTACCGCTCCCACTTTCTACCCCTTTTTGTTCTGTTCTTCTTTAAAACACAGATCCAGGCCTCATAAATCCACTCTCTCTGCTTCTTCTTGATATCTACAGAAATTCCTTTCCCTTTCCCATTTCTCACTCCCAGCTGCTGCCCAGCCCCACTCCTGAGCACGTTGGTCATCCCATTTACCATTTACCATTATTCTTTAATGTTCTTTCTTTCTGCCCAGAATTTGAGTGGTTTCCTCCTCCCCTCAGCATTAAGTTTACAACTTCTCACACTCAATGTATAAGAAAATTGCTGCTGTCTGTGGGCTGAGGCAGAGGAGAACAGAATCACTGTTTTCATCCCTGGTAAGCCAGAACTGCCCCACAAGCCTTATTGCAGGGGATCACCATTAACCCTTTATGAACCAGCCTTTATAAAGGACATCTCTGCATTTTCCAAGCCAAGGAAAACGTTTCACTCAGTGCTCAGGAGAGATTTACAGCCTGCAGTGCTGTGGACTCAACAATCAGAGACTGCTGACTGCAGAGAACAATGAACTTGTTAGTTAACAGAATTAACAGTGCGTTGTTTAAGCATAATGACAGCAATAAAACAGGAGATGTGAAGTTGATACAGTCACAACTGAATCATAATGGATGAGATATTTACGGCAAAGCTGTTAAAACATTGAATAAAATATGGGAAGAGCAAAAGCAGATGTGATTTTATTCTTCAGAGCTGAAGCTTGTAAAGTATGAGATAGCATGAGTAATAATCACAGGTTCTGGTTCACAATGCATTAATAAATATTGATATGGTGCCAGTGCTGAAACTTTCCAGATACCAAAATAAAGTGAGAAAGCATGCTCTTGCATTATGGATTGCTAAGTTTAAATTTTAAGGCACACATGGCAGTGCATCCATCCTGTTATCCCACCCCCCACACTATCTCACACACACCTCTTTATTTAGGGCTGAACAAACCCTCCCTTTGCCAGTCAGCAGTGCCACAGCCCCCACTGCTGCAGGTACAGCCCCCAGAGCTGAGCTGAAGGGCCCTTTTCCCATTTAATGCAGAATTACCCCCAGCCCGGGGCTCTGGGGAGGGTTTGGCACCCCCAGCTGCCCCTGCCCCGGGGGTGTCTGATGCTGAGAGCCCAGGAAAGGCAGAGGAGCCCGGGGCTCTGGGGAGGGTTTGGCAGCTGCCCCTGCCCCGGAGGTGTCTGATGCTGAGAGCCCAGGAAAGGCAGAGGAGCCCGGGGCTCTGGGGAGGGTTTGGCACCCCCAGCTGCCCCTGCCCCGGGGGTGTCTGATGCTGAGAGCCCAGGGAAAGGCAGAGGAGCCCTGCAGCTCCCCAGCCCAGCCTGAAGCCCCTCCTGCCAGGATCCTACATAGCTACTGATGACACGCTCCTCTTCCTCCATAGGGATGGAATTTAGCTGGAATAACGATCCCAACCTGAGCAGACACTGGGATTTCTGGCTGCAGTTTCACCCACGAGTTAAGGTGGTGTAGAACGGACACAAAGCTAAACAAGAAATTAAAAAATGACAGCAGATCTGAATCAGTTCCCTCCTACCTGCCCAGACTCATCCTGCTGGCGTGGCCACGCCACGTTTGCATACATAAACCCCTCCACAAGTCTGCACAGCCCTTTTGGGGTTGTTTTCCTGCAAATACATTAATCAGCCCCAATGACTCCTCCTGCATGACTCAGGGACAGGCCCCAACCAACAGCTCCCCTCCCCACTGCTCCCAGCAGAGCTGGGTGCTCCCCTTGCCCCCTCCCCATCCCAGGGACCTCCTCTGCACTGCTTCCCTCCAGCTCCTCCCCAGACACCAGAACACTGGAATTCCTGCACTCTCTGATTAGTGGAGGGCAAACATTCACTGCTGTGTATGCCATCAGCTGCAGGAAATCACATAATTATATATTATTTCATTAATTTTCTAGACATTTCCAGCCCAAACTCCTGGGAAAGAGGAGATATCTATCTATATCTATCTATCTATATCTATATCTATATCTATATCTATATATCTATATCTATATCTGTATCTATATCTGTATCTATATCTGTATCTATATCTATATCTATCATCCATATCTATCATCCATATCTATATCTATCCATATTTATATATCTCCATCCATTCTTTCCCAGAATGGGTATCATTTCCTCTGACTTACTACTATCTACTATTTTTCATTAATCCTCAATTTAAATCTCAAAAGAAAGAAATCATAACACCCAACCTCACTTCCCTGAATTAAAATCTCTCTCAGAGGATGTAATTTTCTAATTTCAACTATGAAGCAGATTTATGCTGAAATGACTTTATTGTGACTGGTGAGATGTAGGGAATGTTCTGGTGATAATTCCACAGCCCTGGCAGGGCAGCCTGAGGAATTCAAAAAGTTCCTTTCACCAGGCCTTGGAAAAATGACCTGCAGAGGGGAAGTCTTGTCCAAGACTGGGATCTCAGAGCTGGATTTCCCTTCCCCACACCTGCTGCAGTCCTTGGCTTTATAAATTCACCCTCAGAACCTCTGGCATGCACACCAGATGAGGTTCTTTTAGGACAGATCCCAAGCCCTTCAGGATGGATAATTCTTTACCTCTCACAGAGCACAGGATGGCTGAGCCCCTGCTCTGATGAAGGTCTGCAGTTGCTTCACCACAAATAGCAATAACAAAAATTTCCCAATCAGACAGTAATTTATAATCCCAGAATCATTAAGGCTGGATGGAAATTGCAAGACCATCAAGTCCAACCATGACCTAATGCCACCATGGCCACTAATCCAAACCTTTCCTACAGATGTTCATGAATGTGGCCTTAAAAAAGCACTCAGCTGATGGGACAGCACCAAAGCAAACCAGCCAGCCTCTGATGTGAGCTGGCACCAGCCCCCAGCCCCTCTGTGGGGACTGGGGGGAGCTCAGGAGGGAGTTTTGGTCTCACCCTGGAGATTCTGCACTGCAAAGGCAGCTCACAAACCCCACCAGAGCCGTGGGGTCTCCAACTGCCCCCGATTCAGGCGGCTGCATCCAAATGTCTGCTCATCCCCACCCCACAGAGACCCCACAGAGACCCCACAGGCACCTGCTGGGGCACTTCTTGCTTGTGTGGGAGGAGCTTTTGAACCCAAAAGGCTGGAACCTGCTCTGAAAACACCCCAATGGTTTGCCCAAATCCTCCTTGAGGCTCTCCACGTCTTTAATGTCATTATCCACTAGTCTGACCCACATCTCCTCAGAATCAATGCTGTTATTGATGTTAAACTGCAGCAGCTGATTTAGGTTTCTGTGACATATGGACTGCTGTCCACTAGGTACTGAACTGCAACCACTAAACTCATTTCACTCAGATCTCAACTCCAAATTGAGTATTAGGGATAAACGGTCAGTGCTTTAATGGTCATTTCACACTTCATCATCAACTCATCCATTCTCTGCATGTGCCACTTAAGTCTTCCATTCTGTTCCCTCAAATATATCACAGCAAAAAGGAATGTGACAAAACAAATGTTGAAAAAAGCAACCTTTGCTTGTTGTTGGTGGGTGTTTTTCCCCTCTAACTAAGTGGCGAATTGTCCCATTATCCTCATTTCCTGCAAAATCTGGATGTCCAGGACCTTCAGTGCAGCACAGCAAAGCCCTGCTGCAGTCAGCTCGTGTGTGGAGTGCTTCTGTTTTACATACTGACACGCATTTTAACATGGAAAAGGTCAGAGATGGAAACAGCACAGCTTGTTGCTGTGACAGCAGACATTTAACAGAAAGACTTCTGGACACACTACAGTTTAAAATAATTTAGTAAAATAATTGCCATGATTGATTTTTTAGGTCCCCAAGTTCATACCACACACTTTTGTGTGACAACTCCCTTCAGTGCTGTTTTTTCTTTCTTCTATTTTTTTCCCTTTCTCTCTCCAGCAATGACAAGAAATGCATTTCAAGTAAGTTCTGGGATGTTGTCAAAGTTTGCCCAGATTCACAAACTCCATCGTTTGCTGCCTGGGACCAGAGCAGAGCTGCTGCCAGCCCAGTGCCCAGCACGTGAGGCTGGCAGGGATCCTGTGGATAAACCCACCTGGGATTGCTGCCCTGCCAGGGCAAGCCCAGCTCGTCAGGGGTGCAGCTCCTTCCCTGCTGCACACACAGACAGGGCCTGCACAGCTGCCCTGCAAATAATCACTTGTGGATTATTTCATGGGTTTAATTTAATGCAAATAAAGCCAGGAAGTGAGGTATGGTTGGGGAGAAAATGGGTTGTGAGATGTCAGAGAAAGAAGCAAAGCTTTGAACTTCAGAGAAGCACAAAGTCCATGCTGAGGAATCCCACACAGCCCCAGATGCACCCATTAAATGGACTTGGGCACAACAATTCCTACAGAATCAAACACCACAGGGTTGTAATTATTATGATATAATAATATTCAAAATATAAATATATTAGTTATTATGAATTTGCTCCATAGTCAGTGGAGGAAAACAGAGATGTCTGGAGAGAACCTCAGTGCTCTGGTGAGCAAAGATCTGCTGAGTTTTGTGGAGAGCATTGGTACCACCCAGAAGGAAACCACTTAAATTCACTGAGGGAAATATTACAAGGTTCATGAAACAGGGAATTAGAAATCCAAACAGAGGCCGTAGCAGGGGTCTGCAGTAGAAAGAAATCAGAAGGGATTTTGCTTCCATTTTTAAGTATAACAATTCTATTTTTAAAAATAAAATCTCTATTCTGATCTCCAGTCTGGATCTAGAACAATAAAATTGGATGGCTTTGGCAAAAATAATTTTCACCAACCATAATTCAGTAAAATTTCAAGTAGATGTATACACAAAAAAGAAGATTTTGATGTTTCACTTTTCTCAAGCAGCACACATTGGCTCACAATGACAAAATGCTGATCACGTGAATCCTTCTGAAATAAAATGGCACAGAAATGCCAAAGATGGCCAAAACCTCCCTCAAGCCACAGACCTTTTTTTTAAGATAACAAAAAGCTTTAAAAATAGATTTTTAGAACATAATTAAAACTGTGCTTTTGAAAACAACTGTAAGAGCAGATGAAGTAGATTCACTATAAATAAAACTTATTTTGAGATCTATCTAAATCAAAATCCCTGTGGTCATCCTGCTGTTGATGGTTGGACTTCAAAGGGTGAGAACAGCAGCTCTGGACTTGTCTCTGCTGCAGCCAGAGCCTGCAAGAGCCAGACTCCAAAACACCCCAGGAAGAGGGGTTTGCAGAGGCTTTTGCTCCCACCATGGGCTCATCCAGGAACCCAACCCCTCCAACCCAGCCTTTCCTCTCCAAACATCAGCCTCCCCTGGGGAAAAGGCTTCTGCCTGTGTGTGCAAAGAAAAGTGGGAGCCCGAGTTCCTTCCTGAAGAGAGGGGGTTCCTTGAGGAGGCTTTGGGCCAATATTGATGATTTATTTTACCTTCTACCCTGCAGTCATCTCCTATCAGAACTGGAGCAGCATTCTCTCCTGTCCAGCCCCACCCTCCTGGTCTGATGTGCTGAGGGAGAAGCAGATCAGCCCTTCCCTTTCACCAGGGGGGTGAATGCCCCCCTCCCTTCCTTCCTGACACTCTCCTGGTCATGAATGTGGGGTTTCCATCCCCAATTTCACTGTTCCAACATTAAATTGTTGTACCTCCACCACCACACGAACATATCTGTAAGTGCAGGAGCAAGGGGTTCACAATGAGAGGGGAAATTGGGGCGAGATATTGGGATGAAATTCCTCCCTGTGAGGGTGGGCAGGGGCTGGGCTGGAATTGCCAGAGCAGCTGTGGCTGCCCCTGGATCCCTGGCAGTGCCCAAGGCCAGGCTGGACATTGGGAGCAGCCTGGCACAGTGGGAGGTGTCCCTGCCATGGCAGAGTGGGATGGGATGAGATTTAAGGTCCCTGCCAACCCAAACCATTCCACAATTCCACACTGCACCAAGTTCAGCCTTGGGAAATTTTGGATTTCAGCAATTGGGAACCCAGACCCGAGGCATTGCCCCATCCCTGCTGAAGCACCTGGGCTGCCCAGTGTCTGTTGTACAGCTAAACCTGGGCTTGTTCCCCTCCCAGACCCAGCCCAGCCAGGCTGGGATGCTGTTACTGGTGCAAACCGTTACTGATATGAAATGTAATACTTAAATACACACTGCAGCTTTTGACTTCTCTCTCATTCTCCGTGTACTTAATTCTGACAGCTCTAAACAAATGTCAAACTTGCTTTCAATTTCCTCCCTCCTCCTCCCCACACTTTGTGCTGGTGCATTGCTAACAGAATTAAAACTTGAAAATAGCCTTAGGCTTTCCAACCACTTTTGAGCAGGATCGGAGGCTTTTGTCTATTTCAGAATAAAAACTCAAAGATAGTAATTTTGCCATATTTTTAAATAATAAACCAACAAATATTCATAGCTAAAATGGGCTGTAAAACGCAAAGAACAAAAAAAACCAAAACACCCCACCAAGAAAAATGGATACCATATTGCAAAGGAAAAAGAGTTAGATTGTCATGAATCTGAAAGGAAATCAATAGGACAACTTTGGAGACCCATTTCAATCTGTTGTTGACATTGTTTTCTAGTAGTAATTTTCTCAAAATGTTAACAGTATTGAGTTTGCTTATTGATTCTATTATTTTTGACCTTGCATTAGTGTGGGCTAATCTTACATGCCATAAAATTTCCTTTCACTGCTAAAATTATTGTAGGGCTCCGGGGGAAAGTTACAATCAGGTCACAGCCCCCTTAGGATTTTGATGAGCAGATAACTGGTAATAATGAGTTATTTTGGCTTTCTAGATACCTTTCTGTTGGTTCTTACAGGCTCTAGGCAGCATTGTCATACAAGAGCTTGGAATATTGACAAAAATCCCCAAATCCCAATAAATTGAGGCTCTCCCCTGCCTGGGGATGTGGCTGCAGAGCTCATGGCATCACCAGCTGCTGCAACACCTCTGATTCAGCAGCAAAAGGAGCCACTCCACTCCATAACAGCACACAACACAACAGAAAGAGGCTGAGATTCTCTCACAATATAAATTTATGTCATGTATTCTTACCCACACACCTGTGAGACCTCATTCCCTCTTACTGAAGCATTAATTACAGAGCCTTTATTTTTCCTCAGGATTCCTCTATGAAGTGCTCAGAAGGGGCAGTGCTAAATTAATCAGCAGCTGCTCCATGGTTCAATAGTTTAGCACCGTTCCCAGCACTTAAACATTTCTCAGAAGACAAAGCCATTTCAGGGAGGATCTTCTGTGGCTCTGAATTCTCCTGAGCACAGAAAGGGACATTTCAACTTTCCAGCTGCACAGGAAATGCTAAACTGGACCTGTGTCTTTGCTGGAGATCCAATTCTGTGAGCAAACTGCCCGCACTTTTGGGGTAAAACTGTTATTTTCATAGCACCACAAATAGCCTGACATTTTGAGTTCCTCAGCTACAGCAGGCACCCAAACAGCCCACAGTCAGGCTGGTATCAAAAGGAGATATTTTGGATTCTGCAGCCTCAGAAAGGTCTAGACAGAGCCAGATGTTCCTTATGAAAGGAGCTGCAGAGCAGAGACACCCAAAGCTCTGCTGAGGCCCTGCTGGAAGGAGCCTCCCCAGGGAGGGGAGCTGCAGGGAGATTTATCTGAGGCTTTCAGCCTCCAGCTCCATTTCCAAAGGTATGGATCTCCCAGAAACAGCAGAGCTCCATTTAAAAGTCACAGGTGCCCTGGAGCTCTGCTTCGAAGATTACCTCAAATTTCATTTAATAACAGCCTTGAAACTTGAGACAAATTATTTATTACAATGGGCAATATTTTTGTCTGTTTTTCCCTCATGGTCATCTTAGGTGCTAAAAGGGCTCAATAAAAATTAAAAATGATAGCAGCTTATCCTGTTCTGCTGATGAAGGGTTTTTCTTTGAACCATCTTTAAAGCTGATATATAGTCCCAACCAAGCCTTCCAAGTAATCCTAAAGTAAAATGAGGAGCAGCTCATCCCTGTTTGTGCTGGGTTATTTCATCCCAGCCTCATGCTTTGCTTTCAGTTTTGGTGTGCAAACCCTGACAGCAACAATCACTATGGGAACACAAACCTGAGTGTGCAGGAAAAGGCAGAAATTAGGACTAGAAAGACTAAAATTACAGATTTTTATATGGGTAAGGTTTGGAAAGTTCATCAAGAGAGATGTCAAAAAATCTGAGCAGAGAAAGAATTTTCAGTTTCTAGAAAAACTCCTGTTCTGCATTTTGGTTAGAAAAAACACTCCCAAAATCTTTGTTCTAAAGAGAATCCTTAGACATAAACACACAAGTCAAGTAGAGGGGTAGGGAGTATATTTATATGTAAAAGTTGTAAATTTAAAATAAATTTAAAATAAATTTCAAAACAAGATGAGAACTCTTAAAAAACCCATATCAAACCAGAGTTTTCTTAGAAAAAGCTGTTGTTCCTTTTCCCATAAATAAGATTAGTGGGCACACACTTGTTGAACATTTGGGGCTTACTGAATCAGTATTTCCCCATTGAAAGTAATTTCATTGCAATAATGTCACAAAATATTTCTTTACTGAATCAGATGGGGTGAGTTTCATTTATCCTTCAAGAAACCTATGGCCTTTTTCTAGAAATACAAGAGCCATTAGGACTTTTTGTTCTTTTCTTTAAACAACTTTAAAAAACAATTTATTAACTACGAGAAGAGAGCAAAAAGTCACATAATGAAACATTCTCTCTCTCTGTAAGGTCTTTGTTGTCTCTGCAGAATTTGAGGAAACAGCTTTTATCCATCGAGCTGCAAATGCCACGGACACTCCAGCACAGTCCTCAAACCCACTACGAAAATACTTGAGCACTTACTTAAATATTATCCAGGTTGTCTAATCTGTATTGTCTACTTCTGCTGTTATTACATTTTTGTGGTATTGGAGAAAGAACAAAGGAAGGAAAAGTTGGAGAAGATTTAAAGAAGCTTGAAGCCAAAATAACTTACAAGAGTGGAATGAGTTTTTGGGTTTTGACCTCAAGGGGGAAAAGCATTTCCAAGTCCTAATTTGATAAACAATCAGTTTTGTTTCTCTGCAGCCCAGTTAAAAGGAATTCAAGAAATCAAAATAGAGAGAGCTTTTCTCCATTCAAATGACACAGGCATGAGCATCTTTTGATTTTTGTTGTAGGAACCCTCCCAAACTCAGACACAAAATGAGACAAGCCCGAGCCAGTTCTCACAACACCCATGCACAGGAACTTACAGGAGCTCTTACATGCAAGAATAATCCCCATCTGTGGGTTCCTAGCAGGGGAATCTGAAGGGAACTCGAGCTGCTCAGCACTTTTACAGGCCCCATTAAGTCTAAGTGGAAGCTGACAGAATTTAGGGGATGAGTCTCCTTTGAGCTGTGATGATCCTGCCCGTCCCTGGCAGTGCAAAGGCACCTTAAACAGGGCATAAATCACATTCAGGAATGGCTAAAAAGTTCCCAAAAACATCAGTGAAAGGCACTGAAACCTGAGCTTCAAAGTGACTTTGGTGCTTTTTGAAACCATTGGAGAAATCCCTCAAAGTGCCCAAAAAGGAGGAGAAACCAAGGCTGGAGCCTGGGATCCCTTGGGTGCCCTTGGGCTCACACAGGGGTGCCCAGGGAGGGCTGGTACCACAGCCCTGTGCTCTGGGCAAAGGATAAATGCCCCTGTGGTTGTGTCCTGACCCATCTGCTGCTCCCTGAGGATTCCTCAGGGTGGGTCCTGTCCGTGGATCACCCTGGGATGGCCCTGGGGGCTCCTCATGCACCAAAGTGACAACATTCCATGAGCTTCTGCCTCACCTCACAGATCTTCAGCCCTTTTTGTCCATTTCCTGGAGGATTTTGTTTGTCTGTTTTATTTTTTTATTAATTATTTATTTGGTTTTTATTGTCCTTCCAGCCATATTCACTGATCAGCCTGTGGGATACCAAACCCAGACTCTCCCTTCTCTACAAAATCTCTTGCATGAACTCTAAGAAATCAGTCCCTGTTCCCTTCCTCCATCTTCCTAAAGCAGTTTTCAAGTTGTGGACCCCAAGCCCCATAGATTGCAATCCATAATGGATCAGTTCATAACACCATTATCAGGTGGGTAAATTTTACATCTTCCAATAATCAGCAAACTGATTATTTTACATATTGCAGTGCAAGGAGGTGAAGGGTGTCCCATTGCAGAGAACTGCCCAGAGCACCTCTGGGTCTCACCTCTGTGCTCTTTCATAATTAGAATATTATATAAAATAGATATAAATATAAATAATAAATAAATATGCACATATCTAGCAGTGGTAAGATCAAAACTGGTGCTTTATTCTCAAGGCAGAGGCCAGACAGAGCCACCACCCAGCACCAGAGAGATAAAACTTCAGGGAAATGCCACAAAAATGTCTGGTGTGAGGGAGGCAGAGGAAAAGGGAGCCTGAGGAAGCAGCTGTGGGTTCAGGAGTTACAGGGGCAGTAAACAGCAACCCCAGCACCCCCTTGTAAAGCCATAAACCCCTCAGCCACGGGATGAGTGATGGTTCCCAGCTCCTTTAACCCAAAATACAGGACACACACATGGCTCCCACCCTGCCACGGCACCAAATCCCCCCCCAGCCCAGCCCAGAGGCTTTTCCTGCTGAGTTCTGGGACAAAAAGACCCAGAGAAGGCCAAGGTGCCCATGCAATCCCCCTGCTGCACCCAGGGCTGGCTCCTGCTCACCACCCTCAAACACCATCAGCACAAGGAATTACCCAGCCACAGGCAGGGATGAAATAACTGCTCATGTTCTGGCTGGGCTCTCACATCAAGTTTCCCCCAATTCTGGGACTGTTACAGCATCCCAACTTCCCAGCACACCTTTCTGTGTGTGCACACCCAGCCTCTCGTGGTTCAGGGAACAGCTCCTAATTCATTATTATCCCTGACATCTCCCCCGTGTTTCCCTGTTCCCCCAGCCCTGTTATTATCAAACAGCTCTGCTGTGATAGACTGCTGATCCTCATCTTCATATTGATTAATCTCATTTTCACATGCATCACCCTGATCTCCAACATCTTCAGCACAGCCTTTTCACAATGACTCATTTGCAAGACAGATTTTCCTTGCTGGAGTCATCCCCAGCGTAGGAATGTGCTGGACCAGTTTCAGGTACAAGGCCCTGTTTTGTGCAGCTCCATCAGGGTAAGTCAGAAATGCCTGTACAGAGCTCAGCAGAGTCATTCCAAACCTGCAGGCGTGTGGGGATAAAGGGAATCTGTCCCACAGTGTTTGCTCCCCTCTGTCTCAGGGAAGGAATATGCCAATCATTCTTGGGCTTGATTGTTATCAATGTAATTAAAATGCAATTTATTTTTTTGGATTAATTTGTAGATTAAACAGAGTCATTTTATTACATTTATCTCGGACATCTAAAATATTTAAGCATTTAACATTACCAAGTTAGCTAAATAAATCTTTAATTTAGCATAATTAGATTTGTTTAAATTAAGAAATGTATTGATATTGCAAAATAGTTTCATATTCATTTGGAACTAAATTAGAACTAAATTAGAACTTAAAATAACTTGTAGTTTTCCCTGCTTTTCCAGTGTGCAGACCATGAAATACATTAATTTACAGAGCACATGCTCTTCCCTCCACATTAATCCAGACCTTACAACTTTTTATACATTGCATCAGCCCCTGAGCTCGTGCTGGCACGGAGAGAAGTGCATCTGCCATGCTGAGCAGAGAGGGGCACAAAACAAGCTCTGGTTTGCAGAGCTGGGGTGATGCCCACGGCCTGGGCAGGCAGGGCAGTGCCCAGAGCTGGGCTCTGGCTCGGGACCAGAAGGGCCCCTTTGGGGTCACTGTGCCATGGGCAATGCCAGTGCTGGGCTCAGTCCTTGAATGAGCAGCTCTTCCACCCAAACCCTGCTCCAGAGCCAGCTCCAGCTGCTCACAGGGCCTGGGGAGGAGCGTGGCCGTGGGCACCTGGGTGGGCACACAGGGCAGAGGGAGGGCTCAGGGCTGCCCTCGGGAGTGGCTGCACAAGAAACGCTCCCCCTTTTCTTCCCCAAGTCCTTCTTCAGCAGGAACAAACTCCAGCCTCCCTGCAGCAAAGCTGGGGAGTGGGAAGGGGAAGGAGGGAGAGGAGAAGCTTTGAGGTGACCCAAGTGTGGCCTTTTGGTACCTGAAGGAATCCACAAGGAAAGATGGAGAGGGACTGGGGACAAGGGCTGGGGGGACAGGACACAGGGAATGGCTTCCCAGTGCCAGGGGCAGGGATGGGTGGGATATTGGGCAGGAATTGTTCCCTGTGAGGGTGCCAGGCCCTGGCACAGGGTGCCCAGAGCAGCTGTGGCTGCCCCTGGATCCCTGGCAGTGCCCAAGGCCAGGCTGGACATTGGGGCTGGGAGCAGCCTGGGGCAGTGGGAGGTGTCTCTGGGACAGTGGGAGGTGTCCCTGCAATGGCAGAGTGGGAATGGATGATCTTTGAGGTCCTTCCAGCCCAAACCATTCTGTAATTCTGGTTGGACCACTCAGATGTGGATTTCTGGCAAAGCCACCCTGACTAATCTGATCTTTTCTCATTCTCTAGGTTGTTTCAGTCTTTCCCCCGAGCTCTTTTCCCAGCAGTAACTGAGCAGCACTGGCCAGAACAGAGGGATTGCTTCCCATGTCTTGAAGGCCAGGGTGAGTGTTCCTCGTTCCAGTTTCCCCAGAACAGCCCTGGTGACTCCCACTCCCCTCAGGCTCAGCCCATTGCCTTGCAGGAACTCCTCTAAGCAGTTGTTTTCATTCCTTCTCCTTGCTCAGTTGATTTTTCTCACTGAGGGGCAGGACCTTGAATTTGCCTCTCTTGAGCTGCATCCTTTTCCCCAGGTTATTTCCCCTGCTTGTCTCACTTGGAATTCTAATCCTGTCTCCCACCATAATCACAGCCCTCCTGAGCTGGTGGCACTTGGAACAGTAATAAGCACTTTCTCTGGTCCATCACACAGATCCCTAATGAAATATCACCAGAGCTACACCAACCACTTAATATCTCTCTCCAGTTCTACAGGCAGCCATTGATAAGCATTTCTGCAGGGAGTTTTTACACCAATTGCTGTTTTCCTCTGGGTCTCGCTGTTCCCTGGGGTGCCCCGTGGGGCTCTCCCCAAACCCTGTGCTGAACAAACAGACACCACCCACAGGGAATGGCTCCAGTTCTATTTTGAAAGGCAACTGCTCCCAGTTTGGAGGTGCTGGCAGGGCCCATCAGTATTTTCACTGCTATTTTTCTGTCTTCAGGATGCACCACAGCCATATAAAAAGCAGGATCTATCTATCAGCTGTCAACTTCTCTTCAAGCCTCACACCAATTAAAATCGATTGAAATTCCTTTGCAGGATTGTGTTCAGCTCAGCCCCACCGTGAGCTCACACCTGCACCCTTGCATATGTTTCCTGCTAAATTCTGCTGCATTAATTGTGCTTACATATTAATAAACTTACACCCAGCTTTGTAATTTATGGGAATGGCAGCAGAGATCCTGTGGTTTGCTCCTGGAGCTAAATATGGGACCGACAGGGGATGTGCATGAATTTGTGCTGATAAAGGTGGATGTTTTTGCAGAGATTTTGTTATATTTCTGCACGGGGGAGAACATGAGCCAGATTTACCCCCAGGCCAGCAATGGCAGTGGAATCCAGAGGAGTTTGTTTTAGCTGGCCCTGTCATGGAGTTGTGGAACGGTTTGGGCTGCAGGAACCCCAAATGATCCCCTCATTTCACCCCCTGCCATGGGCAGGGACACCTTCCCCTGTCCCAGGCTGCTCCAAACCCTGCCCAAGCTGGCCTTGGGCACTGCCAGGGATCCAGGGGCAGCCACAGCTTTCTGTGGTTACTTTGCAGGGAAGGCTCAGCAGGAATTTCAGATTATGGGACATATTTTAAGCTGTTTCTTTTCCTGTCCCAACACTATGGCCAAACCTCTCTCTTCCATCCACAGATCTGTGCCTGCACTACAGCTGCACGTCCACCTGAGGCTGCATCCACAGCTTCCACATTTCCTCTTACTCTTCTAATGGTCAGTCCCTAAATTTAGGAAACTCTCCTCATCAGATGACCCAGCTCTTAAAAACCTCACTTTAAAACCCCATTCCATAAATGTCTGCATTTTTCATGAACTTTGGGTGTATTTTGGGCTCAAGGACAGCCTATTCTTTATTTCAACATGAGGAAGAAAAGCCTAACATCCCAATTCCTATTAACAGCTCCTTTCCTTCGGTCAGGTTAAAGAGCAGGATCCAAAGCAGCACCTTCACCTTGAGCCCTGATTTCTCTGCAGGCACCAGGCTCTTGGGGATGCTGGGCCTGTCCTGGGGCAGGACAGGTTTGTGAAAAGGGGTCAGGTTTGTGTGCAGGCAAAGCTGGCACTGCTGTGCCCACGTCCTGCCCGTCACACAGAGGTGACACTGGGGAGAGCCCTCATGGGGGTGGAAGTTGTTCCTGTGCCACCCCAGGGCTCCTCTGGGCACTAATGAGGGGCTCATCAGCGGCATCAGGAGGAAGCCAAAGCAAGAAGTAAAACATTCCTGAGGGATTTGTGGTTTGCAGGCAGCAGAGACTCCTCAGGTGTCTCCCAGAGCTGTGGGGCAGCCCAGGGAAGGATCCAGGGCAGCTCCACACGAGCCTCAGGGGCTGGGGCAGAGCACTGGTCAGGCACAGCCCTGTTCAGCCACAGGAGAGCCCCTCAGGGTCCCCAGCAGCCCTGCTGGGGCAGTGCCTGTGCACCAGGCCAGGCTGCTCACTGCCATTTACCACGGGTTTTCTTTGGTAACACCCTCACTATTGCAATGGAGATGCCTTAAGTATGGGGTTTTTCCTAAAAACTGTTCCTATTTCTGAGAGCAGGTGGGACCAGAGGCCAAGCATCCCCAGCTTCTGCACCACAGCATTTCCTGTTCAGCCAGTTATTCACCAATAAAGCTTCACTGAACTGGTTCCTACAACACCTTTAGCCTAAAAGGGTCTTAGGACAGGGGCAGGTATGAAGGGGAAAGGGATCCACACAGTTCCTACAGCCTGTGAAGGGGACTGTCCCAAACCCATTGAGCTCCTTCTGTCCCAGAAACACAGGACAGCAGCACCAGAGCTGGCCATAATCCCCTTTCCTGTATCAAATAAATACACTTTCATAGCTCTGAGACAGCAGAGGAGCCTCTCTTCCCCTCGATTTTCTCTAGGTGATATAAAATTCAGCATTCAAGGTGCTCTTTTGAAAGTAGGTTACCTCCCGATGAAAATAAGAGTTCATATTTGTGCTGACAATAGTGGATGATGTTAGTGCTGTGCTGCCTGGATGAAAAAAACCCCACAAAACACCAAGAACAAAAGACACCTTCCCTTCCTCACTAAAATTTCCTCAGTTTGACTCAAGGACGCCTTTCACCACTTCAGCCAGCAAGAAACCCCCCTCACGCCTGCCTGAATTGTGAGCTGCAGAACAACACACTCATTTTCACAACAAGGCAGGGAAACTTCCCACACTGCAAACACTTTTAGTGGATTTTTACATTTTTTGGGGCATTTTTCCCCCCCTGAAATAAAGCAAGCTGATTTTTACAGGGAAGCTCCATCTCCTGTGTGTGCCCCCCCCAAATGCCTCAGAGCTGTAATTCCTCCAGTCCTCCCTGTAAGATCTCTAATCTTTCCAGTCAAGCACAAAAGCTGCTAATATAAATATTTGCAATCCTATCATGTGCTGGAGAGCCCTGAGTGATGAACTGAGCTGTAATTTGCAGCCCACTGGCCGTGGGTGCTGTTTCCAGTCTGCAGCAGGAATGTGGTAGCCTGACAGAGAGCATTAAACAACAGGGGGTTCACACAGTGCTGGCTGCAGGCTCGGGCCACTGGCAGCAAAACACTCCAAAGTGTGGCTGCTCCTCCTCCCCAGCCAGGGCTGAGTAAATCAGGGGCACTCAGTGGTGCTCCAGTGAGTTATGAGAGGCACAGCAACAAACCTGAATTTACACCCCGTGCCCTTTGGCGAAATCAGAGATTTGCTGCAGTTATTTTGGCCTTATTGAAGTCTAATAGGAGTGTCCACGTGAGAAAATTTGTTATTCCAGAGACACTTCTGCACCAAGCCGTGCTATATTTAGTGACAATAAGGGTCCTGCATTGCATAAGCTGGCATTTGTGCCACGAGGGACTCACAGGGCATTATTCACTAATGACAGAAAGGCTTCTGGCTGCTTTTCCAGGGGTAAGAAACATCTCTTGAGAGCAAAATAAAGGGGGTGTGCTGGGGTCCTGCAAGTTCAGGGTTTGGGTTTGTGGTTTGCTTTATTTCTTCACTAAAGATTACTCTCAGCTCTTTTCTGTCTTTCTGACTCTTCCTAATGGTGTGGCAGGAGTTGAATTCTATCAAACCTTAAAAACATTGATAAATTAAATACAAGCACCAGATTAGCACTGAAAATGCAGCCCCAAGAGTGACCTGCTCGTGTTTGGTGCCCTGTACAAGTTTGCAGTCTCGGGGTAAGGGGATGGGGCACTTGTGAGACAGAAATCACTGTTTGTAAGTGCAGAGTGGATTTAAGCTGCTGCTTCTTCAGTGAGGCTGAGATTTCACAATCATTCCATGACTGGGCTGGTTTGAGCTATAACACACTGCAAATCAACTGTCCTTGGCAAACCAAACAAGTTTCTCCTTTTCAGGAGATTTTGGCAAGTGGAGCGTGATTCTTTGGTGCCATTCTTAGAAGAATAATATTGATTAAAGAGCAGAAACAAAAATTTTAGGGGGAAAAAGGGATATTAAACCAACAAGCTGTACCTACACCTAGAGTACCTAAATCCTTGATGAGAGAGAGAAAAAAAAATCCTGGCTATTTTCTGTGAACTTTCCAGGAGCATTGTCACTCTGTGATTTCTCCCCCATTTGTGACAGACTCAGTCCTTTCTGAACTTGCCAGAGCAGATCTGATTGCCTGGGTTCAGTTCCCTGTCCTAGTGAAAAGTGGTTTTGTCAGTTTGATGAGTTTTCCTCATTTTTAGGAAGAATAACCCTCAGTAATTAGTCCTTGACAACCAATCCTTTGGCAATCCCATGGCCTCTCCCACCCCAGCTTTTCCTGTGCCCCCACACAGTCAATCCTCTGTTGGGGTAACTCAATTTGGCTGTGAAAAACAAAAGACAAACCCCAAGCCCCTCTGGAAAGGACCGAGCCAGCACGGGGTTCCTGCCCAGCAGTTCCACCCCCTGAGCATCCCCAGGCTCTGATCCCTCCATGGGCTGGGCCAGCAAGCCCAGGTGAGGGGAGAGATGCCCAGTGCTGGTCCCTGCAGGGGCACAGCCCAGCAGGGCAGGGACAGGGCACCACCAGAATCCCCCAAAACCCCCAAACTCCAAAGATTCTGCTGGTAAAATAGCACAGGAAGCAGGAGCTGCAGAGAGAAACCCCTAAGAGACTTGGCTGGTTGAATCACGACTTTTCCCTCTGATTACTTCCCCTAATTCCTCCCTTTCTGGCATGTTATCCCCCTCCAGCTCTTTGTCCCTTCCCTGTTCCAGCCAGGGGACGTTTTTGGGGCCCGCTGATGGGTGGGGATGGGGTACCCAAACTATCAGCCCCGCTGGCTCAGGAGCTCCTCCCACTCAGACATGCTGGTTTTGGCAGCTTTCGTTATCTTTCCTTAACGATGCCTAAATGAGTCTGACAGAGAAAGGATGCTCTTATTTGTGAATTAGAGGTGGCCACACCTGGCAGCAGCTGGCCATGGTCTGCAGGAGTTTTGCACAAAAGGGAAGGTCTGATCCCAAAAGCCCAGCTTGGCAAAGTACCTCAGAGCTGGGGGGCTGGGAAGACAATTCCTGGAGCTGCTTCTCATTAAGATACAAGTACACAATCAAATGGAATGCAGAAAATTAAATCTCCATGGTTCGTGGCGTTTTGCCATTTACCTTCAAGTTTCTTTTTCAGAAAAAAAAGAAAAAAAAAAAGAAAAAAAAAAGCATGAGAAAATTATGAAGAGAAGAAACACAACCAAAGGACTGAGCAAAAAGCAGTGTGGTAGTAACAAAGGCCACAGCCCATCTCAGTCTGCTGAAAAGTCAAAGACACCCCCACACCACAAACCAGAGACTGAATGTTGTGGAGTTTAGGTTAGAAAATACCATCCAGACTTTCCCTCCCCTAAAAAATGCCATTTAGCCACTGCCTTCTAAAGGAAACCTTTCTAGCAAAGTAGAAAGAGAATATTGCTCCCCTTTAACGGAGCAGACCTGCTCTGCAACAGGTAAATCCAGGTGTCCTTACAGGTAAATCCGGGTGTCCTTACAGGTAAATCCAGGTGTCCTTACAGGTAAATCCAGGTGTCCTTACAGGTAAATCTGGGTGTCCTTACAGGTAAATCCAGGTGTCCCTACAGGTAAATCCAGGTGTCCTTACAGGTAAATCCGGGTGTCCTTACAGGTAAATCCAGGTGTCCCTACAGGGAAATCCAGGTGTCCCTACAGGGAAATCCAGGTGTCCTTACAGGGAAATCCAGGTGTCCTTACAGGGAAATCCGGGTGTCCTTTTACCTTTCTCGTGCTCTGGATAACACAGCAAGGCATTTTACACACCTCAAATCAGCCCTGGGACCTCAGCTGCTCCCAAAGCAGCAGCCCAGCCCAGCTGAGGGGGTGGGGGCATCTCAGCACTGTTATCTCTGAGCAGTCACCCCCGAGCAGTGCTGAGCACCCAGGAGGGGCTCACCTCCCCAAACGGGATCAGCTCCAACACCTCTGCATGGGGGGCAGGAAGAGCCCCCAGAGAGCCGAGGGTGTGTCTGAGCTCTGGTTCCTCCCAGCTGTGAGGAGTCAGGGCCACTGGAGCAAACACTGGAGCAGAAAATGGGAGCTGCCACAGCCACTGGGAGATGGCTCCAGGCACAGTTTATTTCCCTCATCATTAACAATGCATGTTCTGATGAGACACGACCATTGCAATCTGCTCCAAAAGCCCAAAATAAGATTCCAAACATTTTATGCATATTGGCAGCCACGTATATTCTACAAACATGATTTTCCACTCAGGTCATAATGCCATCCTAAACTCCGAGGAAATTTTTGCAGCTAAGTTCTAAACCCCTGAAAGCAGCATTTTCTAATGGAAATGCTGATCCAAGCTTAACCAGAGCAGCAAGAAGAGTGCCACACACCATAAAAATAAAAGTGAATCATAAAGCAGTTAAGGTTTGATTACTATAAAATACCTGGGCTTGAAATTTTGATTCAGACTTGGGTTTTTTTTAATTACATCTCATGACCTAGAGATACTTTTTGGACAGATAATGTCTGGGGAATTAGATCAAAGATCCTTTTTGTAACTTCAGAATACAGCACTAATGTCTTCCATGGTCTCCTTGAAGCATAAAACACAAGACTTTGAAAGTTATTTGGTCTACTTGTAAATAACAGTGGGAAGTGGAGCTTGCAATTAAAGAGGAACTCCTTCTCTCAACTCCAGTCAATCAAAATTGAGATTTGTGGGGGTAAATCAAAAAAGAGAAAGCAAAAAAGAAAAAAGGAAAAGCCTCCCCAGATTTCAAAGATGCCTGGTAGGAATATTTCTTAATTGAGCCATGCTTTAGAGCTGCATGGAATTGTTCTTATTAAAAATTGAATAAGAACAGAGGAGAAGAACATGGGAGCTTTTGAGAGATTAGAGCTTTGCAAGATTTACTTAAAAGGTTTCTATTAGACTTCAGGGGTTCTCTCACATTGAAGAACTCACCTCTACACAAAAAAGTCTGAAAAATTTGGGTTCCAGCCACCAAACCCCACAATCAGTTGATTGGAAAACAAGAAAAAAGCCTTTGTTTCCAGGACAGTGGCAGTGCTGATCCTGGATCCATGTGTTTGCTTTGTTTGCCAAATAATCATCACGTTGTTTCTCAGCTTGACAGGCTCATTTTCAACCTACATTTCTCCCTGAAATTTCTGATTTAACTCCTTGAGAGCTGTCCCAGTTCCCTGTTTCCCACCCCGTTTCCAGTGGGTTGGATATTCCAGAACACACCAGAAGTTTCCTTCCACTGACAACATCCCACGAATCTCAGCATCCAGAGGCACCAGAGGGATTTTATCTATTTAAAACAAAAAAAAATCTTCCACAGAATGAACAGGCCATAAAACTTGGCTTAAAGTTGCTGCAAACCCAAGCCCCCTTCTGGAATTTTATCACCTTTCTTCACTAAAATTGCAGCTTTGGTTTGAAATCCTTAAAAATGCCACCTGCTCTGTTATTTTGGAACCCACCTGCAAAAGTGGAGCTCTGAGATTGATCAGAGACAAACCCCCTCTCTCAGTTCCTGAGCTCCCATCTGTGCCAGCCCTGCCCCTCCTGCACCATGCCAGCCTTTCCAACAGTGGCAGACTTTGGGGATTTCACAAATGAAACCCTTTAGTGCTTCTGGGCACCCCGAGCTGATCTCTGCTCCTGTGGCCTCCCCGGTGGCTCTCACCCCACCTCCCCTTTAGGGTTTTTATCCAGATCTCCAGGGACACCCCCAGCCCACTGCCCTCCTGGCAGGGCTGTCACACGTTCTGGAAGGAGCTAAACCTGACTCCCAAAAACACCAGTGGGCAGGAGCAGCTTCCAAAAAACGCTGCTGGGTGTGGCTTGGGCTGATATTACAGATAGGTGGGAATAAAAATGCTGCTGCTAGACTTGGTACGTACTAATGTAAGAATTATTCAAGGTTTACTGCTTTAGTTTGAAGGGGGCAGCTCTTATGATCCATCAGAAATCCGTGGATTGCTGAGAAGGAAAATAACAACAGAGGAAAAGCAAGAATGATGGATTTTATGTGAAAATTTGGAGAACCCCAGGTTTCTGTGTCTGAGCTGGCACAGCCACAGGGCCTGCCTGGCTCAGGAGAGCCAGAGCATCACTGCCCCCCTCACAGTTTGTTATTAAAATGCCTAATTAGGGCTCTGCCAGCAGAATCCACAAACTCAGCCTCTCTCACAGCTTCCACTGAGGGGCTCTGAAGCCTCCCCTGCTCCAGAGAGGGAGAGAGGGGCAGGAGCAGCTCCTGGTCCCCCCAGGCTCCTCCCAGGAGTGCCTGCCTAGGACAGAGCAGGTCCTGGCAGTCTCAGCTCAGCCAGGATTTACTGCTTGATCCTCAGAACCCCCATCCCTAAAATTCAGGAATGATTTAAAGCAACTGAATGGGAATAAAAGGATGATCCTGCTGTGCCCAGTCCTTCTGGGAACTGCCTCACTCCTGCAGCCAGTCCTTCTGGGAACAGCCCCCAGGAGCTGCTGCTGTGCCTGAACCTGCTGGAGATGGAGCCAAGAAGGAACTGGAATGAATAATTCAGTCTGGAAGTTCAAGCTTTTTAGTTTTGCTACATTTATCAGTAAACTATGGCTTGGTCTCCTGGTCTTTTCATTCATGACAATAAAAATGCCCTGAATTTTAAGCAAGGGGGAAAAAAGAGTGAGATATGAAATAATTAAAAGATAGGATATGGTTAATGAGAGAAGGGAGCTAAATTTAAGCAAGTTAGACCAAACCTTATGGGATAATTCAGTAAAAAAAAAGACACCAGGATGGGCTGCACAAAGAGAAACAAAAGCAGAGCCCACCACCAGTACAAAAATCACTTTAAAGCAGTCTGAGGAACCTTTCAGCAAATGGGAATGAAATCTTAATTTACGTGCCATCAGGCTGCTGTTTGCTTTTGTTTTTTTTTTTTATTAAAAAATAAAATTAAATCCTTAGCCTGCTAAAAGTCTGTTGGTTAATCATCTTACCAAAGTCTCCCTAGGAATATTCTTCTGTCTTAGAACCTTAACACCCCTTCTAAAAACGACACCACAAAAGGAAATTTGATTTTTATAAAGTGCTAAACACTTCCTTAAACGAATTGAGATGGATTTTTAAGTTTTCAGCAGGGCAGGCACAGAATACTCAGCTGTGATTTCAGCAGGAGAGCTCTGCTCCCCAGTGTTAACTCACACAAACCACCCCAAGGCTCTCATATTTCCTTGTATGGAACCAGGATTATTGGAAAAACTCAGGTACAGCTCAGTTTTTTCTTTCTTTAACTAGAGACTACAAAATTATCAAGAATTTACTGATACTGGTCTAAAGAGTAACCTAAAAATCCCAGATGTGGCACAAGATATTACCAGAAAAAGCATCAAAATTTGAGGAACATCTCTTCTAACCCATATCATTATAGAAATTTTATCTCTTTTTTGTCAATTAATTAAATTTAAAGTGTTAACTAACAAAGAAAACCAGTCATAGAAACAGAAGACAATGCAAACTGTCAATTTTTGGGCAGTTATTCACATAGCAACCCTCTGTGAGCCTAAATATGGTTTAGCACACATTTATTGTAGGGGCTCTACTCACTCGAGCCTTCTCCCTCCACCACTGTGCTCCTGTTTAGGGTCAGCACCACTCAGGCAATGGGATTTAATTGTTTCCTGGCACTGCATCAGCCTCAAATCCCCCCCACCCCAAATGCACTCCAGAAGAGCCCACACCAAGTGAATAAATCAGCACTTTGTGTGTAGCAGATAAAAGTCTAATGGGCAGCATCTCCAACTGCTGCTGCCATTCATTTTGATAAAACACTAGCCACGAATAATTAGTATTCATTTGCTCTAATTAAGGAATATAGCTAATGGAAGCTGGATTTGGAATGGAGTGGAGCAGATTTTGGGGAGCCAGCAGGCTCAGATCCCACCCGAGGTGGACACGGGGCTGCTCCTCAGGACAGGGGCAGGAATGGGAAGGGATTTCCAGCAGCACCATGGGCTGCAGCATTTCTCAGGTCCTTCAGATCCTGTGAATTCTGCCTAGAGCAGAAATTCAGAACTGGAAGTACGAGTCAGCAGAGCAGATGCACAGATGCTTTTCTTTATATATTATTATGCAGTAAACTTGGGTAAGAGTGAACAAGCAAAGAATGGAGCAGGCAGAGAGATTTTACAGCTCTGCTGGGAGCTGAGGAGCTTTGTCCAGGGGCTGGAGCTGCCCAGAGAGGAGATGGAGATCTCTGTCTGTCCCCACATGGCTCCTCCTCCTCCTCCTCATCCCCCAAATCCCACCGTGAGCCTGAGAGCATCGTCCAAACACTCCTGGAGCTGCCAGGCTTGCTGCTGTGACCACTTCCCACCTTCTCCATCCTGCTGGGGCTGCACACAAGAGCCCTGATTCCCTCTAACCCCTGGGAGATCACCCACACCTCCCCCAGGAGCCTCTGGCTGCTGCTGCCCACAGCTCCAGCAGTGCCTGTGCTGCTGCTTGGCTGAACCCCCCGGGTTCCAGCTCTGTCACAGGCACTGCTGGGACACCCCTGATTGTTTTAGGGAGGTGGCAACGCTGCTTTGATTGCAGGTACAACCTCAAACCTAGAAATTAGTCCTGCTGGGTGCCTTGGCCCGCTCCTGTCTGGGCAGGGGGCTGGGAATTGATGCTCCCAGCTCCAAGCAGGAGAAAACCCCTCACCCTGCTGGTCTCCAGCTCACCTGAGGGGTGACACTGCTTGGAGCTGCTCCCAGAGCTCATCCTGCTTGAGGGTCCCTGTGCTGCATTCCCTGGGAGAGTGGGAGCAGCCAGCCCTGTGGGCATCCTGGCCAGCCCTGTGGGCATCCTGGTCAGCCCTGTGGGCATCCTGGCCAGCCCTGTGGGCATCCTGGCCAGCCCTGTCTGGGCATCCTGGCCAGCCCTGTGGGCATCCTGGCCAGCCCTGTGGGCATCCTGGCCAGCCCTGTCTGAGCATCCTGGCCAGCCCTGCTGGGCATCCTGGCCAGCCCTGTCTGAGCATCCTGGCCATCCCTGTGGGCATCCTGGCCAGCCCTGCTGGGCATCCTGGCCAGCCCTGTTGGGCATCCTGGCCAGCCCTGCTGGGCATCCTGGCCAGCCCTGTGGGCATCCTGGCCAGCCCTGCTGGGCATCCTGACCAGCCCTGTGGGCATCCTGGCCAGCCCTGTCTGGGCATCCTGGCCAGCCCTGCTGGGCATCCTGGCCAGCCCTGTCTGAGCATCCTGGCCATCCCTGCTGGGCACCCTGGCCAGCCCTGCTGAGCTGTGGCTACGAGGGCAGCAAGCCCCAGGACAGGGAATGCTGCAGGCAAGGCTGGAAGGGTTAAGAGAAACCAAGAATCAAATCCCAGGTCAGAGCTGGAAAACAGAAACAAAACCTTGTCTTGTTCCCTCTAGAGGGGAAATAAATGTTCTAGGGCTGTGGAGGCCTCTTACAGAGCAGGAAGAGAGGAGGATGCAGCTGGAATTGAAGAGCAGAACATGCAGGAACAGCCATTTGAACTGGGTGTCTAAAGCAAGCTTCACAATCTTATATATCAAAAGTTGTGGGCAGTGTGCAGCCCACTGATAACTGGAGTTGTGCAGGGAATAACCAAAGGATGCTTCATCTATTGCATCATCATTTGGGGTTTTTGTGTCCTTTGAAAATGCAAAAACTGTTGGCACTTTAAAAAATAATTCCCACTCAGATTCCCCTTCAATGCTGCCCCTCCACTAATTGTTCTGTTTTCAGTTAATTAAAAGGAAACAATTACACTTGTTAAATCACTGGAATTTACAGTTCAACACCTCTGCCTTTAAAATAGTAACAATAATTTAATTTTTTTAGAAAATATCCTACAAAATTATTACAATTTACACCAAATCCCACTTTTTTGTTCCCCTCTCTAAAATGCCGTCTGGGAGGAGGCCAAATTACATGTTAAGCACTTCTAAAGGGCTTAATAACACAATCAGATTTGCTGTGGGGATGGTTATAGATTCTGCTCTACCCCAGTGTTGGTTGGCTCAGCTATAAAATATCTATATCTCTGTATCAATGATAGATGACCCAGGATAATAAAAGATCTTGACTTACGTGTATGTTAACAATTAATGGGATGTATAATGTATCACATACTGTGTGTGGAAGGTAATAAAGAGGTGTAAATGAGAATTACACTGGTTAATTGGTGTCATTAATGGTTCTTTTGTTCTGCTAGAAAAGCAGGATCTCATTCTGAGGGTGATTCTGGAGGGCTGACTGCAGAGTCCGGAGCTAAAAATGCCAGCTGGGCTGGGAAGTGGCCTCTTTAGGGCTCAGAAATGCCGTTCCCATCCTATCAGCCAGGCTGGTCTCCTCCTCCTTGGGATTGCCCCCGGAGCTCAGCCCTGCCTTGCCAAGCAGAGCCACGAGGTCCCCTCTGGCACATCTCGGACAGGTCAGCAACTGCTCCCCGTGTGTTCCTGCCTTCTGAGCCCTCCTGCCCATCCCATCCTCCCCACCTCCATCCCATGCAGCACAACCATCACCGCACTGATGATGCTGAAAACCATTTCTCGCCCCCTCAATCAGTTTATTTGGGTTCCCTCCCTGCCGGTCCCAGCAAACACCACTGCCACACCCACATTTCTCTGGTGCTGGTTGGCAATCCTGCTTCACGGTGTTTGGAAAACTCGATCCTACAACTCTCAGCAGGCTGCAGGTGATGCTTTTTGCACAGAAGCCCTGGGATATTTAACGACAGAGGGGTTCAACTGCAAATGTTGTGGAAGGGAAGGGGAGAAGTTAAATGTTTCTCTTCGTTTAAAGAGGAAAGGGATCCTTGGGAGCTAAAGCCAGGCTTCCAAATCCTGCCCCATCCAGAAGAATGTGCTGATATTCCTCTGTTTGAGGAGATGGAGCACTGAAAATGCAAAGCACAGCAACGCCTCTGCCACCGGGGTACAAATCTCAGCGCCAAGGACTCGACAGCTCGGGAGGAGAGCCAGCTCACATCCATCACTTTAAAGGTGAATCCCACTAACCACACCAAAAAATATTTAGCAATTATAATAAAAGATACCTTTTTAATGAGTGACATTTTTAATCAGCTCTCCAGTGCTGTAAATCAGCCAGTGCAGGCTGTTTTCCAAAGGCTGGGTGCTCTGGCTCTGAGTTCCCCTGGCCTGGCAGGCGATGGCTCAGCAGTGCCCACCGACACCAGCAGCGGCTCGGGGGGATTTAGGGCCGTGCAGAGCTCTGTAAAACCACTGTGAAATCGGCAGAGTTCTGATTTCTGCACCCTCCATCAGTGTTTGAGGGTTAATTTAGGGCTTGTGGAAGATGCCAGGGATGCTGAGGGCCTTTCCAAGCCAGAGTGTGGGCTCAGCCCAGCCAAAGGAACACAAGCCCCCAGAAATGCTCCTAAACTCAGCCTTTGGTGCAATCACAACCAAGCAGAGGGGTCTGACAAGCTCAGACTGCTGCAGAAATCACATCCCCCTGCTGCTGGTGGGCACAGGGATTGGCACAGGGAATGGCACAGGGAATGGCACAGGGATTGGTACAGGGAATGGCACAGGGAATGGCACAGGGAATGGCACAGGGATTGGCACAGGGATTGGTACAGGGAATGGCACAGGGATGTGGCACAGGGAATGGCACAGGGACGTTGTACAGGAATGTGGCACAGGGTTGACACAGGGATGTGGCACAGGGATGTGGCACAGGGAATGGCACAGGGATGTGGTGCAGGAACTGGCACAGGGGTGTGGCACAGGGATTGATACAAGGACTGGCACAGGGACTGTCCTGCCCCACCTGCAGCAGGTACAGCAGGAGCCACACTCCATTTAATTCCTGTGGCTCTGCAGCAGTGACAGCTCAGAGAGACAAGTGTGGAGGTCAAACACACAGCTCCTGACTGAACACTTCATGCCTGAGCTCAGGCTCCAGCCTAACAAGCTCTGCTCCCAGCCGTGTCCTGGCAGTGACTGACACTCCCCAGCCTCCTCTCTCCAAGCACAGGGATGCTCTGTGGGTGAGCCCATGCCAGGATCACCACCCCAGGGTGCCAATACCCAAACACTCAAGAACAATCTTTAACCCCAGAACCAAGGCCTGGATTTTCCAAAGCTGTTCTGGCCGCTGTTGTTAAACCCAGGTTCTTTAGAGGGTTAATTGGCTTTTTGAAAAGTGGCCTGTGCACTCTGGAAAGTTCATTTCAATTACCATATTCAATAAATTAATTTAATAATGGTACAGAAAAACATCTGACTGGAGGCTGCTTTCAGGTCTAGCTTTCCCCAGAGCTGGAGCAAGCTGCTGTTGAAATGGGATGCCTGAAGAACAAACCCACACAACAATACTCTCACAACCCCTGTTCCTGCCCTGTTTTACTTGGACCCAGAACCAGCTTTAAACCCCAAACCAGAGCATTCCCCCATCTGGATAAGGAGTATTAATTTTTTCTTAGCATTCTCTCGCACCACAGACATCTGTAGGGTTTAAAAATTTTAGAGCATTTTGAGTACATCGTTTCTCTTGAACAAATTTGCATAACTAAAAGCAAACAGGCGGTATAAAAATGCATTTGTGTGATCATCATTTTAAGGGGTTGACTAAAACCTTTTTAGGGAGACAATTAGAAATGCAGAGGGAGTGTGGCTGATTTATGTCTGTGACAGATTCACTAACTGCTCTGTCTTGGTGTATTCTGAGCTCTCCATTCCCATCACCAACTGGTAAACACCCCATTAAATATTTTCCTTTTGACCTGTACACTTATATTTCACTAGAATACATTACATATGGACCAGTATCAGAGCAATTTATCCCAACTCCTGGTGCAATTGGTTCTGAGAGGGGAAAGTTGCAGGAGGCCAGACAGAAATAAGGGTCTTAAACTGCCCTGAACACGGCTGTGGTTTCTAAAAAAATTCAAAGGTGATTCAACCTTACATTTGCCACCTAAAATTTCTACACATTTTCTATTTGTATGATACAGCAAAAGGAAAGCAGGACAAAACTCTGTTAACTGTGGAGGAGCCATCAGAGCACAGGAATTTTAAGTCACCCACTTTGTCTGCCCTTCCTGGGCTGTCTCTCCAGCTCTTTCCTACTTTAAACATTTCCAACAAGCAACTTAATTTTACACATTTACCTTCCTCCCAGAACTGTCCTCCTCAGAGAAGCACAAAATGAATTGGCTGTGTGTTTATGAGTTATTTGGGTCCTTTTTCCGTGTCTCAAGACGTCTCATGATGAGATTTCTCACCCATAACTAATTGCTCCACTTGTACAGACCAAGGCATTCCTTCCCAACACTAACAGTGATGCAATTTGCTTAATTCAACCCCTTTTATTTTTGGAAAAACAAATTAAAAAGGTTTCCTGAAACGCTCTGGAAGCATCCCTCAGTTCTGAAATGGGCACTGCCTTCTTGCCCAGGCATCCTGAGCTCTGTGAACTTCTTATTCTCTTTGAAGCAGTGGGGGAAAAACAATTCCAGGGCACTTCCTGGAGGAGTCACAGCTCTTTTCTTAGCGGTGAAGGAGGGGTTGCCAAGGCAAGGAGCAGCCTTTACCATCAGAGCCTTGAGATCCAGGGCTGGGGCTGCAGCTCTCCCTGCCTGGGGCCAGAAGGGGGTCAGGAGAGAGAATTCTGAGTGGTACACAGGGAACAAAAGTGGTACACAAGGAGCAAAAGGATATTTTTATATTCTCTCATCCTTCATCGTGGTGAGGTTTTCCCTGCTACAATCCCATATCAGAGCCTGTCCTGTGCTTGCTGGCTGGGAATCACACAGAGCATCGTGTGGGAAGGAAAAGCAGTTTGATGTCAGGGAACTGCCTCCTGCCCGTGTCCAAACCCTCCTGGTGCAGCAGGAGCAGGGGCTGGCACAGAGCAGGGGCTGGCACAGAGCAGGAGCAGGGGGCTGGCACAGAGCAGGAGCAGGGGGTGGCACACAGCAGGAGCAGGGGGCTGGCAGCCTGGGCTCACTGAAACGGGCACTGCTCCCCTGGCACCCTGCTCAGAGCCAGCAGTCCAGCTCCAGGAGATGCTCTGGATCCAGACTTGCTAATGGATCAGATCCCGGGAGACTTCATCTATACAGCTGCAAACATCATCACTGTGACAGTTGCTAATCATTTCTGAAAGATCTTAGGAAAAATGTGCCTTATGGAAAGTCCCACTGAGAGCTGAGGAACGATTTCCATGACAGGAGGGAGAATAAGCACCAAAACTTCCCCCCACCACTGCTGCACAGGAAAACCCCCCACGTGTTACATTTCCACACTTTTATCAACTTCCCTGGGAATTCCCAGGGGCAGAGCAGCCCCAGGAGCACCCAGAGCCCAGCAGCTCCTCCTCCCCCCTCTGGGCTCTGGGAAGGGTCACCTCTGACACTGCCAAAGGTAAAGCCCATCCCCAGGCTGGCAGGAACAATTGCAACGTTCAGCGTGTCACCAGAGCCCTTTATCCTTCCCTCACTCCTGGTTAGCCTGTCAGGAAACATTTGCTGCACACAACAGTGAGGAGCATGGCACCAAGGGAATCACCAGAGCCTAATCCTGACCCAGCTCCAGCCATTATTGCACCCTGGGTCTTGCAGGGTGAGCTCCCAACACAAGGAGCAAAAGGATATTTTTATATTCTCTCATCCTTCATTGTGGGGAGGTTTTCCCTGCTACAATCCTATATCAACAATCCTGATGAAAGGGAATTTGCAGCCCCCCGGTTTGAGGACGTGGCCCCAGACAGCTCAGTCCAGGCTGTCACAAGTTTATCCATGGGCTTTTAGACTCAGTGCAAGGGTTTTTATTTTGGTTGCTGTACCCCAATCTCAATCCAGGTTAGCTTTAAAAGCTAATGATAACAATGATCAAGTTTACTTCAAATTAGAATCTGCCTGCACTCAGCGGGCAGCGTTTCTGAAGGAAAAGAGGCTTCCAGAGAAAACATGGACTTTTTTTTTTCCTTTCCCAAACACATCAACTTAACATGGAGCACACAAAATTCCAGTTTCATTTAGTTGTCAGTGACTCCTTCAGGGAGGTCAGAGCTGAAAAGCACCTCCCTCACTGCCCCAGGAATCAGGGACACACCGAAAATAAAGAGGTGCTCAGCAGAGGCTCCCAAATGATGGGTGTATTACAAGGAATTTTGATCTCTGTGCAAAGGAACATTCCAACTGATATTGATAAGGATTGGATGCACACACCCAGAGGCAGAAGCACACAATAGTTTGCTGATAAATAATTTTTAAACTCAGGAAATAAATTGATCAATATTGTTTTCCCAGACCCCAGATTCAGGAGACTTTATGAAGATGAGAGTGCTCTGACTGGGAAACAATTTCTGTTTCAGGAAGCTCATTTCTTTGAGGCAAAGGACCTGAAAGTTTATAATGCTCACCAGAAATGAGTAATAATTTATTACTTATGGATATGTCTGTGCTGTGAAGTATATGGGACATGGAATGAAATCCTGGGCCTATTCGAGTTAATAACAGAACTGCCACACTTTAAAAGGGTGTTAGCCTCTATAATTTACAGTCTGAGAGCAGATATTGGACCCTGGAAAAGTTTAATTTGAACTTCAGGGAAGAATCAGACTGTATCAGACTAGAAACCTCTCACTGATTTTAGGAACCACTCGACTGAGTTGAAGCAACTGCATCACAACTCATCTCCAGAGATGTCAGGGAATAATATTTATCTAAACAATGGGTGAAAGATAATTGAAAAAGAAAAAGCTGTGGCAAAACCAGACACTATGGACAAACAGCACAGGAAAAAAAAAAAGTAAACCAACTCAAAATCTTCAGGGAAATAGAAATCAGGTTCTTACTTATAGGAGCTCATGATTAAAAAAAGAAAAAAGCCCCCTGCCAGTGCCCTTTTAAATGTACAAGCTTGCTGCACTGAGGAATAGAGTCTGCTTGAAATTAGTATAAATCTCCCAGTGTATTAAAGCAGCAGCAGATGAGGGTAGCTATGGTAATTCTAGCACTTTATTAAACACCAGGCAAATTGAAGAGTACATTTCCTGCTTTTTGAAAGAAATGAATGATATCTTCTGATTGGGGAATGCTGAGGGCAAGGGAAGCTGCCTGCAAAGGCTTCACCAGCACTGCAGTACATCCATCAGGACATTTAGTGGGGCTTTCCACGGGAAAATGGGGGAAGGAGAAGGGGGGACTGATTTTTATTGCTAAAATTAATTTTATTGCGGTGCTAACTAACCCTCTTCCCCCCGGAATCACACACAAATAAAGAAAAATGGCTGGGAAGGCTCATCCTCCCTGTGGCTCCTCAGCACTCGTCTGTTTGCAGCAGGGCTGAGCTCTGCACCATTCCCCTGCCCAACTCCAGCTCACAAAACAGATCCATAAAGAACCCGGGATCTGATTAGGAAAAAAGTACATTTATATTTTGACCGTGTTTTATTTTTAACATAAACCATCTTGAAAAAAGTTTTATGATTTAGCATTTATGAATGACTAGATTTTAAGAGAATTGTAATATTTTTTTAGGGTATTTCAGCTCTATGAGTTATTTCTTGTAGATTCAGATAATGACATTATAAATCTTTCTGTGGAGGCAATTACTAAGGCAGAAATGGCCTATTCCCCATTGGCTTTTAGGCTCAGCTTACTGACATATTACAAGCAGGCTTACCATGGTCATTAAAAACTGATCTGGGATTTATTGTACCTCTTTAAACTCTCAGTACTTTGAAAAGTATTGAACAGAAAGGAATACAAGGTGAAGTTACAAAGAGATTCAACGAAGCAATCAGGGGAAAAATAGGCTTAATTTATCCCAGCAAGGCCCACCAGAAAAATATTTGAAATTGAGCTTTGAGTCCTTAATAGAGATCACTCCCACGAGCTATTAATCATATCAAATGGAAACACTTTTGAACAGAGGGTTTGGGCACAGAAGGGACAGCACCACGAGATTACAGGGCAGAAAACAAAGCCAAGGTTTTAAGTCTGCCAATAATAACAAAATAGCTGCCCAGTGCAGTAGACAAGAATGAAAAAAATTCAGCTACAGCAACTTTTCTTGCCTAGATCCCAGTCACCTGCAGTGCAAGCAGGAATTTTATCAGTGCCTGGTGTCCACCTCAGCCCTCGGCTCAGCACAAACCCTGGGGAGCAGCAGCCCCTGGGCAGGGGAGCCACAGCTGGGGCTGAAATGCTGCCCTGTGCCCCTGGAGCCACTGCCAGGAGGAGAGGAGTGCCCAAGGATCAGAGTTCGATGGCACAGCAAAGGTCAGTGACGGCGTTTCTGTTCCCCCCCTGCCCCCAGCCCTGCTGCGTCCCCTGGGACGTGCCCTGGGTTGGCTTTGGGGCGTTTGGGACATCCCTGGCATCCCTTCCTTTCCTCTCCTCGTGGGGTCTGTCCTTTCCAGGGAATGGGGGGCTGCTCAGGGAGCTGTGGTGGGTTTTGCACCTCCTGTGGTAACCCCTGAGAATCCCCCTTTAGGCACAGAACCCCTCAGGGGTCAGCGGTGCCACAGGGCTGAGACAGCTTCACAAAATACAGCATTGCCTGTGCATGAGGGAGGAAGGAATCAAACCTCAGGTTTATCAATAATTCTCCATTAACAGACAATAATTACCTGGAAAAGAGCACCAAATTTTTGGTTTTAATTCTCAGAGATAAGTGGCAATTTGGTGATCTTTCAATCTGTGAAGGGGCATCAGATTTGTAATGGGCGGTGGTTCAGAACCTTTCTGCAAACCACACTCGAGGCGTTTGAGAGCTGTTGATCTAAGAACTAAATGTCATTTCTGCTCTGTAACTCATCAGAAGCTTCCTCCAGATGATTCTGACACACACAACATGTTTGGGTGTTGCACAGAACGTGAGCTTGGTCAGCGCTCATTTTAAAGTGTATGTTTTAACATAACATTCATTTCCAACCTAAAACCAAATTATTGCAGGTAGTCTGAAAGCACAGCCTTTTTGTCAAGTTTGCATTTTCCAGAGAGATTTGTCACTCTAAAATTCTCTTTACTTTTCCCCAGGAATAAACTGAACTGTATTTGAAAATAATGGCTTTAATTATAATTGGCATATCTGAGCCTACAGCTAGTGCCAGTCACTTTACTAAGTGACATTACTTATGACACTGGCAAGATCAGAGTCTTTTATCACTTTTTTTTTTAAATTATTAATAGGAGACAAATTTCCAACCTTCTCTAATATCTGATTATCTCTGGATAACTGGAGAGGGGTGAAGACAGAGGATCACATCCAGAACTGGGCCCCACCAGTAATCCCTAAAAATCCATGGTATTCAGAGTGCAGAAACTTCTCGAGATGAGCACAAATCCAAAGATTTACATCCCCTTGGACTAAAGTGGCTGTCACAAGGTTGCTGTGTATAAATCAGGGGTGAGGAATCTCTGCCCTAGAAGTAGGCACAGCCCACGACCCCAACTCGTATTTTTGGGGTCTGTTGGCATCCAGTGCACCAAAAGTGCCTGATGGATCCATCCATCCATCCATCCCTGCTAAAACGAGGAGGAGATTGCTGAGGGAGATGGGCTGAAGGGAAGGGGTGAAAGGGGAGCTGGTGCAGCACCAGAGAGGGGAGAAATGAGGGGTGCAGCATCACCCCCCATCCCTCCTCTTGCCTTGTGCACTCAGCCCTGCCCAGGCTCAGCTCAAACCTAACCAGGCTGAAGTAAATTCACCTTTCCTTCCAGTAAAAGGGAGGGCAGCAGACCCCACTGCAGAATGGCACCACACTTGTAGGATGTGCCTCTCACACAGAGAATTTGTCTAAAATCCCCTTCTCATAAGAGCCCGTTCAGACCCTGCTCCTCCTCCTGGGAATGGGCACAGCATCGATTTCCACTTCCCCAGTAATGACCTGGGCCATTAAAGTGCTCTTAGGATGCTCTCTAACCTGGCTGCAGGCATTTGGGGGTCGTTGGCAGCCCATCTGGAGCAGAGATAAAGGGATCCCATGGCACTGCAATATTCTGTGTGAGCTCCAGCCCGGGCTGGTGCTTTCCCAGAACTCTGGGCATTCCCAGAACAGCTGCACAAACTCTTCCAGAGTTTCTATTACAGCACCAACCCCTTTGTAATTGAAATACCATCAGAGCCAACCCCCTCAGAGCCCAGGAGATCCACAATGGAATTTTGCTATTGGAGAAGTTCATCACCTGCTGATTATTTTGAGTGCTCACACAAACTTATCCCTGACTTTACCTGACATTGAGTGCTCCTCTCTGAATCTGAGCTCCTCCAGCATCCTCAGCTGATTAATACAATGTGCAGAACATTTTCATAACGATTATTTTTTAAAATGCATTTTCCATAAAATCCAGAAGCATCAACTTCACTGCACCAGATGAGTCCTTCTGGTTTAAGAGCACACCCTTTACTGACAGATCCTGATATTCCAGCAGTGAGTGAATAGCCCTCTACCACACTGAATTCTGTCACCAAGCCATGGGAGGATTGTCCTTCTGACAGCTGCTCAAACACTCTGGCTGACTGGCAATGTCAGAATGGCAGGGACTGTATCAATATTAAAATACAGATTACAGCTTCGATTTTTACATTTGCTTAATGAGGTAGCATCAGCTGCACAACAGGACAACGAGACCCAACTCCAGTCTCCACCTTGCAAACTCAAGAGTGGTTAAAGTTCTGGATGGTCTCCTGCAGCTCCTTTCCAATGAGCACCACAAGGGTTTCTCCTTCAGGGAATCATTTTGCCCTTTTCCAGGTGGAAACAGCAGATTAAGACATGGGATTATTTCAGGACAGCTGCTGGAGCTTTTCTCAGAGTAGCAGACAGAAAACAGACAGGTCCTCAAAGATGGAGAACATCAGCTTATATTTTGTATTATAAACATAGGGGTAATGATAAGGGGTACCCAAGATCTGCCAATGGGATTGTTTAATCATCATTGTGTTATTTTTTTTCTCCTGGGCTGACCATTAATAAAGACACACAACTTAAACCAATAATAACCAGAGCTGTGGTGCAGTTGGAAGCCAAGGATGAAAACCACATTTCCCTCTGTGTAACTCCATTTTCCTGGCTGCTTTTTGTTCCTTTCCCAAATATTCCATCACAAGGTGTCCTACCTGAGAGCTGGCTTAGGAATCAGCAGCTGCCCATGCAGATGGGCAGTGTCTGTGGCATCCACGGATCCATAGGGGGGCAGCTCCCTTTTCCAGCTTCCCCAGTGCTGGTTCTTTGCTTGCTTTGCTCAGAGAACCTGTGGGAAGAAGGGATTTTGTTGCTCAGAGCTCACAAGAAGTTAATTCCTCTGCCAGTCCTGCTCTCCCAGAACAGCCTTGGAAAAGTTGGGAAAAGGTCCCTCCAACACTGATCCCACTTTTGCACGGTCAGCTGGGCTGCAATGCACAGAAGTCAAAGCTCAAAAGTAAAGCTCCAAACCCACAGGATAAGTCAGAGAGAGAAAATACATTTAATTCATGTTTTCCTGTGTTTTGTCCACACAGATTGTAGCCAGCAGCATCTTCCCTCACAGAGAGCTCACGTCAAGACTCAACTGAAACATTTCCTTAGTGCATACCAGCAGATTTCCAAAATTTTGAATAATGATGAATAATTTGGGATTTGGGAATTTCAGTGTGAAAAGTCTCTAAATAGAGTTTTTTTCCCCACAGAGTGCACTGAAACACTCATGAGTTTTTACTGTAAACTCACACTGATTTCAGTGCTGTGACCAAAGAGTTTTGGCACTTGGGCAGATTCCCATTTTAATGGGAATTAAATTAAATCCCCAATTTAATCTCTGGGGCACTTTACAGTTCTGAAGTGTCAACTGATACCTCTTCCAAGGGAACCAGGTAACCTCCAGGAGTCCCTTCCAGCCTGAGGTATTCCCTGAAAGCTTGGAAAGATGCTTTTCCCTGCTGTAGCAGGGGTGTTAAGGCTGCCATTTAGCATGCTCAGAGATGAACTCTGCAGCAGGCAGGGCTGACTTGGAAGAATGCAATCTAAACCACATTTTCCTCACAGATAATGCAATGTGTGGTTTTCCCAGGAGGAACACTCCTGACCTGTTCCAGTCACAACCCTTATTTATAGGTGGTGATGGGATGAATGAAACCTGCTGCTGCGTAGTGAGGGATTTTGGGGATGCAATAACTGAAGCAGCCATCACAGAAAATTAGGTCCCTGTTTGATTCTGCATGAAAACAACTTGAGGATTCTGTCTGAACTAAGTGATTTAGAGCAGAGCAAGAGTTCTCCCTGCTACCCAGAGGGCCCAAATTGAATCTTGGCTGGAACAGCTGCAGTTCTGAAGGACTGCACGGTGTCAATCCTGGACCTGACAGCAGCTGAGGGGCGAGCAGGAACAGTTCTGAGTGCGCCCTTTTCCTGCAGATGGGCACAAGCACTTCTGAATCCCATCCCAAGCCTAGTACCAGTCTTTAGCATTTATGTCAAACTCAGGGGAAAGGCTGAGGAAATGCCAGACTGTGAATAAAGATCCTGAACCCACAGGGGAGTGTCCCGGGCTGTTCCAAAGGAGCAGCCATGGGTGGGTCAGTGTTTGCCTGGCCCTGGTGGAATGAACCTCCCTGAGCTACTGAAACAAAAGGTCCTGAGGAAATGGGAGACCTGAACAAAGCTCCTGAGGGGTTCTGACTCTGCAGGCAAGGTCCAAGGTACAGGGTAAGAAAATTCAATGTGCAAACTGGGATATAAATGGCAGAAGCCAAAAAAGCTGCTTCTATAACTAATTCATTGGGAAGTCCAAGTGAAACTGGTTTGCCCAAGCTTTTCAATTTGCTTCAACTCCAAAAGGTGGAGGAAGCCTTGGCAGATGGCCTCAGGATGGCCTGTGTGTTTAGGTCCTTTTGGGAGCAAGCTGAGTGTCACCACCATGCTCCAGTCTTTGGTAAGAAAGCTTAGAAGATATTTGGGCAATTTAGCTATTTTAAAATCCTTTGCCTGCTTTGTAGTTCTTTCTCCCTCACCCTCCACTATTTAAACAATGAAAGCTCAGAGGTACTGATAGTTATCCTGAGAAATGCTGAAGAATGGGTAAAGTGACAAAACACAGAAGTCAAGGGAATAAGGAAAAGAGCTAAGTGGGAGATTATAAAGGAGTTTCCTTCTTTTACATTTATGGGAAAAGTGGAACAAATTCTCTGTATTCTGCAAAGACATCAAGCAGGAGAGCTTTATATTTTGCTCATGAAGACTGAATTTACTTCTACAAGGAAGGAGAGGCTGTATGGACCAAAAGCAACAGGCACCAGGAACTTTTAGAGAAATTCCCAATGGCTGGAGGATATCTTGTACTTCAGGAAATGTGGTTCAGCTAAACCAGTGCTGGTGTGGATACGAAATCAGTTCCCAAACTGTGCTCAGAGTGTTTATTGAAGGTTGATGGGCAGGATGGGGTGTACAAAGTGAGGCTCCTCAGGGGCTGGGGTTGGAGGTACTCAATATTTTCATTAGTGACCTCATTGATGTCATAGATTATGCTCATTACACCTGCAGACAGCACCAGCTTGGGAGGGAGCTGGGGGACAAGACTGGAATCCAAAATGATCATGATAAGGCCCAGAAGTGGTGTGAAAAACAGGAAGCTGCTCAAAAGGGGCAGGTGCACCAAATTTCCTGGAGGCAGCAGCATCCAGCAGGGAATAACCAGGGAAGTAACAATTCTGTATAAAAGAACTTGGGGACTGTTTAGTCCTGCACAGCTTCCATCAAAGCTGGACCTCAGACGTGGAAGAACAGCCAAGAACCAGCCCCAGGTACTGATGTCACCTCAAGCTTTGGCTCACAGAAGAAATCCACATGCTGATCCCACTAAATTACTAAAATAATCCTTCATTTCTGCTTAAAACTCCTCCTAAATACAGACATTCAAATGTAAATGCCACTGGAGAGCCACCTCTACCCCCCAAGTCTTGGTTTGAACTGCTGACAGGGAGGATTTTCCCTCCCAGATTCCCAAATGTGGGCTGCTTTAGGAAGAGGTGACAGGATCTGGTGCTTTGATGCACTTGAGTGACAAGAGCTGTGTGAAGGTGCACGAAGTTCCTGAACCCACTGAGCCAGTGAGGGGCACAGAGGAGGAAGCTGAGTTGTGGTGTCTGCAAGAGGGTTACAAACAAGGGACTTCAGTGGCTAACAGGGCATGTGCCAGGAAAAGTCCATCCCAACCGAACCCACTGGGGACAACCCCCTGAAAGGAGTTTATTTGTGTGAAAATCTGGCCATAGCACTGCTGTCAAGGCTTTGAGGGCTCTGCTTTGCACAAGCCTGATCTGCACGAAGGGTACCTGGAGCTCACACAACAATCCCAACCTCCCCCAAATTCCAAGATCAATGACATCAGTCTGGAATCAGTTTCTGTCTGCAGCAATATCTTGACTATTCCCTTATTTGCATCTCTCAGGCATCTTTAACAGTTATAATTCCATTTAGATACTGGTACAATGATCTAACAGAGATTTCAGATGAGAAGAGCTCATCACCACAGCTCGTTGTTACTGGGCAAGGAAACTCCTTGTGCTCTCTGGGGGTGCTGTCTGTCCTGACCTTCCCTTTTTTATCCATTTTGCTGCTGTCCACACCACCCTTGGAACAGGCACCTGCCTCCAATTTGCACCGAGACAAACGACAAACAACAGCAGGAAAGCTCATCTCACTTAATGTTCAGGAACACCATTTCCTAAAGTGGCATCACAATTAAAACCCTGTAAAAACACCATCCCAGCTGAAAACATGGAGGAGGAGGAGGATGGAGGGCATAAGTAACACCCAGCTGAGGCTGTTGCATGGAGTATTTTCTGTGACCCCAGTTCATTAGAGAGAAAGCAATGATTTAAAGTACCTAGCTAACCTCTTCCAGAGCTGTAGTTTATAATCATAAATCAGGCATGTGACTACCTGGAGGCACTGGGAGTTTGCTGTTACATGGCATTACAGAGCTGGGAGGGAAGGAAAGTTCCTATTATTGGATCATGCACTAGACATTGGTGCTTGAAATTTCCACTTACACTACATTAGCTCGAGGCAGTTCATTTGCTAAAATAAAAGAAACAAAGTGTGAAATATTCACTGACTTGCTCAACAAAGCAATCAAGGAAGGGGAGAAGGAGAAAGAGGGAGAGAGGAGGGAGTGTGATTCCCCCTCCCTGCTATCACACTGTTGATAAATACCATTAATGTTTAAAATTATCTCCCCCATTCAGTTTAAATTTAAAAGTATTAGTGGCATTATCAGTCTGTCTATCCATCTCCCTTTATTTTGTCTGTCTCCTACTTCTATTTTGTGTGAAATTTCAAGAGATGAATCCCATTTTCTATTAATTCAATGGCTGTCATCTTGCATTGCATCATGTAACCCAGACCACAACAATGAAATCTAAGGGCTTAAATTAATAATATTGCAACACATCACTTTGTAAAGTGTCCTGCTTGTCCCTCTCCAGCCAGCCCAGGTGCTTTGCCCTCCAGTCTCGGCTTTCCCAGGCAGCTCTGGGTGGGATTGCACCTGTACAGATGCAAACAATCCATAATTGGTGACTGAATCCTCTGACTTGGTGCTGGATGGCGTTGCTTTAATAGGGTGTTGAGGTTTAACAAGATGTTTTTGCTTAAAAAATAAAATAGTTGGGAAAAAGCTTCAGGGAATACGAGATCTGTGTTCTCTGAGTGGCATTTTCCACACCTACAAATATATGCTGACAGGTAACTCTATTGCATTACAATTGCCTTACATACAATGTCAGCTAAAGCTACATGGAAAGTCAGCATCTTGGAGCACCTCTGCATCATGAAACAGCTGAGAGATCTGGTTAACTATTGCAAGTTCAGCTGTAATTTCATTAGAGCCACTAATTCTTAAACAGGAAAGGCAAAAAAAAAAAAAAAAAAAAGAAAAAAAGCCAAGATTATGTGCAAGTAAATCATCAGAACCACTACAAATTCAGGAAGGAATAAAACATTCTGCCTAAAGGAAAATGCACGAGATCAAAAATACATCCTCTGCAACATTTACTGTTGTTATCCAGGCATGTCTCCTGTTAGGTTTTGGCATGTAGGAACAAATCCACTCTTTGGGATCCACCTCTTTAGTCTGGGAGTATTTCCTAAAAGAAAGGATGAAACCAGAAATATGACCAGAAGTTCTTCAGTGGCCAAGCTGAACTGTGAGAAGCAGATGTTCAGCTGGGAGTGCCCACCTTGCTCTGCCCCTGCCCCTGAGCTTGGAGGAGCTGTAGGAATTTCCATCAGACTCGTGCACTGACAAGCAGATGAAGGCTTGCTAAGCAGATAGGCACAGGATGAGGGGGGATTCATTAGGTAGCTGCTAATCGGCAAATAAGTTCCAGCCCAACCTGCTGAGTGTAAATGCAAATTTACCACCTTTGGAGCTGCCTCATTGTACAGCTATTGATTTATGTTTGAATGGGAGTTCAAAAAAAAGTTGTCTTTTGAAGCCCTGCTATCTGAGCACGGCTCCTTTGTCCAGGTGTCTTGGGGATCTCTCGCTGCAATTTTGATCTTTGTATTCCAAAAGCCTTAGAGAGTCAATTCAGGTAACTTAAAAGTGAGATATAATCAGAAAGGATTTGGAAATGAAGTCTTTGCCTTGTCACATTAATGCGGCCCTATCAAGTGGCAGTTTATCAAGAGGCAGCTCACAAGGTTTTAATGAGCATGCTGCCTGTTCTTGTACAATACTAATTAATCCCATTTTTTCACACTGGTGTGATTGCTTCATGAAACCCGCATTGTTTTATGCTCAGCAGCAAAGCGGGCTCTCACTGATTAAATCTCCTTCCCAGAGCTGGAGCCTGACAACTGAATTATACCTTGCTCAAAATAATAATGGGTATCAGCTAATAAATACGGTTTAACACACACAAAACTATGCAGCCAAAATCACACCACAAAATAGGAGTTTGACTTATAGGCACAGCAGTGTTTCATTAAACATCTGTATTATAATTCACTGGTTTTCCAACTGATGTAATAACTTAATTGATGAGAACAAAGACAAGCTTATTTATGCACCCAATTGCTTGCTTCTTGACTAACGTTTTTCCTTGGTGTTATTGTGGAAATAAATATGCAATATTCTTTTTATAGAAGTCTAATTTAGGCCCTTTTTTTCCCCTATTGAGAAGTCAACATCACAATCTGTTTCTGACAAGTTCTTGCTGCAGTGAAGCAAACCGCATTATGATAAGACAGCAGCGAGTTGTTTACCCTAATGTTCAGACATTCCAGCAAAGGTGAGAGAGGTGTGATGCTTCAGGCAGTTAATAATGAATAATTGTCTGCAAATTTACATTACAGGGTTCAAAAAGCTTGTTTTCTCTCTTTTCCCTTCCCCGCTCTCCCACATGATTTAAAGCTGCTTCCACCTCAGCCAGGGAAGGGAGAGCTGCAAAGTACTAATGAGAGCAGCAGCACTTCTCTCTGCAAGACCAAATCAAATTAGGGATGGCACAGATACCAAATAATTTGGGGGAAATAAAAAATATTTCTTTCCCCAGCTGACAAATAAAACAAATTATGATTTTTTTTTTCACTCTTTTACATGTGGCAGAATAAGATGGTCAAAACTTAAAGTCTCATTTTGCTTAAGAACCTCTGAAAAAAGACTTTGCCACTCTGGATCTCCTTTAAGAGGTGCTCCCCACTGTCAATAAAGCAGGAAAGCAATCATTAACCTTGGATTTAATATAGATTTATATATGAAGCTTTAGATCCCCTGGGAGAAACTATTTATTATTTATCTCTCATTTGTAACAGTGCCAGCAAAGTATGAGGAATTTTACAGCTGGATCTAAAGAAATAAATGGGAGGATTTTCAGGGGAGAAAGAAGGGTCCCATCTCCAGCCTCTCCAGTACCATTAACTGAATTTTGCAGCTGCATTTAATGGGAGAAAAAGGAGTAGAAGTTTCAAAAATACATAATATTTATCCCTACCACCACCTTGTGAAATATTTATGGTCTAAAGAGTCTCTGGCAAGAGTCAGACCAACAGAAAAAAAACCACTTCCAGAATAAAAATATTTTCCATTAATTGCTGTCATGTAAGTTTTTGCACTGGGCTTTGTTGTTGTTAAAAATATTGGTAGAACTGGAGCTTCTAGAGCTTTAAGAATTACTCTGGGCCCTTATGAGAAGAAAGCTCAAACAATAAATTGGAATGGGTCCTTCAATTAGAAAGGGTGCATGAGAAGGTGCTATCAGATAAGGCTTGGACTAAGATAAAAACAAAACAACAGTTTTAAAGTTGTGCTGCTTCTTGCTGGAATCACCAAAACAAGGAACAAGACAGCTTAGAAAATACAAGCAATGAAAAAACAAGCCCTGTATTTTCAATGATTCCAATTTTGCTGCAGTTTCTGTAACATCAGCATCCAGCTGAGCCTCTCCAGCCCCCATCCCAACCTCCAGCTGATGCAAAGCTGCAGAGAGCCCCCAGGATGTGCTCCAGATCCTCCCTCCAGACAGCATCAGCCTTTCCAGAGGGTTGGCAGCGAGGCTGGCACTGGTTGTGCCAGGCCAGGGCTGCCCCCTGGGTGTCCCAGCAGGATCTGCCCCTCCCTGCCAGGGGCCAGCCAGGCAGAGCAGCCCAGACACCCCAGCTCGGAGGGGAGAAGCACAGCTTGGCAGGAGTTCCTGGGGAATCAGGCACTAAATCTATCCCACAAATACCATAACTCCCTGACAGATCCAGCTATAATTAGATCATGACCTATGTCTGATATTAGAACTCAATTTGTAGAATTGATGTGCCATATGAAATAAAAAGAATTAAAGAGAATAATTAATTCCCATTAGGAAAAACAATATTAAACCATCTGCAACGATGACTTCTCCATGTGCATGTACCACACATATTGGCATAAAAATGCCCAAACAACTTATTTATACTTTTATATATAAAAATACACGAAAGACACTTTAGGGGCCCAGATGCAAACTATTTTTAAAACTTTGCTTGTAAGAGCTGAAGAATTTGAGTCTGTCCCTATATAAAATAGCTACTACATTATTTTCTAATAATTCTGTTCAGAAAAAAAACCCCAACCCTTTCTCTTCTTCTAGAGAATCTAATTATTCAGTGACAGCAGTTGGCTGACTTGGGCACAACACAACATGTCAATTTTCAGTTGCTTACACAGTATCACAGAAACTGTTAGAAATTGTTTTGAAATCTGGCATACTTTGCAGTCATCCTAATTCCTCCAAGTGAGCCAAACCTGATTACATTTGGCTCACCCACAAAAGATCTGCAAGATGAGGAGAAGAACTCAAAAGATGAGGAAAGAGACTCAAAAAAATCAACAAGATTTCTTCCTCCCTGCTGCCTTCAGCTCTGCTTTGTGCAACAGCAATTCCCCATTGGTGTGAAAAGGGATGGATTGGAGCTTTCTAAACTAACCTCAAATTCCTAATTTTTTTTTTTTTTTAATTTTAGAAATATTGATGTGACATCTACAAGGGGAGATTATAATTTAATTATAGCAATTTAAGAGACAGGAGAGACCCATCACTGTCTGCAGCTTCCTCATGAGGGGCAGCTCCAATCTCTGCTCTGGTGGCCCAGGGAATGGCTGGAGCTGTGTCTGGAGAGGTTTGGTTGGATATTGGGAAAGGCTCTTCCCCCAGAGGTGCTGGCACTGCCCAGGGAATGGGCACTGAGGCTGCCAGAGCTCCAGGAGTGATGGGACAGCTCTGCCAGGGGTGCCCAGGGTGGAGTTTGGGGTGTCTGCAGCACTGGAGGGTCCCTGGGGATCCCTTCCAGCTCAGCAATGCCCTCCTTCAGGGGGCAGCTGACAATCACCCCCTTATCAGCTCTGCTGAGGTTCCCTCTGAAGCCCCACCCTGAGCCAGCCCCACTCCAGACCACCCACAGCACCCTCCCCCAGTTCTGCAGCTCCAGGGAACATCAGGAATAACCCAGCTTTGGGAACATCAGGAATAATCCAGCTTTGGGAACATCAGGAATAACCCAGCTTTGGGAACATCAGGAATAATCCAGCTTTGGGAACATCAGGAATAACCCAGCTTTGGGAACATCAGGAATAATCCAGCTTTGGGAACATCAGGAATAACCCAGCTTTGGGAACATCAGGAACAACCCAGCTTTGGGACGGGGCAAATGCATGAGGAGAGCAGGTGAAATGTTCTGGGTCTGAGCAGGAATTCACAGCCCAGCGGGGCCGAATTCCTCCAGCCCAGCCTCAGCGCTGCTCACTGGAAGGCTCTGCCTTTAGGCTCTGCCTTTGATACCAAATTAATTTGATGGCTTTCCTCTTGGATTTAGGTAGAAGACGTTTATGTTTGTGAGAAAAAACTTGTAGTTTTTTCAGCTGCCAAAAATATGCAGCTCTAAGTGTAGCAGCAGAGACCAAAACTCCCTTTTCTAATATGAGGTAAAAACAAAAAGCTTTCTTCTCTATAGCGTGAAGAAATTTAAATTTCCTCTTTAAACTACAAGATTCTAAGAGGGTTTTTTTTATTGGATTCTTTATTCAATAGACCAATGGAAAAAATGTGAGTGCCATTATTCAAATGTTTGTGGGCCCTTTTAGCTAATGGATTCCAATCCATAATTCTGCACTTGTCAACAAGATAGTTCTTCAATCATATTAAGACTGCATAAGTCAGTTCTGTCCAAATCTTCCAGGACTCCACTCTGCAAAGCAAATAACATCTCCCCAGGGAGGAAAACACGGCCTCACAACATCCACTTCCCAGGTTCTCTCCATGGTTGCCTGGTTTTTTTGGAATTGAGACAGATTTCTTGTAGGTGTGGCCCCATTTCCAGAAAGCCAAGCTCCTCTCCACACACTCTCCATACTCCAAACAGTGAATCTTTAGGGCAGTTGTCTGTGTTCTCTGAAGTTAAACAAGGATTTTTCACATGAGGCTTTCAGAGCAAAGTCTGTGCCTCGTAAGCAGCTTATAAGGTAAATAGTTTAAAGGTTGACTCACATTTATGTCTTTACAAAAGCTTGCCTCTCCCTTCCCATGTTGCACTGTTAAGTGAAGAGCTGAACTAACCAGAAAGTTTTGAGTGAGTTAAAAAATGAACGTTTTTAAAGAAGTTTCCTAACTGTGCTTCTGTTTGAGGGCCCTCCTGGGGGAATCTCCAGCTGTGTTTGGGGGTTTATGGCACGGTGAGTCCTGCAAAGGTCCTCAGCCCAACCAGGGCCCCACTCACAGCACCACTGTGGGCAGATATTTCAGTTCCCACTTGAATTATAATTCACTTTACAACATCTCCCACCATGGAAAGTACCTTTTAGCATTTGAAACGCAACATAAAAAATGTCTCCAGACTTTCTGCACCGTCCTTTGATCCATCTCTCCTACGGTCCTCTGTACCCCTGACAGGGATCAAACTGTGCTGATTAAATCAGGTGCTTGTTATAATTACATTTCTAGATAATTATGCTCCTGGAACATGACATACAAAGTTGCTGTGTGCTTTACTGGTTATTTTTTTGATTGTGCTGGTATATAAAGAACATTCTTATTTTTTTTTACATCATTCCCTCAAAGCACTTACTAAAATAAACTCAAAAGAGCCAGCAAATCCCCTAGAATTAAATGGCACATGTGATGTAAAGCTGGATTTCTATTTGGGCCTCACAATCCAACCCAGGTGAGCAGCAAACTCTGAATGCCACCCTTGGTCACAGTTTAATTTTAGGTGGTCCTATGAGGAGCAGGGAACTGGACCCTGTGATCCAATGTGAGATATTCTATGATTCTAAACAGTTGCAAAAAAGCAGATTGTGATTTCCTAATCTATGTAGATGAAAAAAAAAAATAATATTGCACTTTAAATATTTTAATAAAAGCTATTTATTAGATGAATAAATAACTCAAACCTAAGCAGAGCTCACAGTCCAGCACCCCATGTTCATTTTCACTTAGGTCAAAAGATTATGGACTATTTCCCTATACAGCTATTTAGGATAATGCCCTGCCCCTGCAAGCAGGTGAACTCCTGTTCCTTAGCGAGTTCCCACTCACCTGCTGAGCCCACCAGGGCTGGGAAGGGGGCTTGGACCAACTTTCAAGCCTTAACCCCCCCCCCCGAGTCTTTCAGCACCCTCCATCCTTAGGGGGGCATTGCCATGGGATTCTCAAACACTGCCCTGGCTGCTGAAGGAGAAGCAGGAGATGGAACAGCTCAAACCTTTCTGCACCAGGAACCTCCCCTGGCAGGCACCTCTTCAGGATTCCCAGGGTGGTTCTCAGTGCCTGTGCTCCCCACAGAGGACTGCAGACAGCCCTGATACTCTGGAATACTCCGGATTTACTGACCCCTCCTTCCCCCTGTGCCATGTACCTCAGAATTAGAGGTGGCAGCAGCCCCCATTTTACCTGAGAAATATTAGCATAAGTACGAGGAGAGGAAAGACAAAAACTCTCCTTAATCCAGGTTGATATGTGACTTTGCATAGCACTTTGAATGTTATTAAGTGTTTGAATTTCTTCCTGTGTCTTTTTAGCCTAGATGACTGTCTTTCTCTTTCACTGACAGCCTCTGCAGGACCAAATTGACAGCTCTTTAAAGCAGTCTGACAAAAAGCAGCATTAATTAAGTCATTGCCGGACTGTAATTGTGTTAAGAAGTAAAAATCTAATATGAGAAAAGGTTAGTGAGTCCTCTCTTGTGTCAGATTTTCTACTCTCTATGAATATTAATGTCCTTAATGAAGACAATCTTTGCCTCATCAAGCCGTTGTTCTGCATTCAGGTGCCAAATCCCTGCACCATTGATTTGTTTTTAAAGAACAAATATGTCAGGGGAGAGTGACTGTCCTGTTTCTTATCAACATCATAGAGAATGCTTTTGTATTCCTGGAAAGAGTTTATAGATTTTGTGTGCCACGTACCAGCAGAGCCTGTGATGGCACAGGAGCAGCAGGGAGGGGGTCGGGGTGAGGTAAACTGGTTTGAGTAATTTAATAGAAGCCTTACATTTTACCACGTTAGCTTTTTTGTGTGTGTTAGCAATATCCATCTATTAACGAGGTTATGATCAGCACTTTTAATGATAAAATATGAATTATCTCTCCCGAAAGAATCCTGCAGTTTAAGCACCAAAATGAAGGAGCTGGGTGATAAGACGCTGATCATCTCCTGCTGATTATCCCTCCCCTCCTCCTCCTGATCCAGCAGATAATGATGATGGTGCTGATGAATGATGATCCTTTTTAAATAGGTTGGAGGCCCTTAGGAGTCTAACTCTGCTGAGGAATGTCTCAGGCACTTCTCAGCCTCCCGTGCTCAGCCCCCACATCTCTGCTGTCCCCAAAGCTCCTCTCAGCCACAAAATCCTCCTGCATTCCCACTTACTACAGCGTTACTACTGCTTTGGGTTAGAATTGCTCACTGCAGTGAGCAGGGCAGGCCTCTGACACCCAGTTAAACCTCAGCCTGCACTGAAAGGCAAAGCTTTGCTCCTTTTCTCCTGCCACTGCTGGAATCTGCATGAGGATCCTGCTGAGGGCATCAGAAGCCACATGAATTTCTACAGAGGGTGTATCTAAAAGATTCCCGCCCCTCCTGAGAGCTGGGAGATAATTAATACTCTGTTTCCCAAGCAGAAATCCTCACAGCAGCTCAATTGTAAAGAAATTGCTGGTGTGTGTTTTACTACAGAAAAGTAACAAAATCCTGAGTGGTCCTTTCTTTTTAAAGACAATCTCAGCATATGTTGCACTGACAGAACAACACGAGAATTCTTCCAGACAAAATTAAACATTTGAAGTTTTTCTGTGAGATGGATTCTGTCTGCCAGCTGAGATGGATGGAATAAATGCTCAGTGATGACAGCACCAACACTTTCAGGGGAGCCACACAGCAAAAGGAAGAGAGGAGGCTTCTGACCCATCAAACTGCAGGAACAAGCTCAGAGCTGGGAAGTCTCGAGTCAAACATCACCACCCCAAATCATCACCACCAATGAGAGGCACAGATTTGTCCATAAGGCAGTGAAGGATCCTCAGCAGAGGGCACTGCCCCTGCCCCTGAGGAGCTCTGGAGCTGCATCTCCAGGTGATGCTCGGCCTCTGCAGTGGCTTTTCCTTCCATGGAACCTGAAAGGAGCCCACAAGGAACACACAGAGAGACACTTTACAAGACCCTGGGGTGACCTGAAAGGGGGCAGTGGCTTCTCCCTGACAGAGAGTAGGTTTAGTTTAGGCATTAGGAAAAATTTCTCCCTGTGAGGGTGTTGAGGGGCTGGCAGAGGCTGAATGCTGCCCTATGGAGAACTGGGCAGATGCTGAATTGTTTGGGCTTTTATTCAGCTTCTCTCCCTTTCCAGCAGCATTTCCATGTGGAGAATGACCTTCTGAGGGCTTTTCTGGAGGTGTCCCCACTGCCCTGGAGGTGTCCCCACCAGTGACAGCTCCCCTGAGCCTGACCCGGACTGGCCCCTCAGTGCCCACTCTGCTGCCAGTGCCTCACCGGGGGCTCCAGGGCAGGGAGGTGCAAACCCAGCACTGCAACACAAGAGCCTCTGACCCCAGGGGGGAGCTGTGGTTTCCCTACTCATTTCTCTCTCAGATTTCTCATTTTCCCTTTTCTGTTTTTTTCTTTTACTGGTCCATCTTGTCTTATTAACCTAAAAATCTCCTCTTGGGACAGCCTTCCCTGAGCTTTCCCACTGTCCAGCTGACCCACTTGCAAAACAGATGGACAACAGAGGACATTCAGAAGAACCATACAGCAAAACTTGTGAGCCAAAAAGATCAATGAATTTGATTTCAAATAATTGAAATAAAATCTTTTTTCTGCATTTTTTTTTTCCTCCTGCAGCCCTAATTGTCTTCAGCAACACAAGGGCTGTTGTCTCTCTCTTCATGGTCATGCCCCAAAATTTGATCCCTGTTTGTCTGACGTCCCCTCCCACCCCTGCCAGCACAGCTGTGAGACAATGGTGCTAAAAGCACCTGGGGTTAAATATAAACACCTAAATTAAAATGGTGTGAACATTAATTACTTTCCTATCAATCAAAACTTACACACACAATCAGTGATATTCCAGGCCATTTCCTGTTTGTCTTTAAAACTCTGGAGGACTCAAAGCAGGCAAAAAATGTTCAGGTAAGCATTAATCATCTTTTTCAGGGCGTTATCCTGTATTTGGACATTCCTCAGCCAAAACAACAAATATCTAAGATAGGTCTACACTTATCCCACCCACACAGGAAACCATAAGTGATGAGGAGAACCCTGGGCAAACAGCAAGTGCCCTTTTGATAACCTACATTTATAGCTTAAATCTCTATATTTAGGCTAAATATTTTAATTTCAATACTTTAATTTAAAACATTCTTATTCCAGTTAAATATTTAAATACACTGCCCAAATTTCTCTGTATTGAGACCCTCTGAAGAGCACCTGCCCCACTTTGCTCATTCTCCAAGCACCAACTCCCCTGTGCACACAGATCTGGTATTTGGGGGTTTATTCTCCACAGTTCCAGCTCTAAGGCAGCCTGGCAGATTAAGTTCAAGCTTTGTGAACAGAAGAGAGATAATTCAGAGGCCTCTTATTACTTCTGGTCTCTAAGCTGTGCAGGGATCACAGCTCCCGGATTGCATCTGTTCCCAAAATTTTCTAAACAAAACCATCTTCTCTGCATAATCTGTTTTCTTGCTGTTATGGAGGGAGACATGCAAAAATAATATATAAGAAAAAAATCTCCTAGAAGAACACAACAACCTTCAGGTGATTAAAATAACCACTGACAAGATGAGAATCACAGGATTTTTGCAATCCCTGTTTCCCTGCAGGAGCACAGGCACACAAATGGTGGCCTTTAGTGGAGAATTACAGAGGAACCATATGGGCCAGGGAAGAGCTGAAAATATGGACTTTTTTGCAGATGTAGCAGTTCATTCTGCAGTTGGAGAAGAACTTTTTCCTGGAAAGGGTGGCCAGGCCTTGGCAGGGGCTGCCCAGGGAGGTTTGGAGTGCCCATCCCTGGAGGTGTCCAAGGAAGGGCTGGAGGTGGCACTCAGAGCTCTGGGCTGGGGACAGGGTGGGGACTGGGCACAGCTGGGGCTCAACAACCCTGGAGGTGTTTTCCATCCCAAATGAATCTGTGAACCAAGGTAGGAGGGGTCTTTGCATCACAATAATTTAATTATGACTTGAAAGGTCATGAGAAGAACAACATTCACTATTTCCTTCCCCACCAGCACAGCTCAAACACTCACTCCTCTCTCTGTGAACTTTGGAATTTGTTCTCTCAGTGTGAAATCTGCTGCAATGCCAGAGGTACTTCCCTGGGCTTCTAAAATATTTCTTTAAAGGACGACACACTTGTACAAGAGCTTTGTACCAGGAAAACTCGGGATTGGGTGCCCTCAGTCCAGCTCCTGTACCTGTGTAGGAAAAGGAACAGAATCCGTCCCAGAGAGATTACCCCAGGTGAAAGGAGAGAGCAGCAATACCAACTATAAATAGGGCTTGAGAGACGAGACCAAAGAAATTAAGAGGTGCATGAATGAACCCTGCTGTAACACTGACCCAGCTCCTTCTCTCCAATTAATTTAATTGAGAGTTTTGGTTTACTTTGCACTTTTCATCCATAGATCTGCAAGCACTTTATAAAGAAATGTAAATGTCAATATCCTTATTTTCCAGAGGATAAAAGGGCACGAGGAATTTGTCTGAATCACCCCAGGTCAGCAAGTAGGTGGCAAACCCCAGAATAGAAACCAGTTTGCTCTCTGTGTCTGCTGTTCCCCACCCATCCACCAGGAACTGGGAATTCCAGGTCATTCAACAAAGAGCTGCCAAAAACCCTCTGTGAAACTGAGATCTGCCCCTCTCAGAAGTGCAAGCATCCCATCTGTAGAGCTCGTTCATCCTGAACTAAGTATTAGTAAGAAGAGCTGCATGAAATGTTAAAATTGGTATTTAAATAATAATAAAAAAAAATAGGATCAATATTTTATCCAGGTAATATTATGAAAAAGTTTTATTTGCCTATTTTTTTTATGTTTTGCCACATGCCCGTAGAATTATTTTTAAGGGACTTCCACTATCTACACCCAAAGTGTAGCTATTCAAAGAAACCTGATTTTTACCTCTCTGAAAGGAGAGAATCTCGGATATTTTCTTCCATGGCAAACACTTTAGGAGGTGACCAACCAGGAAGAAAAACCAGAAAGTTTTCTCAAACTTGGGATGGTAATCAATGGAGTTGTAACATCTCAGAGCAGGCAGTACCTGGTGTTTGTGGGAGCTGTTTCCAGAGCTTGTTCATTGTTTTTCACAGACTATTGGAGCCCTTCTGGACTACTGGAGGAGCAGTTAAACTTGCCAAAGTTGCTCTGTGCTCTGCTTTAGAGCTGTGCAATGACAACCAGCCACTCCCAGAAAGCCTCAGTAGTCTGAGTTAGCCACGGAGATAAATAAAGGATAATGAGATGTGAAACAGAGCTTAATCCATCCCACCGAGCCTGAGCCACAGGGAATCTCAGCTGATGCATCTGCAAATGCCCACTGAGAGCCCAGTCACAGAGAACTCCTGTTCCAAGCTGCCTGTGCCACATTCCAGGGCGAATTCCTGGGCTGGACCATCACAACAGCAACACCCTCGAGCCCAGGTCTGCTTATCCCATCCCTGCCTTCCACAGCCCGGGCTCGTCCCCAACACCAGAGGCACGGAGGAGATTTGGGACATTCCAACAGGGGTTTATGTGATGGGGGAAGGCAACAGGAGGCTTTGGGGTCTGGAGAAACCATCAGTTTGTGTCGGTGCAGCCCCAGGACTGGAGCCTGAGCTGGGCTCTGATGGTAACAACAGCCCTGCCCCATTTCCCTGGGAAGGGTCCCCTCCAGCTGGGAGCAAGACAAAGGTTGTTAAACTCATCAGAGGCTCACAGCAATTTCCTCCTGCAATTTGTTCCTCAGGCATTTATCTCTGGAGGGGAAAGCTGGATGAGCAGCTCCCCAAAGCACTGGGATTTGGGATCTCGAGTCTTGAAGGGCAGATTTTGCCATTCTTTTGCTGAGCTCTCAGTGAATAATACCCTGTGATATTTCAGACTGCCGTGTAGTGCATGACTCATGAATTCTGTAGTAAATAGGCCAGACTCGCAGCTCCAGGTATTTTTAACCTTCTAAGCAGAAAAAGGGAATATTTAGGATGAGAAAGGAAGATGAATTTAACAATAAAAATAGCAAGACCACTTGGTGTGCAGCACTTGGGTAACCCTCTGGGACAGAACTATCCAAATTACCACATGCACTTTCCCAAGCAATATCAAAAAAACAATCCAAAGACAAACTATGCTTTATGAAATCCTTTCTAGTGTGACAGTACTGCTACAGAGTTGCACTAAAATAAATATGATGCCTTCCTTGGAGTACTCCAAGGCACTGCCAACCTATCAAATGCTCAGTGTGAGCAAGAAGGGAGCTGAGAGCTGACAGGGCTGTCCCAGCAGGGCGCTGGGTACACAGCACACAGCTCTGGCCCTCCTTATTGCCTGTGACTAACAAAGGAAGCAGCTGTGGAGAGAGCCTGGGGCTAAATCTGAGACTGGGAGGTCTCATCTCCCCCTCCTCCTGTGCATGTGTGGGGCAGGACAACCACCTGCAGGAAAGAGCTCATGGCTCCAGCTGATCCTCACCACATCCCTTTGGTGGTGATGCCCAGGCAGCAAGAAAACCAATCCTCCTCCAGGAAATTGTGTGTCCTGTCTCTGCTCAGGTCTCTGGGTGTGACTGAAGCACCCAAAACCCCATAAAAAGCCTAAGAAGCAAAGGCTCTGCCTCACAACCTGAAGCAGAGCTGTGGATCAGACCCAAGATGGGAGGGGGTGAAGAGGCACCAGGTTTGGGGCAAATCTCCTCATGATTGCTCAGGACTGGCATTCATGGGATCACAGAATGGTTTGGGTTGGGAAGGACCTTAAATCCCCTCCCATTCCACCCCTGCCAGGGGCAGGGCCACCTTCCACCATCCCAGATTGCTCAGAGCTCCCTCCAGCCACGCTGGGTGTTTGCACTTCAAGCTAGAATTTCCAGATGTGTCTCAGATTTGACCCCTTAACTCACTGGTTTTGGGCAACCACCTCCCCCAGGCTTGTTCAAAGATCCTATCCAGAGTCATTTTCCTGTCCTTGCTCCCACTAATGAGCACAGGGCTCCTGTGTGTGACTTCACAGCGCTGCAGAGGGCTCTGCTGAGGATGGGTGGGGGGCCAGGGGACTTCTTATTGAAATTTGATTCAAAAAAGGAACAAGAAAAACATTTCTATTCACATTAGGTTTTGTAAAACCATTTAGTGTTATGAAAAGCCTAATGTTTAAGCCTAAACTAAGTAGACAGTGATCCTTTAAGTCCCTGTCTTCCAGCACTTTTCTCCATTCTTTTCTTTCAAGGAAAGTTAGGATTTTTGTTCTTTCACCTTCCGAAGTCCTTGATGGGTTATTTCTAGAGAATATTTAAATCTGGGAAGTATTTTGGTCAGCAAAGATGTCTATAGAAATTTCCTCAAACTCCATCATATATTTACCCACTTCTCAGGAATTCTTCCTCCATTTTCTATTAATATTATTTCACTGGGATCAGTCTCTGTTGAGAAATTTAGTTTAAGCTGCCTAGCAGTCTTAAAAGAGGACGATCTATTAATTTAATCATTTATATGAATCATGTCTAAATGATCTCAGCAGAGAAAATGTGTTAGCCATTTAAATCCCATCATTACATATTATATAATAATTACCACTAATTCTAGTTTGGATGGGCCACAATATTGCTTTACATACCTAATATATTCAGAACATCCACCTCACCAGGCTCAGTCTTTTTGTGACCTTTGAGTTTACGTTTGTCTCCTGATTATGAGCACAGGACGGGCTCTCCACGAAATCAGGGATGCAAAACACATCCATGGTGCCACCTCCCCTTGGCACACACAGCTAGCACCTTTTTTTTTTAATATCAAGTTCTTTTTGTCTCTGGAAGCTATGGAGATGCTATTGATACTGTTGTCATCACAATAATATTTATTTGTGGAGTGTTCTGGTGCATTTGGTGCTGTGCACGGCCCTCCAGTCAGGAGTTACTCACAGGACACTACAGGGTGTAACTCCCACGGAATTTCCCTCACTCTGGAAGGGCTGCTTGAACACTGTCAGTGCAAGCACACAGCAGGGCACACCTCAGCTCTGCCTGCTGTTCTCTAAAGCTCAGGCTGGGAGAACGTGCAGGGATTATTTCCATGAAAAAAGGGAGATGTCGTGGTAGGACACGAAGGCACACGCGTGTTCACACAGCTGGAGGTGAGGGTGAAAAGAGGAAGTTTATTTTCTGACTCCACTATTTATAGTTTTACAAAAGAGACAGGGGATTGGAGAGTGAAGAGGCCACCTCTGCAATGACACTGGACAGGTTACCCATCCATCAGCTTCTCTCCACCTCTATGAAGGAATGCAAAACAACTGAGTGTTTACAGAACAAAGCGTGGGAACGCGTGTAACTAGAATGAAAACATCAGAAGGCTAAAAGATTTCTAAAAACCAGGGTGACAGGGAAAATATTAATCAGCCATTGGGGCTCCTGCACAGACCTGAGCACTCCTGAGCCAGGAGGACATGAAACCCCTACAGCAGTGGCTGAACAAGCTCCCAGCCCACTTCTGCTTTGGGCAGCCCCAGGAAGGGCCATCACACCCAACTCCTCTCTGGGAGCCATTTCCACATGGACACGACAATCCAACGTTCCTCAGAAAGGGCTCCAAACGCACTCCAAGCACAGCTGGGGTGAGCAGGTGGGGCTGGCACAACGCTGGGGACATTCCAGTCCCCAGAGCCCCACACCTGGGGACACAAAGGGCATCCAGAGGGGGGATTTCAGGAGAATCCCCCAGTTCTGTGCACTCTCTGGTCCAGCTCTGCTCCCAGGTGTGGGAGTGCCCTCGAGGAAGGTGGAACTGCATCTCTGCCCTGCCAGAACAACACGAGTAACTTTACCCGCTGTGGACACTCTAAGCTTCTTTTTAAATTATTATTCTTTATTCTTTTGTACCACCTCTGCATGAATCCATCTGCCAGCAACCTTTCCTCCACTCTATCAAAACTGCAACACGAGATAAACCCCTGATTAATTACAGAAGAGCAAAACTTCCAACTCTCATATCCCAAGGGTCAAATCCATCCCTGGTGTAAGCCAGAACTCAGCAGTGAGACAAATTTGGCCCTAGGTGACTTTTTTCCCTCAACTAACTCATTACACCATCCCTTGTAGAGCTGATGAATTGAGCCCCTTGTGTTCTGTTTGTAACCATAATTAGTATTCATTTTGCAAGCCTAAAGTTCACCCTTGCTACAGGACTGAGCCTAATGTTAATCACGGCCGTGTCTGCCCGCCTTTGACTCTGATCTGTCAGGTTGGCATTACTTGTCCCATACCTAATTTTTTGCCCTTACCAGCCAAGTAGCACCTCGACATCACACTGTGTCAGAATTAGAAACTTTTGACAGATCTGTAATCATCTAGTTCTCATCAGCTCTGTGCATGTTAGTCACTTCATTTCCACATTCTAACAGTTAATATGCCTTAATTTCTCACACTTTGTGAATATTTAATTCCTCCCTTTTCAACATCATTTTTAGGTTGTGTGAATCATTTTCAAAGCCTTTGCTATTCTCCCTCCACTATCATCTGCATATTTTATGAAATGGCACAGTTGAATCTCTGAGGGCTCTTGATAAAAATGGAACTGGCAGGCTGCTCATTAGTTGTTTACCTGGAGCTCTGTGAATCCCCCAGAATGGTGGATTCCCATTTGGATTTGAATTAGGATATTCTGACACATAAGAACTGAAAACCTTTCCAAGCTGAGTGTGATTCTCTCCCCCCCCTCCCCTCCATCCCAATTAATGGCTCTTCCAGGGACTCTGCTCTCCTTTGGCCGTTCTGCTCAGGGCACGGCCCCACCTGCCCAACATCTGCCACAACGGGGGCTGCAGAGGTGGGACACAGAGCCTGGAGCCAATTAGCAACTCTAATGAGGGGGAAAAGTGGCCCATCAAGAGCACACAGAGGGCAGGATGGCCAAAATGGGGACTTTTCAGGCTCCCAGAGTCAAGGCAAGTCACCGGGGCTGGGGTTCAATGGGCAAATGAGAAAAAATGTCATTTATTTGTTCAAGAAAGTCCTTGCCAGTGGCCATACTGGGCAGGTCTCACAGCTCTAACAGAGGCAGAGCTCTTTTCATCATCTCCTTGACCTTATTTGTTCAATAAAGCGCTGCTGTGTCTCCCCACTGGAATAAACTGAGGTGCCACACTCAACAATTCATGAGTTCTGAGGAAAAATAAGGTTATGCTTGCCTTTACCAGAAAATTCTGGATTATCCACTGAAGAACTCAGTGGGGTTTCTACTCCAGCCCTCACACAGAACACTTTTTTCCCTACTACTCCTCTGCTTCCCCACTTGGAAGCTGGGTCCTTGCTGATGGGTATCACCGTGTCAATAAATCTTCTCTCCACTTTCCAATAGTTTTAGTTTTTAGTGTCCAAAGATTTAAATTTGGCCTGATTTATTTTTATGCTGATCTCATGCTCCTTTCATAGATTTCACTTAAAAGCAGTAATGCTATCTCTCTGGGCGTTAAATTTTTTATGAATTTTTTGGCCTTTGCTGACTTCACAAGGAAATAGAGAATTGGGGACATCATAAATAGGGGTGAGAGAAGCTTTGCAGCCGTAGGAGCTGCATCTGTTGCTTTGGTTATACAGGTGTTTTGGTGAAAGAAAAAAGAAATAGAAGGCTTGGTTTCAATAGGAAACCTCTTTTTGTTTTATGCTCATGCCCCACCTAATTCATCTCAGCCTGAACACATCTCTTAAAACGTGGTACATTAAAAATACAAATAGAACTGAGAGCAGAGTTTGTAATTAAAACTCCACAGTTTCTGGCCATCAGATGTTACACATTTTATCCCTGAAAACAAAGAGCCAGGAGTACTCAGGAGCTCCCTTCTCCAGCCCCTAAAACTCTGCTCAGCAGCATTTGAGGGAACAGGTGAGACACAATTTACTGACACCTCACCTTGTTTGATGCTCACACTCAATCTAATCAGGTGTCTCATGCAATTTGTTGTATTTGTTAAAATCTCAGCTCTAGGAAGCCCCTGAATATTAAAAAAAAAGCCTAATAATGAAAAGTGAAAGTTTTACATAGCCTTATCTAGAGTGAGGGTGGATTTAAATATGTTTTGTTCATTGTAAAGATTCAGAAATTAAATATATATTAAAAATGATTTTTTATAGTCTTGTGAAGCCTGGTGGCCTGTGTGGCTGGATTTTAATTCTTGGCTTTGACAGTATTCCATTCTTTTGATTTGTTATGTGTGCTTCAGATCTATTACTTTTTAATTGGACATGAACATGCCTATGAACTGAACTCTGTCTCCAAGGGTTTGCATAAAATTAGCCAGAACGTGGGGAAAGTGGAGTTGTCACTTTAGCTCAGGACTCTCAAATCGTGCAGGAGGTAAAAATGACAACAGCCATGGAGGTGCCCATCCAACACCCAGACTAAAACACCCAGCAGTGGTTTGGGAGGGTGAGACTTTAACTCACTTTTCAAAGGATCTTCCCCTACACCCACAGGTTCACTATTTAACCATTATCACTTTCAACAATTTCATATTTTCTGATCTTGTTAAACATTGGTTGGCTTCAGAAATACTTTCATCCTCCTGACCAGAGGCAGGCATTTTGGGGTGTGTGCATCCTTCCCTCCCAGGGATGTCAGCATCTCAAAACCCCTGGAGACCAACCAAAATCTGATGGTGTTCCAAAAGGAATTCTCACTGCTCCTGCTGCAGGAACCATTTTCTTTGCTGCCAGTGAGTTAAATTAACCCATGACTTCATTCTTGCAATCCCAACAGTGCTTTTTCCTGGACATGAGGCACAGCAATGAATTTGCTTTTAGTGAAGTGTTCATCCCTATGAGGACCCACTTTTTAAAAGTTGTTCTCAGTTTGATGAGGACAGTTGTCATCTCACTGCCATCCCATTGCACACCCTCAGCAAAGGGAGGGACTTCTCTGGGAAATGGCAATTTAAAGCCCCAGCTCAATTCCACGTTGAACAATTCCTCGTGTGCAGCAACCTTCCACTGCTGATCTGTGCAGAGCAGACTCACAGAAACCCACCCAAAGCCATCTAAATCAGATGAAATTGCTGATTTCTCTGCAGTTGGTCCTTCCTCTGCATGGAGGCCGTGCAATAGTTCTCACAGGCAAGTGCAAGGGACAACAGAAAACCAGAACACACCAGGGGCTGTGCATGAAATTAGGGATGGGAACAAGGACAGGTGGAAAAGGGCTGCAAACACAGGGAACACCAAACCATTGGATGCAAGAAATCAAAAGACTTGCCCAGAACATCAAACTCTGCTGCAGAAATCTCTCTCTTCTCTGCTGTACTTATCAACTTCGTCTGAATTTCTTTTCAGAGCAAAATCTCTCCAGCTTGGCTCAGTCCTGGTTTATGCTTCCCTACCCTCCCTACCCCTCCTCCTGCATGTTAAACAGACCAGAGACCTGACATTTTATGTTGTTTGTTTGAAATGATAAACTTAATCATGAGTGAAATGTTAGGAAGTGACAGTGCTGGCCACAGTAAGGTCATTCCTGCTGCAGCCAAGCCAGCACCGCTCTCCCCTTAATTGCATGGCCAGCCCTTGCCACAGGAGGACCCAGGCATTTGCAAGTGGGGAACTGAATCTGTCTTTGTGATAATTAAACCATGGACCTCTGGAAAGACTGCCAAATCTGCCATATGGTAGTTTTATGACCTAGACTGCTGTTATCTCTTGAGAAAGCTAACATCCTAATCTCATTTTCGTTATCTGTGATCAGAACCCGCATTTCTGGAGGGCAAAATGCAGGAGGGCTGCTCGCTGCAGAGCATCCTACAGCAGTGACATTTTGTCCAGCGGTTCAAATTAATAAAATGAAGAGAGAACTCGTTATTGACATCCTGGAATGAAAGCAGAAATCGAGAAGCCCAACCCCGACAACCCGGGGGTTACCGGAGCACAGATTGCAACATCTCCCTGTGAAAACCCCCTGGGACCCGGCTGTGGAGGGACCAGGGCTCTGATGGGTAATTAAAACATCCGTGCCAGGAAGGTTGGGAAAAGGCCACTGAGTTTTTTTAGAGTGCAAACACGTTATTTTAAAGCACAAACAAGAGGCTCCTGCCCCCGGAGCTCTGATGTCATTTATCACAGACACGGGGCTTTAAGAGCATCCTTTGAGCAGTCAGAGCTGGGCACATCTCACAGGAACAGAAGGCCAGGCTGGGACATGCCTGGTACAAAGAATGAACAGCTCAGAGCCAGTGCTGACTGGGGCTTTAGGCCTGGCCATTCTACAACTTCCACTATTTCAATAAATCAACACTAATTTGTCCTTAAATCTGCCACCCTTCCATGGAAGGGCTTGCCCCGTGGCTGGGGAGCACCCTGCCCTTTGGAGCTGAAACACCAACGCTCCCCAGCTGTGGTCACCTCGTTAGCCACAGTTTGGGGCTGGATCACTCCCTAAGAGAAGGCATCTGTTCCTTTCAGCAAGGTTATGTCTTCAAAAGTGCCCTGAAAACAGAAGGAACAGGTGGCATATTTTTCATCTCACTGGTAACAAACACACAGCCCATGGTTCTTTGATGGCTGAGAGAGCCTTAAAAGGGGGATCTTTAGCACAGAAATTGTTATTGGAGATGGTTCTTATCAGACATTTCAGGATGGGATATTTCTTTGCAGGGAAAAGCCTAATGGCTACTCAGGTCTGCACTGAGTTCTCCAGCCCAGTGACCTTCATCACATTTATCTGCCAGCCAGACACTCATTCAGAGATACAGGGGTCTGTTTTTACAGAACTACTCTGGTTATATGATCTAGATAATACAGCCTGCTATAAATCACCCCAGTTGTCCCTTGATATTTTGAAAACTGATGAGACTGCCGATTCCTGCTTCTTACTTTGTATGCAAATGATAAATTATAGATGGGAAATAGGAAAAAGAAGGTTTTACTCATTTGCTGGATTGAAACAGACTGGATTAGTGAGCGAGCAGTAGTACCCTTGGACTATTTATTGTGACATTGCTTAGAAAAATTCAAACCCCAAAGCCTTCAAATCACTGGGGACATTGTTAGCCTTCTGCAGGAATTATTAAAATGTACAGAAATGTATGAGCATCACTTTATAATAATTAATCAGGGGCTGTTGATTAATAAAGCTCATTTTTTAGTCCCGATGATTCAGGGTATTATCCAAAGGACAGTGTCCTTGTCATATTGATTAAGAAACCAGACTTTGCCATGGAAGAAAGTGTAAGAACAGTCGCTCTTCTTCCTTCCCCCTCCCCCCCATAAAATAAATATTGAATGAGAATATTAACTCGTTAACCTTGACAACAATTTGTAATTTTCATAAGGAGGAAAACTCGCGTATTCAGCAAATAAATTGCTGCAGGGATTTCAGGGAAACAAATTGGAGAGAATGAAGAATGCTACCATATGAATTCTGTCGTTTTTATGGGCTGCAATGATAAATTTGTTTGGTTATGTCCCTCAATTAAGGCCACAAATACTGTGAAGCGTCAGGAGCAGGGGAACTGCTGGGGCTGGTCCCGAGGAGGCCGGGTGACAATCTGAGGTCACGCTGCAAGTTCAGGTTCCTTCCTTCCCTCAGATCCAGCTCAGCTCCGAGCCAACATCTTAACCCTGCTGCAGAGTGCACTCTCTGTCCAGCACATGAATCCCCTCCGAGCCTTTGCTAAAAGATAATTCCATTTATTAGGTGCTGCAGGAGACAGACTTTATGTGGAATTAGCAGCACATCACAGGTTTTACAGGGTTATCTAATTATCCTGAACTCAGTTTAACCAGGAATGCAGGTAAAACAGATAATTTGGGAGCTGGTTACCACTGCAGTTGGCCAGCACTGGTTTTTAACCCCCCTATAAAAATGTTCTGCTTTGAAACTCGAGCTGGGGTGTTTTAGTGATTACAGGAAAAATGGACCCTCTTTACTCCTTCCTGGATTTCCATCTGCAAAACCTTCCTTGTCCAGATCATTGACTCAGCCAGCCAAACACACTTAGCCATGTGCTCAGTTTTAAGCTTGTTTTGCCTCAGCTAACATCAAGTAATGCTGTGCATGCTGAAAAGTAAGCACATGCTTAACTGCTTTGTTGGATTACAGCCTAAATTATCTGTTAATCCAATTGCATGGTTTCCTCTGATCACTGCAGTCCTCAAATTCTCACTGTACAATAGATTTACTATAAATGCATTATATTTGTCAGGCATGCCACGAGATTTGCATGCTGTCCTTGTCTGCTTGTCTATATTGTCATCCATAGGAGAATATTAAAGATTTAATATGATTTTTTAAAATGTAATTTTAGCCTTTTTTATTTTTTTTGGAAGGATATGAATGAACTGCATCTTTTTTTTGTGAAAGCAAAAGGAAAAATTAAATAAAAGTGTTTAATACTTTAAAGGTCCAGATAGGGAAGCACAAGGCAAATGAGAAAATCACCTGCAGCCTTGGAACACAAAGGTGAGAACACACAGGGTGTTTGGAATGCTGCTGGCTCCTGCTACAGCAACAAAAACCTGGGTCTCCTTGTGGTCTGGTTTTACTGGGCTCATCCTGCAGGCATTTCAGGACAGAGAAAGCAGCTTGCTCGAGGTGTGGGGGTGAACTGCGTTCACCTCACCATGCAAGGTGCCCAAAATTCCAGGGAAGGGGAGCCCAGAAATGGCAACACATATTTTTGCCTTTCCAACATGGACTTTTTGAGGGGTGTTCTGCCTCTTAATGACACCAAAAATTATTTAAATACACATAAACCCCCTCAAAATGCAGCTTTAGGGGATTTATCCATGATTTCCTAGGACCCCAGGGAGGAGCTGAGTCCTCTGTGCTCCATCAGCCTCCTCCTTGCCCCTGGCAGCCCGACCCTTCCCAGTGACATCCTGGGCATCCTGCAGCACTGGTGCCAGGCTGACCGCTCAGTTTCCAGTCCCGTCCGGCTTCAGCTGAAGTGCAGAGCTATAATTAGTGTACCCCAGGTGATTAACGTGAGTCAGTGGGCACCACATGCTCCGGGATCCATCCACTCCCGGCACACCGCAGAGAGCGGGAGCAACGCCTTTTGCCAAACCTTTCCTTGCTAAAAGCAAAGGTAAATTAATAAATAAATCCCTGCGTTTCTATTACTGGTGGCCCTGGAATATAATCAGGCAGTACCTGCAGGATAAATCAAAAGATTAAATTAAGTTGGGATTTGAATCCCCCACTAAACAAAGAATCAAACCGAGATTATGCTTTGCTGGACTCCGGGCTCGGAGCGGCTTTCAGGGCCTCCCTCCCAAAAATAACGGCATTATTTGCTTTGACCACCGGTGGGATGCACAAAATGCAGCACAGGGGAGAGCGGGACCGGGAGAGCGGGACCGGGAGAGCGGGACCGGGAACAGGATGGAAAACGGGACGGGGAGCAGGACGGGGAGCAGGAGGGAGAACGGGACGGGGAACAGGAGGGAGAACGGGACGGGGAGCAGGATTGGGAGCAGGATGGAGAACGGGATGGAGAACGGGATGGAGAACAGGATGGAGAACGGGACGGGGAGCAGGATTGGGAGCAGGATGGAGAACAGGACGGGGAGCAGGATGGAGAACAGGACGGGGAGCAGGATTGGGAGCAGGATGGAGAACAGGACGGGGGGCAGGATGGAGAACAGGACGGGGAGCAGGATGGAGAACGGGACGGGGAGCAGGATTGGGAGCAGGATGGAGAACAGGACGGGGAGAGCGGGACCGGGAGAACAGGACGGGGAGCAGGACGGAGAACAGGACAGGGAGCAGGACGGGGCAGGCTCCTTTTCAGTCATTGCTTGGCCTCCCGCCTGCTCCTCCTGAGCTGCTCCAGCCCCAGCTCTGCCTCCTGCCCTGTGCCTGGCACAGGCTCCGTGTCCCCTCCTGCTGCTGCCCTGGGCAGGCTGGGCACCGGGGCACCTTCTGTCCCTCCACCCACGCTGGACCGCGGGGGCTGCTCCTCCCTTCTCCACAAGAGCATCACTGCCAAATCCCTCCTCTGGGGAGAGGCTGCTCACACTGGGATAAATCACAGCCCCAGCGGATTTGGAGGCACTGCCCTCCTCTGACCCAAAGTCCTGCCCTGCCAGCCACCAAAGCCAGGTTAAACCCTCCAAAACTCACACAGAGTTTCAGCCTCTCTGCCCACAAGATGTCACCCTGAATTTTAACAAAGGTACATTTACTCTTAAATATTAACTTTGCTCCCTCTCCTCTCCGCGTTCTGTGCATGAGAACCGACTGCATTAACCCTTCAGAAGTGGTGATTTACACACAACCCCAAAAATCCTGTTTAAATCATGCTGTTTCTGACCTCAGCTGCATTTTGGCACCACATTCCCCCAGTGAGTCCTGGGCTGTGCTTCCTCCAGTCTTTCACAGCACAGGATAAATACTCAGATCAACCTGCAAAGCCTCACCCAGTGTGACCCAAGACTTTTAGTGATGTTCATCTCAAGTTTGAGAAGAAACATGGGGGAGATTCTTTAATGCAGAGTCTTAATATGTGTTATGTGATAAGAGCAGCCTCAGATTTCAAGTATTTCACAGCTTTTGGATGATAAAAAAAAAATTCCAGCATGAAAAAAAAAAGGAATGAGAAGTATCTTTAAACCTTCTTGAAACTGGAAGTGACAACAGCCTTACCAGAGTCAATTTGCCAAATCTTTAGGCTTGGAACAGGATGCATTGGAATTTTTAAGGTTTAGTTGGTGCTGTTGTTTTAAAAACTGATTCAGTTTGTTTAGAGCCCAACTCCATATTGAGAACGTGCCCATGTGTACACAAAGCTTTGCTGCTCTTTTCTTCAAGAAAAACACTTTCTGCCAGATTTTTTGACCTGTTTTACCCATTCCCTCAGCTCTGCCTGCACAGGGACCACAGCCCCAGTGGTGGGGAGGGAGCGTGTCCACGACCCATTAGGAACCTGACATGACATTTCTGTGCACGTTTAGCAGGGTTGCTCTCACAAGCACAATAATTACACACACAAATGAGCTTTGAAATTGCCCTTTTATGAAAATTCAAACCTTGATATTTAACTAGTTAATAAGAGCCCCTCTTGCATCTGATTTGCAAATCAGATATTTGTGTTAAAGGCTGGGTTTTTCAGAGGGGAGGTCTGACACTGGGAGGTTTTCTGGGTCTGTTTTCAGATCTTATTTACAGAGCAGGAAGACAGGAATTTGGTTTTCTGTGAAAATATTTGTTTCATTTCTGAAGCAATGAACAACCAATAACTGGACACACAAAACAGGCATAGAAATAAACTTTAACCTCAGAACTTCTGCAACACCTTCAAAACAGGCCTCCCAAATTGATCAATGTGTGAGAAAAACACCTTTGCAGCAGAACTCTGCACACAAAGCAGGGCCAGCCTCTTGCTCCACTAATGTTATCCTTTAAAAATAACCAACAGACTTTTACCAAAGTTGAGGCATATTGAGCCCAGTATTTTATTTTCAAAGAGTATTTTTTACATTTAACTCACACCATTGGGGCTACTTGCAAGAGTTTATTCCCAATTTTATGGGAACAGAGTTAAACCTTGACTACACCTTGGTAGTTTTACCTACAGATTATTTCCCCACACATTTTTTTTCCTCTCTAATTCCAGACAGCTGCTACTCTGGGGATTGTAACACGAGTGAAGAGTCAGATTTGAAAAGGCAAGAAGGAAATTTCTGTGCTTAATTTTTCCCCTACCTGAAGAGCACTCAGCAAGCTCTGCAGCTGAGCAGCTCCAGGTACTTCAGGAGGCACAAAAATCCCCTCTCCCACTGCCCCCCAATCCTCATTTCCCAGAGAAAGGGGAAGGAGGGAGCTCAAACCTCCTAAAACAAAGGTGTTTGTGGATCAGCTGTGCTGAGACTCTTCCCAAACCACTGGAACAGAAATATCTTTGCCTCAGCATTTACCACAACACCACCTTGGAAGTTTCTGCCCTTTTCCCGAAGTGTTTTCATCTAAAGTAGCAGATTTGGTTCATGCCAAGTGCAATGTTCCTACAAAACCTCACTGGGCACCTCAACATCACTTCAAAAAGGCTGAGAAGCATCATAAAGAGAACAGCAGCCCCTAAACCAGAAAGATACTTTTTTTTTCATAGGGAAAAGAGGGTTTTTTAATAGAAAAATATTTTTCATACAAAAAGTTGATTGCAGTTCGATTTTCCCCAGTTCACAGCCCTCATGAAAGAAGATACAAGAAACACTGTGGGTTTAGCTAAGTTTGCTTGTGATTTTCCCAGAGTTTTCTCCAATAAATACCCCTGAATTTCCAGGCTCAGTTTCACTCCAGCAAACCCTGTAAATATTTTGATCAGCTCTGTGGGGCAGCACACTATAAATACACACACTCAGGGTGACCATTTCTCAGTAATGAACTGGAGCATCTTGGCAGAGGCTGATTTGTTTCACCCACAGCCCATCTTCCCTGATAATTAAATTTTTCTTTCAGAAAAAAACTCTGCACCAAAGCACCAAATCGGTCAAGACATCAGGAGGCCGAAAATAAACAAAAAAATTAATTTCAAACTGTGAAACACAGTCAGCATGAGCTAAATCCTCTCTAAGTCCTCACTATTCATCTCCAGCAATTCAAATCAGGCCCAATTTCCATAGGAAGTGTTTTAAAGGGCAGCTGCAGCGTTCCCAATCCCATCACTGGGGCTGATTTTAATAAATGTCACTCACCTCAGCACAAAGTTTGCATGTTCAGCCCATTTCCCCCACTTTTCCCTTTTCCTTGGTTTTCCTGGGGGTTTTGGGATGGTTCATAGGCAGTGATCACAAACAGTCCCTCAATAATCACAAATTGAGCAGCCTGAGCTGATACTTCTTTTTTTCAGAGGCTTCCCTGACTGCACTGGTTAATTTTAAGTAAAGAAAGCACAAATAATATTTATATCAGTATGTAATCATAAATATCTCATTGTGAGATAAACACCTCAAGGTTTAACATCATGGAATGTTTCATATCCATAACCACTTTTAGGATTTTACAGCCTGACTGTAATCACAGGAAATTTTTGAAGGTTTACAAAATTTCTTGAGGAAAAATAAAAAAATCCAAAGTGGACTTAAAGGCTGTCATTAGTCCTTGCTATTGGTGCATTACAATAATTTTAAATATTCCTGAATGCTGGGCATTGCTCACTTTAGTTATGGGTGGCTCTGTAGCCCAAAGGAAAGGATAAAACACAAGCACAGATCCCACCAGCTCCTGGAGGGGAAGTTGTGTCTGTTGGTGACTCCTTTGTCACTGACCCCTCCTCTGGCACCAGGAGTGGAGCCCTCAGCAGAGAGCACTCCCCAGCCTTATGTAACTGCTCCACTTTCCCCAGGAATGAAGGAAATGAGCTGGGAGATTTTCTAAAGAGGCAGAATTTGTTTGTTTTGAAAAGGTGCATGTAGCACCACCCCCAAATTTGAGAAAAGGGAAAGGCACAGCATCCATCCCTGAGAATTCCCTCACAAGAGGGGAAAAGCAGCTCTGATGTTCTATTTCCTCAGAGGTGAGGAAAAAAATTCTGCCATGCAAGCTCCCTACCTGAGACAGATTTGATTATCACACCTATCAGAGGGACAAATCTGGGATTTGCTGACACTTCTTAGAGGTTCTGAGTGCCCTCATGGACTGCCCAGCCCTGACTGCCCAACTTCTTTTAAAAAACACAAGAAAGAGGCAGATTTAGGAAATGAGGGAGCCCAGACTCCCTGCAGCCATAAGCAATCCTTTCCCAGAGTACAATAAAGGGATATCTGGGTTATTGTCCCGGACTGGGGTCCTGGCAGGCTGCAATAAGCATCCTGCAATAAACATCCTGCCAGGGCTGCTCAGGACCCTGGGCCTGTGCAGTTCTCCTGCCTGGAGCTGCACTGGCTCAGCAATTTCCTCCAATGGTTGGATAAAAATGTTTTCAGCATGTTGTGCACACAGGTACACACAGCAATAATTACCATAATGTTATAAAACACAAAGGGAGAAAAGTGCAGTAATTTGCACTGATTATTAAGTAAAAATAGGAAACTTTAATTATTAATTTTTGAAATCGTTGAAAGGAGAAAATAGCACACCTTCCATGTGCAGACACTGAAATTAGATTAGCTTGACAAGCCCATTTCAGAGGGAACAGGAATTCTTCAGTGCATTTATTTAATAGACCTTGAGCATGTTATGAAGCAAATCTTTATTACAGCATCCTAAAAATGTGAGTGAAAGGATTTTAAATCCCACATCTTGGTGCTGCTTTTAGATTAATACAAAACATTGAAAGAATCCGAATAATGACAGCTCTCTACTCAAAGCAGCCTCTAACAGGAGCAGAGTAAATGGGAATAACTGATGTTCCCTGGGCAAGGGCAGCTCCTCAGGAGGGGAGGAGAAAGAAGGATTGCCCTGAGCACACATTTTGGAGCAGCAGATTTGTGCCACACCACAGTTGTGTTGGCCACATTTGTTCCCTTAGATCTGATCTTTGGGTTTTAAAGCATCAACTGTGACTCCCAGCTCTTCAAAATCTCTTCTTTTCCCACCCTGGGAAGCTCACAATATCATTTATTAAAGTGGGAAAATCGCTTTGTGGCATTGAAAGTAAGCACTGGCAGTTCTGTCGAAGGGAAGGAGGGCACAGAAGGGCCAAAATGCAGAATTGAAGGAGCTGAGAGCCTGTAAATGGTCCTGAAGAGGAGGGAACTGCAGCAAGGAAAAGGGGAGGCTGCAGCGCTCCAGGCTGGAGCTGCCTGGGTCATGGACAGCGCTGGAAATGATAAATAAACCTGGTTTTAAAGAACAGGAGAGAAGGGAAGGTACTGAAATTTGGCTAACGAAGCAGAAGGACCTGCAGAGGCTGCAAGAGCAGAACCAAAAAGCACAGCATCCCTTTGGAGTTCCCCCTTTGCATCAGGCTGACTCTTTTCCAGAGCAAATCCTGTGTTTTATATCCGTGTCTCATTGTCTTCTGTCACCAGAGTAACACCTCTTTTACTGCTGCCAAAATGGCTACTCCAGCGCTGGGTCAGACCAATTATTTCTTAAATGGTTTGCATTCACCTGCACTTCAAATGTGTGGCTTTGAGAAACAAAATAACAGCACCTCATTGCCAGGCTGCTCCCAAGATCCATTATGCTCCCAACACATCAGTCTGCTCAATTAAAGAGCCAACCACTACAAAGTGACTGTATATCATTTGTATTACCTTGCTAGAGCCGACACTTTATTCACAAATATCTGACTCCAAGAGGTCCTTTTCTGCTTAGCTAGGTGCTTTATCCCAGCTTGTGTTTATGTTAAAAAAAAAAAAGGAAAGAAAAAAGATCAGCAATGTGCTTTAAGCAAAGATTTCTGTGTCCTGCTTGGTTATTTCTTCACTGCAAAGGGAATTTTGCCATTCTTTACAGCCCACTTCAAGCTGATTTGTTAGAGATTCCCCAAGTCCCTTGGAATGACAGTCTGAAGGCTTGCTTTCCAAATACTGGAGGTGCAGCACTGGAGCCAATACTGCCTTTCCAATTAACTTAATTCTTACTCAGTTTGAGGCTGTGAGATAATGAATGAGAAATAATGAAATAATCTGAATGAGAAGGAAAAATAAAATTCACTCTTTGCTGAGGGCTCAAGGACATGGACAGGGTTTCTCAGAAGTCCCTGACTCCTCCAGGACAGACTTTAGTTCCAGTCTAAGGGTACGACCAGTCCTGGCTCTGTCCAGGATCCTCAGATCCATCTTCCCTTCCAGCTCAGGGCATTCTGTGATGATTCCCTGGTTCCTGCTCTGCCCTTTTCCCCCACACCCATCCCGTGGAGCTGTCAGGGGCATTTCTGTCCTCCTGCCCTGTACCAGGATGGAAACACCCCCAAATCTCAGCCCTCGATACCCACAGAGGCTGGGCCCAGATGGCAGGAGAGACACAGAGCAGTTCCTGGATGGATACAGGGAATCTTCCTCCTCTCTGTGGATAATTAAACCCTAACGAGGCTGTCCAGAGGGGCCATGGCTCCTCCAGCCCTGCAGGAGATGCCCTGAGCACTCTGTTTTTGAGAGGGAGGTTGGAGGAGACGTCCCCAGGTCCCTCCAGCCTGAGTGCCTGTGACAGCAGCCAGGACCTGCGCCCAGCAGCCAGGACCTGCGCCCAGCAGCCAGGACCTGCGCCCAGCAGCCAGGACCTGCGCCCCCAGCAGCCAGGACCTGCGCCCCCAGCAGCCAGGACCTGCGCCCAGCAGCCAGGACCTGCGCCCAGCAGCCAGGACCTGCGCCCAGCAGCCAGGACCTGCGCCCAGCAGCCAGGACCTGCGCCCAGCAGCCAGGACCTGCCCCCAGCAGCCAGGACCTGCCCAGCAGCCAGGACCTGCCCCCCCAGCAGCCAGGACCTGCCCAGCTCCCCCCTGGTGACTGCAGCAGGCCCAGCAGTGCCGTGCTGAGCTCCTTTAAGCCCCAACACAGGGCCTTGGATGATGAGGTTCCCTCTCCCAGCCTTCCTCCCAGGACACGTTTGTAGCCCAGGCTGCAAGAGCAGAGCTCTCTGAGTGCTGAGGCAGCCCCAGAACCACCCCATCATGGCTCTTCCTGGGGCCAAACAGCTCTGGGGTTCATTTCCCCCCTTCCCCAGCCCAGGAGAGAGCAGGATCAATCCTGTGGGTAACCTGGGACACCCCAAACCTTCAGCCCAGCAGGATCAATCCTGTGGGTAACCTGGGACACCCCAAACCTTCAGCCCAGCAGGATCAATCCTGTGGGTAACCTGGGACACCCCAAACCTTCACCAGCAGGATCAATCCTGTGGATAACCTGGGACACCCCAAACCTTCACCAGCAGGATCAATCCTATAGATAACCTGGGACACCCCAAACCTTCAGCCCAGCAGGATCAATCCTGTGGGTAACCTGGGACACCCCAAACCTTCAGCCCAGCAGGATCAATCCTGTGGATAACCTGGGACACCCCAAATCCTCAGCCCAGCAGGATCAATCCTGTGGGTAATCTGGGACACCCCAAACCTTCAGCCCAGCAGGATCAATCCTGTGGGTAACCTGGGACACCCCAAACCTGCAGCCCAGCAGTGACACAGCTGCTCCAAAGCCTGCAGGACAGCCCAGGTTGACTTCCCAGCACCTCCTGAGGAGGTAAAGCTCATTTCAACAAAGTGTAAATTCTGCCCAGTGCAAAGAAAAATTACTTTGAATTAACTGGATAGATGTTATGAATAATCCACATTAAATTCTTAATTTTGGGTTACGATAGAAGACTTAATAGTGGTCAGATACCCACTGCTTATGCAATTAATTCTTAGCCAAGAAAATGAATGTGAGATATAAAATATTTTAGAAATAATCTTTCCGTACAAAAACAATGGAAATTTGAAGGAGGATTAAGATTTAGTGTCACAACAGATTATAGTGTGAACAGAATATGTCCTTACAGAAATCTATTTAACCACTGATATCCTAGAGGGAACAAACTATAGGGCTTTTTCCACAGGAAAAAAAAAATAGAATTTGCTCTTTGTGTTTACTGGAGCCCACAACTGGCAGGAAATGAGGCATGAAATGTATTGTCAAACACACAGTGCTCCAATAGAATGCCTTACTTCCAGCTGAGCATTGATTTTTGGGATGCAAGCTCTCAGATCCCACTAAAAACGGATATTTTTAAAAAATGGATCACCCTGGTAATTCTATGTATACACACAAAGGTGTTGCTACAAAAAAGCTTCAGGTTTTTTACCACTTCTCTGAAGAACATCCTCCCATTTGTCAGTTTTTCCTCAGAAACACCAATAATGTAGAAATACTAAAAGGAACCAGGAGAGAGGGGCTCCCACCAGCCCAAACTGACCCAAAGTTCAGCTCAAAGTTACTCCTGAGCACAGATCTTAGAAATAATCGAATTGGAACTCCAGATTTACACTGAAGCCAAGCAGGAACATCACCCTTCTGCAAAGCCTCTTTCCAAGATATTTGCCTACTGTATCCAGAGAAATCAGGGCCAGAAAATCCCCTGAAAACTCATTTTTCAGTATTGATGTCCCAAAGTAGCAGCAAAACACACTGGGGAAGGTTGGTTGTGTCCTAAGCAAGGGAGGGACTGCCCAACAGCTCCAGGTAAAATGAGTTTTGCAGTTATTTTACAGACAAAAATCGAGTATGCAAAGCAGCATCACATCAGCCACCTTCCCCCAAAGCATGGCTAATGCAATTAATTACCCAGGCTGCTCCCAAATCCTCCTTTTAAACACTTTTTTTTTCTTTAAAGATTGTCACAAAATACCCAAACATACCAAAATGAATTTATGGCTGCGAATAACTGAGTTTTGGAGATGGAGTGGATGGAAATGGTTTGGGCAAGATCAGGATCTAGGACTGAACACGACTTCAGAGGATTTTTGGGCACTGGAGAGCCGTGGGGGACGAGACTCAACTCCAACATTGAAATCTGGCTGTGAACTGTACCCGAGGGGTTTGTTATTTTTAAACCCACAATATTAATGGATTTCTTGTGTTCCTATGCATAAAACTAAAGACAGGGTAGGAGAAATCCAGTCCATCTCTGGCTGGGATCCACCTGTGAGGGAAATAAATCCAAGGGAGGTCCCTCCATGCAGAGAGCCCTCGTTTGCCTTGGTGCTGCCTTTCCAACAGGCAGCCTTTTGGCCCCCTGCACACTGAGAGCTCCTGACAGGTTTAGGAGTTGCAGAGCTGTCCATTTATGAGTCCCACCACATTAAGAATGGGCTTTCTGTGTTCCTGCCAGACTGTGAGAAGCACAAACTTGTCTCTTGTGTTTTTTCTTCTTAGGAAAAAAAATAAAGTCAGGCTAAAAAGACAGGTCCAAACCGTTCCTGGCCACCTTGGCAAACGTGCTACTATTGTTTATAAACCCTCACAGTTATTATTGTTTGGGGATTTTTTCTGTTATCTCACTTTTAATAACAGACAAGTGACTTCCAACGTGTCAAGGAAATCTAATAAAATATAAATAAAAACCATTTGCCTGTGTTTTTTCCCCCTTTTACTTCGAGCACAAATTACATTAACAAAGCAAAATAAAACTCCGACAATCAAGATTTGAGCGTAGAACCAGCCAGAAACACTCTGTGTTTCTTACATTTTCATTTAGGAGAGCCTGCATCACCTTATCTGCATTAAGGAAAGCACCAAGCAGGCTGTGCTGGCTGAAGCCCAGCACAAACACTGTGGCTCAGACACACTCGGTGCCACCCGGACCCAGGGCTTGGCCCAGGATCCCCCCCAGGCAAGGGGGAGAGCAGAGCCTGCCCTCAGATGTGCCTTGTGTGACACAGGCAGAGAGTTCCTGCTGCATTCCTGGTTTATTCCCCCACCAGGGAGCCTCCAGTCAGAATCTGGTGCTGCTCCTCCCCTGGCCTTAGCTTGGAGCTAACCCTGAGGGTGGCAGTGTCATCTACCCCGAGATAACCAAAGGGCTCCCCATAAAGCTTCCAGCCAGACACACTGATATCTCAGATTTGCTTATCTTTGCATTGGAAAATGGCCTGGATGGGTTTGGAGATCTGCCAGGAATTAAAAAAACAACAACAAAAAAATCAATCAAACAAACCAACCAATATCCAAGACCCAACAGGTGCAGTCCCACCTTTTTTACTTCCAGTGCTCTCTTACACCCAATCAGAGCTACTATTTTTCTCCAGAAATTTACTCAAGTAATGCTGGAAGAATTTAGTCCTTACAAGAATTCCTCTTTTTGATACAACCCCCAATTTTATTTCCTTTTAAAAAGCCCCCAAACCATTTCACTTTGACCCTTTGGCTGATCTGTCCAGGCCAGTCCAATCACCCAAAGGGGGAGTCTCAGTCTCCCATCACCAGGAGCAGAGGCTCAGGGAGGCAGTGACAGGGCAGCCACTGCCTGGACTTCCATGCATTTATTCTCCACCAAATCTTGTTTTCACCTTGGATGCACCAATTTCACATTCCAGGCACCTGCTTGATTTAACCCCAGCCTTAGGCCCCCCCAGCCTTTCTCAAAAGCAGAGGCAGACTGGTTTAATTTTGGTGCCACCCTTAGATTATCTTTAATCTAGCACGGAGCATTTTTGAATACTAATACTAAGAAACAATTCTGAACAAAACAGCTTACACTGCTTAACACAGCCTTCCTAAAAGCTGAATAATCCCTCCTCAGAACGTGCCAGCTCCTCTGAGACCTCTCCCTGCCTGACAGCAGAGCCAATGGATGGCCATCCACCACTGGCACTGGACATGTGCTCTGGAGGGGGCACTCGAGGTGGACAGAACTCCCACGACTCATTGCAGATTAAAAAAAGGATCAAACCCACCTCCCTTCTCAGCCTGCTTATGTTATCTCATCTGGCAAAGCCCATACAGAAATTAATAATAGCTTTCCCACCCGCAAATAAAAGTGTGCTACTTAAGGTTTTTGGCAGTGAGCTGGCATTTTGTCATTTAATCATTTCACATCATTACACTGCAATATGCAATGTAATGAGGTGACACTCCTAAATGACAAACACTGGGTACCTCCTGGGCTGCGAGGGGCAATGGCACGGGCAGGAAATGAGACACTTAAGGTTGCCACAGCTTCACTCCCCCGAGTTGGGATTAAAGCACAAGAGTTGCAAGGAGAGCCTCACCTACAGATGGCTGGGCTGACCCCCAAACACACCCAGGAACATCAATCCTGCAGCAAGGATCCAGGATCCCAAACCCATGGAAAACACTCCTTTCCTGGGTGCTGAGGGGACAATCCCAGCCCTTCCCAGGGTCACGGATGAAGGGGAGCCAAGGCCTCCTTATCTCTGCAGCCCACTTGATTTGGAGGATGTATTAACCTTTAAGCATTTTGGAGAAATGCCTCTGGAGATCTCCTGCTGGAGCCTGATTTGATTGTCTGGGGTGGTGGCAAAGAGGGGGAAAGCAGGGAAAAGTCCAACAAAGCCACAGGACAACCCTTGGTGCCCACACGTCACGGGTCTCAGAGCATTTCAAAGCAAGACCTAAATGTCTAAGGCTCCCCTAAGGACCTCCAAGATCCTCAGAATTATTCTTTCCCACCCTTTCCTCCTGTTCTCAATTCAGCTCACACAAAGGCCACTGAGGAAGCCATAAATAACAGCCTAAAATGTCACTGTTGTGCTGGAACCCCTCTCTGCTGCACACCCAAAGTGCCACTTCCCCCTCTCCAGGAGCCTGCAGCTGGATGAAACCACCCCCAGGACACAAACTGAACCCCCCCAAACCTCTGGGCTGTGGGGAACACTGGGAAAACCCACAGATAAAGCCCTAATAATTTATCTGTGCAAAGGGGTCTTTCCATCCTGCCCAGCTCCCACCAGCCCTGGGGTGGCTGTGCCCATCGGTGCCCAAGCACAGCTGCCAGGGCTCCAGAGGCTCCACCAGATTCCTGCAGGCTCCAGAGGCTCCAGCAGAGCTGGGGAGCTGCCAGGGGAGCCAGAGCACCTGGCACTGTGCCTGGGACCTGCCTGCTGAGCAGAATTCGAGTTTTGGCAACAAATTTATCCCCAAGAAACCCTACAGGGGCTGTTCCAGCCCCAGCTGACCAAGGCCCAGGGGCAAACCCTTCACACCTCCCTCCCCAGCTGCCCCAGCCCCTCACAGCCTCTCCACCACGCCTGTCAGGAGACTTTGGAAGAACCAAGAGAGAGACAATAAAATTCTGAAGTGAAGTGCTCTTTAAATATTAGCTCAGCTGGTATTATCATACATTTTTCCAAGTTCAAACATGATAAAGTGATTTGAGAGTTTGCCAACTCCATATTCAGGGGAAGCATGCAGAGAGGAGAAATGCTGATATCTTTGATGTAAGTTCTTTTTCTTCTCCTTCCTTTTGTTGACTTTAAAGAACAGTCGTCTTAAACCTCATTTCAGAAGGCATCAGAAAATACTGGAAATTACACAACAGCTTTAGGAGCAGAGTTGCAGGTGGCAAGATATTTATTTTCCAAAAGCAGCTCTCCATGAATGGATGAGCCATCCCAAAGAATTGGTTATTTTCTTTGCCATCTTATTCACAGAAAAAGCCCTATTGAATTTCTGCTATTCAGTCATTTATTATTTAGTGGCTGAGAGAGCTGCCTTTCTACATTCTTCCCCACATCAGTGAGGAGAGACAATCCTTAAAAACAAATTCCTAATGTGACAATGAACTTCTGGCTCCCCCCTTAATAAGCAGCCCTGAGCACCTCTCTCCAGGACACGCTGCCACAGAAAAGCACTTTAAAAACGGGGGGATGTGGCCAAGAGGGCACTCCAAGGTGCCTTGGCTTTGATGGGAACTTCTCCAGTTCGGGATGAGGTTTAGGGGGGCCAAGACAAGCCTTTCCAGGAGTGAAATCAGCCCTTGCAGAGGGGCCATGCCAAGAGCATGCCCTGCCCTTCCCACGTTACTCCACAGAGGAGATTCTGCACAGCAAAGCACTGCAAGGGTGAATAAATGGCTTTAAGGACAGAGCCTCTGAAATAATGGGAATTTCACCACCTTCCTAAGTGTCCAGCAAAGCTTGACAGCCCCCCTAAAAGAGACACTCCAACACCCAAACATTCATTAAAACATAATAATATAGATTGAGTTTACTTAATCCTGCTGCAGAATGCCACAGAGAAAAAGCAATATTCATTACACTTGGCAAAAGCAGGAGTGGTGAGTGGGAGCCAAAGCAGGCCTGGATGCTTGCTTGTTTCCTCATCTTTTTTTAAAGCCTTTTTTTTATTTTCTTCCATCCTTCTGCACTGGCATGCTCTCTAAATGCAGCAAAGACAGAAGGTAATTACATATCGTGACTCATTAGCAGAAAAAAAGGAAAAGTGGGAGCAAAAGCAATAGGTAGGTGGGGGTAAATTTACCGCATAATGATTTAAAAGTTTTGGACTCCTGCACACAGGGAGGGAAAAAAGGGAAGGAGTTTAGTCATTCAGACTGTGAAATTCTAGGAGACTAAATGTCTACTTAAATTATTTCATCACATATTCATTAGGCCATCCCAGGGAAAGCAGTTATATTATTTGATGGGGTTTTAGCTCTTTTCTGGCACCCTGAAGAAGACAAAGAAGAATGGACAAATTGAACAAAAGATGAACAAAGGAAGCAGCAGGGAAAGGAAGGCAGAGAAGTCTTAGAAAAACCCCACAGACCTATTGAGCTATGGCACAAAAATCCAAGGTCTAATTCCAGCCCCTGCCACCAACTGCTGGTCCAGGCCCAGGCTGGTGCCACCGCTCCTCCTTCAGCCCCCCTGGAATGCCAACGCTGCTGTTTCCTGCTTGTTTGTCTGCCCTGCACCACAAATAAATCAGGAGTTATGCTTTAACATGTTCCTTTCATGGCACCAAGCACATAAAGGAATTTATCCTCCGAGTCCACTAGACTGTAAAACAAATAAATATAAACAATGATAAAGGAAAAGGAGAAGGAAAGTGAAACACTCATGTAGGAAATCAGGAAATCTTTATTTTACCCAGAGTTGCTGCCCACAAACTTCTCCCATTAATAACTGCTGGTTTGGTGGGGTTTTTCTTTTTGTGTGTTATTATTTTTTAATGCTTTTAATGAAAATTAAAATTCTTAAGTCAGCTTCTTTTAGAAAACACAATATCTCCATTTTGGCTGTGCCACAGCAGAGGATCCTCTCCTTACTCCCTTCGAATTTTAAAACGTGGACTTAAAGACCCAGGAGGACAGAATAAATTTTCTGCTATTTTAAAGAATTAGAATGTGTTGGGGAAAGACTGTACTTGGCTGGGAGCTGCTTTATTAAAAGGATGTTGCAGCTAGAGAGTGGAAAAAATAGGACAAAGCATCCAGTGGGAGCCATTGTTCTCCTTAGGGCAGGCACAGAGCTGGGGAGGGAATGGCACAGGCAGAGGAGCCAAGAGCAGGAGATGAAAACTCCTCTCTCCATCCTGGAGCCAGAGCTCCCTGCACAGCTGCACCTCCTCCTCCTCCAGCTGCTGGGCTGGGAAATGCAGCCCCAACCACCAGGGGAGAGGAACCAGCCCCAACACCTGGGCAGGGCTCCTGGTGGGGTTGGGGGGCTCAGCTCCGGGCATGGGGGGCTCCCACACACAGGAAACTCGAGGAGTTGGGGTAAAATCCCCCAATGCCCAGCTGAGGTTGGGAAAGCTCCCCCCTCCTCAGCAATGGCCAGCCTGGAGGGTTGGAGTGCCCAGCCTGGAGGTGGCACTCGGGGCTGGGGACAAGGTGGGGACTGGGCACAGATTGATCCTGGAGGTCTCTGCCAACCTCAGTGAGCCTGTGAACCTGCACCCACACAGCTCTGCTGCACAATTCCCCCCCTCTGGAAGACTCCTTCCCACGAGCCTTGTGGCCATGAAGAAACCACTGACTGCATGGGGGCACCAAGTATTGAGCACAAGAAAATCAAATTTTAATAAAAGTGTTGCATCTTTTTATAGCCAGTTATAGATCATCTTAACTGCAGCGATCCCAAACTCCTTCCAAGCCAGTCTGACTTCTGACAACTCAGACAATTCCCTGTGACCCCACCAAGTCCCCCAGTGCAGCAGAGGGAACACTGCACACACCCTCACCCCGTGGGGATCCAGTCAGGCAGCACCAGCAGTGCAAAAGAGTCTGGTGAGAGCAGAGGCTGCAGAACTGATTTTTCTCCTCCACTGGCAGTAGATTTTTTGTGCTCCAGTTTTACTCTTTAATGAGAGTAATGCCAGCCCCTTGATCCATAATACAAGGGCACAATTTAGAGGGTGGGACTCGAAGAGCCAGAGCATCACTGCCCTGAGAAGAGGGCCTACAGTCTCAGTGCCTTCAGGAATTTAAATCCAGGGTTCTGGTCACACCACAACTTCCAGAATTTAGTTCTTTGCCATTATCTCAGAGTTAGCATTTGACACAAGATGTTACAGCAGATAAAATACTCTGATTCCTGTGCACACCAAAAAAAAAAAATCCCACACTTCAAGGCCTGTGGCAAATATAAACATTTAATTCTGAGATCTGTTTTAGAAATAGAACCAAAATAACCCCAGTGAGACAAATAGGGGTGAGGAGGAGAATTAGTGACCCTCTGAAGAAGCCTCTTTGCTGCTACAATGCAAACCCCATTAAATGCATTTTGGAGCTCCCAACCCTTTCCAGCTTTAATGCAGCCCAAGCTGCATCCCATTCCCAGGCACAGCACCACCAGCACTGCAATTCCCTCCAATTTAATACCAATAATCCCACCTAGGAAAGAAATCATAACTCTTAACTATTATTTGCAATGACATCCTCCTTTTCACTCTAAGCACTGCTCTTTAAACATTTCTAAACTTTTCCTATTCCTTCCCTGTGCCTTGATATGAATTTTCCTGTCACCAAAGGCTGTACACAAAGAGAGACACAGACACTGAGCACAAAGATATCAGGAAGTGGTTTTCCTAGCAACAGTAATCATCTGAGAGATCCCAGAACATCCTTCCTATTCATGCAGCATTTTGTGTTTTGAATAGTGCTGACAGGTGAAGTGGATTCATAGTATTTAATACAAAAAATATTGCTGTGGATGGGAATGGCACAAAAGCAAAAATATCCACACTATTCATGAACAGATGAATTCAGTGTTTTCATAAGGTTCCAGATTATTCACCAAGGCACAGTTTCCAGAGCAGAGACTCTCCCCTTCCCACAGAATGCACAATCCAGGGTGCTCTGGGGAGCAGAATGCCCAGGTGTTTCACCAGCACTGGCCTTGCATCTCCCAGCCCCCTCCCCCAGGGTGTCCCTCGGGACCCCCACACCCTGCCCTGCATCCCAGCAGGTCCCTCCTGCACTGGGATTCCCTTCCCTCCCACCTCGGGGAGGTGCAGACCTCCAAGCTGCTGCAGAGAGGCCCTTCCTGCCAGGGGCACTCACGTTTTCCTCACACATTCCAGAATTTGGGGTCAAATCTGTCTCCAGAAAGTCCTGAGCAAGCTGGGGACCTTCCACAGGACGAGCTCAGCTTCTCTGCCCAACATAGCCCCAGACACGAACCTAAATTTGTGTGACTGAGGGGATCTGAGACACAACAGACCTCAGGTGTCGTGCAGGGGATGCAGCTGCTCTGCTAAACCAACAAAAAGTCCCCAGATTCTTGTTATCCTGCAGGGCAGAGCAGATCCCACAAAGCAACTGCAATTGTGGAAGGTCATGGGCAAGGACCCAGTGCCACCCAGTGCTCCTGTCCCACACTGGTGGGGCATTAACATCCACATGGGGTTTGTTCCTTCAGCTCTTTGCCCTCCCATTTGTACAAAATTCCCCTCCAGATTTCTGTCATCTCATGGGAAACGTCACACATCCATTTTCCTCCTGGGCCACACCTCAGCTGTTCTCCTGCTGCTTCTCCTGCCCTGCCCACCAAAACATGCCTTCCATACGTTTCCCAATGCTATGGATTTCCCCAGCTGCCTCCCAGCCTGCTCCCAAGGACTGATGGAGCACTGACTCTCTCTTTAGGACGCTGTAAATCTGTTTTTTCCTGAAGGCCTTTTCAGTTTGCACAAGTTCAATGGATTAATTATTGCCATTCCCTTAAGGAACTCATCCAGTCTCTCCAGAACCCATCTCATCCTGGCCTTAACCTTCCTTGCACTGATTTTTTTAGGCTGTCAGGGTATTAAAGTCCTTTCTTCCTACACCTGCATCCCAGAATATGTGATGGGAACATCAACAAATCCTTGGCTACAGGCACACCAGAGGATGGGACTTATTACCTGAGCAGTTCCTGGTTGGGACTTTTATGCACTGGAAGTAATAATAAATTAAATTGAAAGGGATAAATTCAGAACAGATGTGAACAGGTATAACTAATGGGGGGTGTCAGAGGAAATTAAACACTGACAAACAGTGGGGTAAATTACAGTGGCAGGGTGGGTGGGTTTTAAAGGGACATCAGCAAGGGACCCTGTGTGGAGGCAACATCAGAAAGGACAAGTTTCCTGCAATGCAATGCACAAGGTATGGATTATAAAGATGCTTGATAGGAGAAGCTACTAATATGAGAGTTTGAGATAGCAGCAGATTAATCAGCTTCCTTCTGCTCTCTGGAGCCTTCCCTTTGGACCTTTTTTCTCCAGCTTCCCTCTGCCTTTGGCAGTTGATCCCCTCTTTGTATCAATTGAGGCAAGGGCTGCTGTTCCAATGAAATTTGTGCACCTGCTCTGCACCACTGCCAGCCCTCCTGCAAGAGGGAGGGCAGAAAAATGCAAGCCCCAAAAGGTCTAACATCCATCTTTCAAGGGTTCTTCCCCACCCTTAAAAAATTCTTAAATAAAATCAAAATATTTTGAGAGTGAATCCCATAAAAAGTGATATTAAAAATCTCAAGTTTCAAGTACTTCATAACCTTCTAGAAATACTCATTGATATTTAAAAACCCCAAATCCTTCATGGCTTCAAAAATGCCAAGGAAAGGAATGCTACATTCCAACCAAATCTGCTTCCTGCATCTCACAAACAGCTTGAGTATCTATAATGAGCTACAATAAATCTTCCAATTGAAGCACTAATTAACTTTGGAGTTGCTTGTCTCAATTATGAGTCCAAGTTTCATGGCAGTAGCCACCTCCAGGAACTGTCCCATGGACTTTTTTTAACCAAGGCAGCAATAAATAACTTTATTTCAAGGACAAGATGGCACATGCAGGCAGCCAAACCCACTCCACGCTCCTCTCCAATGTGTCTGTGGAGAATTTGGCCTTGGAGCAGTGAGGAAAAAGGGACTTAGAGCCCTGAGATGTTTGTGGAGTCAGAGCTCTGCTCAAACCCCAGAACAAGCAACCCTCCAGTTCTGCTGAGTGCAGGAATCAGTCACCATTTTGTGTTCGAGTGGGAAATAACATTGCAGTGGACTCTGAGGAGCTGGAAGTTAATTTGAAAGAATCCTCCAGCAGCAGCACCAATAAAAGCCCCTGGAAATCCCTGTGCCAGCCCCTCTGGCTGCTGACACAACGCTCTGGAAGGACAAATCCACATCCACAGCTCTGCCAACTGATTCCCCTGCAACAGGGCATCTGAAGCAGGGAAAAGGCACCTCTGCTCACACCAGAACCAGCTGAGTCCAAGATGTGATGCTGCTGATGGGAGCTGAGAAGAGGAAGAAGGGACAGCAGATCAGATCCCAAATTCACTGGAAACCTGCAGCGACAAAAGCTCAAAAAGCCCAGATGAAAATACTCATCAGAGACACCCAGAAATCCTTCCCTGGGAGGGTGCCAGGCCCTGGCACAGGGTGCCCAGAGCAGCTGTGGCTGCCCCTGGATCCCTGGCAGTGCCCAAGGCCAGGCTGGGCATTGGGGCTGGGAGCAGCCTGGGATGGTGGGAGGGGTCCCTGCCATGGCAGGGGTGGGATGGGATTATATTTAAGGTCCCTTCCAGCCCAAACCATCCTGGGCTTCCCAGAAAAGTTGCAGCACTTCCAACAAGCAAATGTGAATTGTTGGTGTTCTCCCTGTGGTGGAGGAGCTGGGCCGTGGCTGCAGAAGCCCCACTCGAGGAGCAAAGTGTTGCTAGGCTGGAGCTGCAGCACCTCGGGAACGGGGTTATTTCTACACTTGAGGGAATCTCACACCAGATTAATATCCCACCACAGCTCCACCACACAGCCACTCCACGTGGCTACCAGGAAACAGCAATGCAGGCTCCAGCTGGGGCTGCATCCCCAGCTCCCCCCGAGGGACCTCCCTGCTCTGACACCCCCACCCCAGCCCCGTGTCCTGGTTGTCACCCATGGGATGGCACCTTCTTGTGGGGCTGCCTTGCACACAGAAGGAGCTGCACCCCCTGGAAATGGGAGCCTCTGCTGCTTTTTTCTGTTTGTGTGGGAGGGGATGCTCGGAGATTCACTGCACAGCTCACGTCAATCACACCCCATCTCCCCTGCCCCTCCCAATTAACAGATCAGATTAGGGGCTGGGAAAGGGGTTCCTCTCTCTGTGCCAGGCCATCACCCCACAGAGGCTTATGAAGATCAAGTCTGAGGTTGGAATGAGATCCTCTCCCACATCAGAGACCGCAGCAAGGATCCATTTGGCTGCTTCCCCACCACTTCAGCACCAAGGAAACCAGCGAGGCTGCAGCTCCACAGCGCTGGTCCTCAAAGGACAACACTCCTTAAATCACCTCAACCCAAATATCCTTGGGAAAAAAGAACTTCAGTGCAATTTCTGCTATACATTGCTTGAGAATCTAAGATATAAGACACAAGAATATCATCTCAAATCCCATTTCTGATCAATGAACATCTTTGCAGAAGGGTCAGCAGACACAAGGACCTGTGCTTTAACTATTAAACAAGTTGGCAAGAGCTGAAAGATTAGCACTTAAAATAAAAATCTTTCCTTTAATAAAATGGTGTGGAGATTTCTTGGTTCAGTATTTATTATTTCATCTGTCTCCAGCTGGGAATGATAAGCATTTGGATAAATGGATTTAAATGGTCAGCTTTACATCAGCCTCTGTGTCCTGCCCACTTCCAAAGCAGCCTCTTGCACAAACATTTTTCTATAAACCAAAGAAATGGCACTGACTTCTCACACAGGGAGCTCATGGAGGGGCTGTTTTCCCCCACTAGTAAGAGTTAAGCACTAGAAGAAAACTTGATCTATCTAAAGGCAGTCAAAAAGCACACAACTCCCTCCTTTCTTCCTTTTCTCTCCCCTCATCACCAAATTTTAATGTAAAATAAAAATCAATCCACACAAATCGCATTTCTGACCATATAAAACAGCTTCTGCAAAACAGACCTACAATTAAAACAGAGAAAAGTCTCTTGGAACATATTGAGCATCTCCTCATAGGCCACACAAAAAGAGTTGGGATTTCAGTACATGAATTTCTCAAGTTTCACAGAAATAAACCACTGCCCCAAGGTGTATTCTAAAAAGTTCTATTATCTCCTGGAGGGCTAAAGGGTAAAACCAAGCAAGTGCAGCAACCTGTGGTTACAAACCAACCTGTGGAATAGAAAATCTCGTGAGTAGAGCAGCAGGTCCTGCTGCACACTCCTGTTCCCATCAGAGCCCCTTTTCCCAGCACATCCAGCCCTGTGCAATGGCCATCCATCTCCTTCCTCCAAGTTCAGACATCCAGAGAAATAAATGGCTGGTTTTCTTAGCAGGAAGCAAACAGAGGGAAAAAAAAATCAGCTGCATGAACTTGGAAGCAAGCTCCACTGGCACCATTGCTTTTAGCAAGATGCTATCTGACATCTTTTGGCTGAACAAGTCCCTTTTGTGGGGAGGATTGTACAGCAAATATTTCTGAGTAGCATAATGTTTGTTGGATATTGCTCTGTTAGGGCAGCTTGTGTTTTCACTCTATTCTGCTTTTGTATGCGAGGGTGTGGAATTTGTTAATCTAAATAAAACTCAAAATAGACAGCATGGCTTAAAGAGCTGCTGACGCCTGGTGGGAAATTTTGAAAGAGTTGTGTGTCAGAAAGCAATCCTGTGCAGGAGCATCTCCAGCTCTGCCCCAGGCTGCAGAGCAAGAGCCCCCCAAGGGCTGGCTGGGGCTGTGAAATGGGACCCCAAAGCCCCTGCAGGGCCCAGACTGAGGGGTCTGCCCCACTCCTGGTGCCTGTGCAGGGCCCAGACTGAGGGGTCTGCACCCCTCCTGGTGCCTGTGCAGGGCCCAGACTGAGGGGTCTGCACCCCTCCTGCTGTCTGTGCAGGGCTCAGACTGAGGGGTCTGCCCCCCTCCTGCTGTCTGTGCAGGGCAGAGACTGAGGGGTCTGCACCCCTCCTGGTGCCTGTGCAGGGCCCAGGGCTGCAGGAGCAGCACCCTCGGGGTTACTGAGCTCAGTCACCCCTCCAGCTGCAGGGGGATGCTCAGAGCTCTCAGCCATCCTGGGCACAGCTCTCCAGCTGCAGGGGGATGCTCAGAGCTCTCAGAGATCCTGGGCACAGCTCTCCAGCTGCAGGGGGATGCTCAGAGCCCTCAGCCATCCTGGGCACAGCCCTCCAGCTGCAGGGGGATGTTCAGAGCCCTCAGCGATCCTGGGCACACCCTAAAGCTGCAGGGGGGTGCTCAGAGCTCTCAGCGATCCTGGGCACACCCTAAAGCTGCAGGGGGCTGCTCAGAGCTCTCAGCGATCCTGGGCACAGCCCAAGCCCCTCAGCTCCCAGCTGTGCTCCCCCATCCTGCTCCTTCTCTGCATGGGCAGCACCTTCACCCCACACTGCAGAGGGTCACTGGCCTCCTGCAGAAAGCAATCTCTATTTTTGCCTTGCAAGTGGAGTCCCTAATCCAGGTGCAACCCCAGCAAAAGGAATTTCATCTCCCAATGACGTTGAGAGCTCTCTCTGCTCAGCCTCCTGCTATTGCCAGGTTTGTTCCTATACATGTCCCATTATCTTTACATTTCTTGGTGCCACCTGCATTCCCTCTTGGCTTCATCTTTGCCCTCAGGTGGGGATCAGTTGGAGCCTCACACAACAGCCCCTCCAGACTTCAGTCTTTACCACTGGGGAGTCACCCACAGAATTGTCTTGTCTGTGCCCTGTGGCAGAGCAGGGGCCTGAGCTTTGCTCAGCTTAAAATAACCCAGCACTGGATTTGCATTTGCTGATTTCAAGGCAGAAGTTTGGTCTTTGCACAAACCTCCAAGGTGGCATCTAAAACTCTGAGTTATCTAAAAGTAGTTATCAAAAACTACTGAAAGAAGTCATCGTGTGCTCTGACAGCAGTTACAGATCCTTCACCAGCTCTCACAAGGAAATTCAGATCCCAGCAGCTCAAGTTCCACAGCAGAGGTATTTTAAATTTTAGAAAATCTTTACAGGGGTTTGTCTGAATTTACATTAATTTTTCCAGTTAATCCATCAGTATAAACTTGATTTCTTTCTCATCATGGTCTCCAACGCCAATAAATATTACAATAGGATGTGAATAGTCTCCAAAATGGGTCCTATCTGACACTTCTGAGCCATGCAGAGTTTTGGTAAGGTCAGGTGAAAATAAAACCAGAGTGGCTGGAGAGCCCCACGTGCATGACAGAGTCCTCACTGGTCCTCCAAACCTGAAAATCACTGTTCACTTCATGTGATCACTAAATGGTGAAAGCAAACAAGAATTTTTGCAGAGTTTCTCCTTTAAATCTGGTTACTGCAATCCATCCTTTCATTCTTGGAGGAACTGGAAATGTGTCCATTACTCACAGGCAGAGGAGCCAAGCCTACCAAGAATGACTTGGCAAGGACTGAAGATGAATCACGGCACATCTCTGTTTCAGGAACCCATTGTGAATGAAATGAGCTTTTTTTTTTTTAGTGCATTTGTTTCCAGCATGCAAAGAGAAAAAGGGAAGGAATCTGGAAAGATTCAGGAGCTCCCCTGTGCTGGGTCCTGTAATTCAGGTGGGCTGGTACAGGAGTGCTCAGACAGATCAGTTTATTCACACTGAGTATCACCTGGGGATTTCAAACCAAACTGGGGTATTTCAGGCTTGTTTACCTTTTAAAACAAGAGGGGAAGGTTCAGGTGAATCCCTCACTAAAACAGAGCTGAGCTGATCTAGGCTGTCACCTTCAATGCCAGACAATCTACTGAGAACTATTGGGTTTAATTGAGAAAATTAATTTCTAATAGAAGGCACTTTAACTTGTCAGCCCACCCGAGCAGAGGCTTGAAATTCTGTAAGATTCCTCCTTCTGAAAGCCATTGTCTTTGGAGTCTTCCTCCTTTTCTCCCTCCTCTTTAGGTCACCTGGATTAACTCTGTGCCAGCTTGCACTGCTGCCTGGCATTCCAAGCTGGATCAACACTTTGGGGCCAATTCTCATCTTTTGGATTTTTTTGTTCCTTCCTTCTATTTCTTCAGCTGAGCCTGGTAGAACGTTACACTCAGGCTGGTGTGAGGCACACTCAGGGGCACTAATCTGGATTTTATGAACAGGTCTAAGTGAGAAAAAGCTCAGCCTAGGAAACCTGTCCTGCCACTCAGCAGCTCTCAATTGCTTTCAGCTCTCCAGCCCCAGACCTCATCCCATCACAGAAGCAGAGTGAGGAGAGCTCTGGGAAGCTGATTGCAAGAGCTGCCACTGTGGGAGCCTCCTTCAGTAGAAAGGATTAGAGCGTCCTCAAAATGTCAATCAGATATCAAAGATACATGAAGATTGAAAAATAAAATGTACCATTTATAAAAATAAGTCTCTGGGAGACACACTTAAAAAAAAACCCTAAGAGAAATGTGTCCCCAAAATAAACACAATCCACTGCCCAACTTCATTATTTCCACTGATAAAACTCCAAGCACTGCAACCCATGTAATAAACAAACCCACTAAACCCTCATTAATATCCAATTTCCATTTGCCATGAGTAAGTACCTCCCACAGCTGATCTGAGCTCATCCCTCCCACCACCACCAGGGTTCCTACACATCCACAAAGGGACACCACTCTCCCAACCAGGAATGGGCTGCTGCTCTTGCACAGGAGCTGCATCAGCCCCCAGCCCAGCCCCTGAGCCTGTTAAGTTTTCTGTTGTTTGGGTTTTAATTCACTTTCCTAAGATTGCTTTTCATTCACTTGGTGACAGGTAGTTATTTGTTTGCAGGGTTCCATTTGACATTTATTGTTAGTGTAAAACACTAATAATAATAATTAGTGCCTTTTTAGAGTTGTCTGAGGTTTTAGTGCTGGTGCATTGTTAATATAAAACATCCCAGTGCTGGGCTGTGTATAGGATAGTATGATAGTATTTAAATATAACAAAGGGGCTCATTATACTGCGACCAGATTGCAGTATCTTTGAGCCTCCTGTTAGCAAGCCAAGATTTAACATCCTCTAAACTTGTCTGCAATGCTAATACTTTCTGGAAAAAGGGGGGGAAAAGCTACCAAAAAACCTTAAACAAAACTAAAGTGCAAACAAAAACCAGACAAAAATACACCGTTTTTATTCACTTAGAGCTTAAGAGCCAAAGCAAGTTTAATGCCAAGAGGATGGGAATAAGTGAGAATAAATGAATCCTACAACTGCTTTTAGAACCTCAAGGTAACTCAGAACATGCCTGTGCAGCCACATCTTTGTGTTTGGGAACAGATCATTCCAAACCATCTCAGTCACCCCACTTATTCCATCCTGTCTCAGGTCTCAGATAATCATTTTCATAACATGACCAATGAGGCTCTGGACAGTGCTTTCAGAGCATCTCATTAAAGGAGATTTGCAATCCTCAGGTGGATTCAAGCACATTGTCAGACACTCCTTCCTTGGCTGGGTGCTCTTCACAAGCAAATTAAGAAAAGCTTCCCCATTAGAGATGGCTGGATGCAGTTTTTCATATCAGGAATCAATTATAGCTAAAGAAAATAGGCTGTGCTGGTTTGGGCTGCTTGACCTTCCAAGAGAGATTATCTAGACAGTGAAAATAAGGCTACAAGTGGGATTGGCAACGCCTGGCTCATAACAAGCTCATTGTCCATCTTTTCTCCTGCAGTTCACCTCTAATCAGAGCTGAAAGTTGGAGTCAGCTCTCATTTCTGCTGGGGAAACTCAGGGATGATCTCATCTCCCCAGAACTCTGTGTTTGGACAGATTTTATCCCAGGGAAGACTCAGAAGTCAGATCTGTGCCAGCTGACACTGCACAGCCCAGCTCCACCTTTGTCTTCTGACACAGTCAGAGCACGAGGGGAGAGGAGGGATGGGAGAGCCTCGAGCAGAAGGTCAGAGCAGAGAAGGCAGAGCTGAGATTTAGGTAGTTCAGCCCATTAAAAAAAACGTACCACACAATTATTACTTTGAAAACAACCCTGAGGAGCTGAGGCAGGCTGCAAGGGGAGCTCTTGCCATGATGACACAAGCAGAAAGACCAGATAGCGGGGAGGAAAGGAAGAAAAAGAGGAACTGAGCATTTCTTTCTTCCCAGAGCCAACTCAGCCTAACTTGAGGAAGTAGCATTTATTATGACAAACTGAGTCTAGACAAGATCTGTCAGGTTCAGCTGCACTGCAAAGCTTTAGGTACACACGTTTGTACTACAGANCCCCAACAAATTAGAGCAGGAAAGCAGCTCCCCACCTTTTTAAGTGCCACAGCTTTGCAAAGAGAAGCTTTTCTATCCTGTGTAGTAACTGTTAGCAGTTTGTGACATTTCTAGTCTGTCCAGGGTGTAACTAGTACACGACAGGTCAAGTCTGTCACCTTCATAAAAGCAAAGAACATCTACACTGGCACACTACACTGTGGAGTCCCTCTGAGAATTACCAATGTCACACCAAATATCATCAGCAAAATTTATCTTCACTTCATCCCTGCCATTTGGAGGAGCTTCCAAAAAATTCATGTTATATTTACATGAAGACACATTTTCTCCTTACTCCTGTGAAGTGAATGCCATAAACCAAAGCTTGAATCCAGGAGATTTAATTTGTCCTTATGGCATCTCTAATTAAAATACAGTTCTCTTTGGGGAATACCTGGAAAATTAGGGTTATTGTTGTATTGTAATTAATTAAATATCATCATATGCTTGCTCTTAAAAAATGATCAGTCTTCAGATTTTGATGTTCCCTCAAAGTAAATGGGGAAATAAAGATGAATGAATTGCAAGCAGATGAATTAATGATTAGCCAAGAATTCTTTAGATTGAATTCTGTAACATCAGTGCAAAATCTTGGCACATTGGACTCTACTTTGGGTTCACATGAAGAGCATGTTTGGATTAGGGAGCTTTTCTCTGTTCAGAGAGAGTTGGATAAATCAGGTGGGAGGAGAGGAAGTCCAAAAATCCTCATGTAGCTGGTCAAGGGTTTAGCAAGGAAATAACATTAATCATGGGCCCATCCCAGACACATCAGATGGCTTTATCCTAAATAAGGAACAGCATAAAAAGAGATGGAGGATATGAATAACAGACCAAATTCAGGGTGAAGCCAATCCCTGGAGTCCCTTCCAGCCCAGCACACACAGCGTGGGAGAGGCTCTTCCTGTTGGGTTGGATGTCCTGCCAATGCATTTCCTTCCCTTCCTCCTGTCTCAGCCCCAGCTCATCCCTTGTTCTGGCAGGTGCAGGATCATGGGCTCCATGGCCAGATGGGCAACCCCAGGACTTCTCCCATGTCAGCAATTTGCCAGAGGTTTTTCTTGTAGCCCTTGACCTGCTGCAAAACCCCCAGCTCCAAAGGAGCCCAATTCCCAGCCTCAGATCTTGCCCATCATTTCTATTGTTCAGTGAACAGGAAAGAAAAAAAAAAAAAAGATTGATTTGGAGGAAAGATTCTATTTATTTAATAAGGAGGCAGAAGAAGAAGGATATTTAGAGCTACCCGAAAAGATCAATTCCCTAAATCCTCGGTTTCTAATGTAATTTACAATGGCAGTTGAATGTTACAGGAACGTTAATCAGTTATTCAAATGCATTTGTTGTGCATTACTACAGAGCTGGCCTTTGCTGTGGATAATGTCAACATGAGCTATTTTAGGGAGCAACATCCCTGTTGCCAATCTCTGTGTAGGGCACTGCATTACACAGTCCAGATTCCCATCAAGAACCTCTCTGCCAGTGGGGGAAGCCATGGGCTCTTCCCTCTTCCCCTGCTCTGTTCCTGTCCCAGTGGAGCCTCAGCCTCACCTGGGTGCAGTATTTACTCCTCAGAGGCTCAGGCCCTGTGTCTGCTGTCACCATCTGCAGCCCCCCAGCCCTTGGGGACAGCTCTGTGGTGGCCCTGGAGCCCTTCACAAGTTCTTGCTCAAGTACAAGCCCTGCTCAGGTGCTTGGTGACAAAACCCTGTTCTGCATGTTCCAGACTACATCCCAAGCCAATCCTTCCTGTGATTTCATCACCTGCTTATCACTGAAAACATCCTGAGGTAGGCTCTTCAGCAGCAAAGCAATTTAAAGGCAGTTATTTCCTAGATTAGGATTTATTTGGCTGGGTAGGACATTCCCTGCATGGCTGCAGCTCACACCACGGCTCTGTCCTCCTGGTACAAGTTCATCCCCTGAAGGGACAGAGTTCCAGAGTGTCAGTGCTGAGCCACACAGGCCAAAGCTTCCAAGGGCCATGTATGATAACTGATATATATTTAAAATATCAATTATTGAAAGAATTCTCTGTGTAGCCACAGCAACCTGCTCTTCAGGATGTTTAATGCATCAGATCCACTCACACAGCGATTTTCAGGGGGAAACAGTTACAGACTCATGCTTGCTGTCCAGCCTGTGTAAGAAAAGCTGACTGCCCTGTCACAGGATCTTCAACAGCACCCAGGAAAGGCCCAACTCTGTTCCCAACAACTTCACTGGAGAACAAGACCAATAGTTAGTGCCTCTACAAAGTCTGGTGGGTTTTATCAGTGTTACAGTCCCTGGGCTCAGCTTTCCCTTATTCACACCCCAAGAAATGTCCTCACAGAGCAATGGCTTGCAGAATTATTCCCTCCATTACTTATTCAAGCAGATAATCTGAAATACATTGCTAACACACACCAATATTACATGTATTAAAAAGTTAGCACATGTTTTCCTTTCTAACCTTAGTTTTACCTTGTCTTCCTGCCACCCATGGCACATGGGCTGGGGACCAAAGTATCAAAGGGGAATCACAAACTGAGGCTTTTGTCCCTCCTTGTGTTCTATGAGTATTGCTTTGCTGTTGATCATGCCCTGAAGCTGCTTGAGAGGTTACAGAGGTTCTCTGGTGGCACCTGTGGCTGAAGCCCCCCTCCACTGACAGGTGACTCTGCTCCCAGGTCACCTCCCCTCTAGTTACTGGTGTGGCTGCAGGGCATTCCAGAAAACTTAAAGCACCTTTTATCCCCACATCCTTCTGGGCAGCTCGTTCTTCAGCCACATCATGCTGTGAATCTGCTTCCCTGTGCAGCCCCAGCTGCAGCCATGGGGTAACAGGGCAGGCTATCAGGATGTGACACAAGCACAGGAGTTAAGGCAGTGCAATCCCTTTGTGACCTGTCCCAGCCTGTGACCCGGTGGCCCTGAGCACCCCATTGCACAGCTGCTCCTCAGGGAGCAGGCAGGTAAACCAGAGACACAGCCTGTTCTAGTTCCTTTGAATCCCACCTTTTCTCCTGGTATTAATATCTTTAAAAGAGCAGTGAGAGCAACATTAAATCTCTGTTCCCTTTTTTCTCATTGTCGGTTCAATGGGCTGTTAGCTAAAACACACAAAAGAAAGGAAGGCTGCCTAACTTGAGACCTGCTGAAGAGGCTTTGCTTACACTGCCTGCCTTTCTTTGTTTATCTGCCTGCATTGTTTTGCTTCAATAGTTATATTTAAAGCATTCATAAAAGGGATGAAATAGGGTGGGCTTTTTCAAGAAGCTGTGGCTACAGCTAAGTTCTACTGAGCTCTGCAAACAAAGAACTGAGCAAACAAAGGAAAAAGCAAGACAGGAGCTGGGGACTCCTGCCCCAGCCTGAGCACAGGCAAATGGCCTTGGGTGGCTGTTGAATGTGTAGGGGGAGCACAACAAAGGACAAAAGAGGTGGGCTGGGGAGCCTCTGCTCCTGACAGGTTGGTTTTAATGCTCATCTGGCTAAGTTTGCTCAGTTTGAGGGCATTTCAGATGGAAGTGGATACACAAACAAGGAGCTCTAAGAGAATGATTATTATTTTGCTTTTGCACCTTACAAATATGACTGAATTATTTCTCCCAACACTACTGTAACAATGGTGTCACTCAGGAAAGAGCCAAGAGTTCAGCCATCAATCCCAAGCTCATACACAACCTCATCTCCTCACTCTCCATCTCTACCAAGGTTCTCCCCTATCAGATATGTAAAAGTTGGAAAGGGAGATGCACATTTTTAACAACTTTATTTTCCCTGAAGTTTCACTGTTGGAGCTGGTGGGTGCCCAAATAACCTGGAATAGCTCAGCTGTAAACTCCAGGTTCCAGCAGAGTTGCAGGCACAGAGATTGACCCCTGATTCAAGCAGGGGTGACTTACAAACTGCAACAGGAGCTGGCTGCTGTGAGTTGAGCCTTTTCACCCTTCCACCAGCACATCCCTTTGGAGGTCACCCCATTCCCCCCAAAAAGGGGTTATGCTCAAAGTTATCCACGTTAAAGAATAAGCAGCTCTTTGCAAGTGTTTGTGTTTTTGCCACAGTATTTGTAACCCATCCTAAAGCTGACTTATGCTCCAATAAGGTGTCCAAGGAAGCTGAGCAGTACACAATTGTTCCAAGGAGAATGGTGCATCATTGCTGAGCTCAATTTGCATCAGAGAACAATCAAAGGACTTTTATGGGAGTCATTACAGCAGGCACACAGTGAGTGCAGAGTCTGGAGTTAAAGCTCTGCAGCAGTGGCAGAACCACCACTTTCATTTGTCACCTCAAGAGAAGACATTAAAAAATATATAGGTAATGAAACTTAAGCATAACAGGTTAGTAATTAAGATAGCACAGACTTCTCCACACTGGAACAGGAACAAAAAGACAGCACAAATCATCTGTGCCACCCCAGCAAGCAGGAATTCTGTGCAACCACAGGTGGGACAAAGGTAGGGATTTCAGGGTGGGGGTTTATTCCTCACCAGGACACATCAATATTTCTGCAGTTTTCAGACAAGGTTTGTGACAGGTTTATCATTCTCAGCTGCCTCAAGCCCATCCTGTCCATCCCTCCTCCCCAACACACAGATTTCTGTCAGAGCTGACCACCACGTGCCACAGCCTGCCTGCCTCTTCAGCCTCTGAAGTTGGCTGCTGCAGAGGGGAGACTGGCTTTCAGCAGGTCAGCCCGTGCTAAGGGAGGAGACAGCCCCAGAGGTGGCTCCCAAGCACTTGAAATGATGGAATAACCCTTCTGAATTGGCAAAGGGGCACAGAGACACAGGAGGGAAGCAGAGGAGTCGAGACAACAGGAGGCAAAAGTGAGAAGAATGGGAAAAAAGGGTAACACATCCAGGGGAAAAGGAGAGACCAGGTAGAAACAGAGAGGCTCAGCATGGAGATAAGCCCAGTTTTAATGGCAGAGAGGGCCCCAAAGACAACAAAGCTTTAACTGGAGCAGTAGCATCACGAGGAGCAACATCAGCCCCATACTTCTAAACTTTTATATTACATTCAAGCACAGTGGGAGGGGAAAGAAGCAGAACTAATTTCCTCCTCCAGAGAGGGAGTTGGAGCTGCATTTCCAGGCTTTTGTTCCCTTTTGCCTACCACCCATGCACATTCAGCAGCCTCACCACTACACTTCCTACAGGCCCCCAGCCTGGGTTCTCTCCCATCATCTCTACCAACATTTTCCTGTCCTCTCCTGCCCCATGGACACGGTGGCAAATGCGTAAAGGAACGAGACAGGCTGTCACTGCTTCAGAGGGGTTTAAGCTGCTCTGTTTTAATCTGCCTCCAGATGTGAGGTTTTCAGCCTGTCCTTCTCCCCCAGAACAATGTGCCAGCGAGGTAGCTCTGGCAGATGCTGAGGCAGGGTGAGAGCCTTGCTCCCAGCTCAGCCTGTGCTGCTGCACCAGCTCTGCCAGGTTATCTGGAACACAAGGTAGTGAGGGGCCCTGCTTAGGAGAAGGGACCAGAATCTGTCTTGACAAGTGTTTTGCATGCAGTTAAATAGACAAATGTATTCTGCTGCCAGCCTCTTGCAGGAATTTGACTTGATGCCTGTCACCAAACAGCTTCTTTTGCACTAGAAGAATTACAAAACACTCATACCCTATAATGATCAAAAAGAGAGCCCCCATGCCCACATTAGATTCCAGAGATGCCATCCACACTCCCTTGCAAGCTAATAGCATCTGAGCCTACACAAAATTAGGAGATGCATTTCTGAAGGGTAAAACAAATATTAAACTGCTGTATCATGGAAAGGCCACTGGTCCATCCACTCCTGCTGGCTGTTTGCAGCACTGGCACCTTCACAGGGCATCACACCATGCTCAGAGAAAGTTCCTTCTCCACCCCACTCATCACTGGCCAGACAAGGGCTGCAGCTCAAACTGCTGCACACCTTTAGGTTTGGGTTCACTTGGCTACACTCAAATAACATTTCAGTTAACCCATTTCAGTGGTGCTGGGTACCCCTGTGCCCAATTCCTCAGGTACCTTTGCCTCCACCACTGGTATTTGTTACACTCAAGACACTCACTGGAATATCTGCTGCCATGCACCAGTAGGAGCTCTTTGAGAAGAGCTCAAAAACAACAGAGGTATTTATTATTTGTTACAAATGAAGGCTCTCAAGAGAGACAAAGTAAATGTCTTCCTCATTTCACTTTCTATATCACTTCATTTCCACTCTGCCCTTCTTCAGGAAGGACAGTGCCCCCAAACCTCAGAACCACAACGACATTAATGGTACAAAGCTGCTCAGTCTCAGCTGGAGATTGGAGCTCTTTAGTTATCCACACTAAATACTCAGTTAAAGACTGAAAAAAGGACAGTGGCACTCTACATGGCAAGGGCTACCAAGCCCCATTTTGTATGGGTTGGGATCTTGCAGTCAATTGAAACCCCAGGTGATGCAAGATCCAGCTGAGCTTCTGGAGCATCCCCAAAGGGTTGCCCAGTCCCCTTATGCCCAAGGAGAACTCTGCCCATCTCCATTTGGCCACCCATTTCTACCCAATTTCCCTCAGAAACTTTCCTTCAGAACTAACAGATTTTTGTGGGTATCTACTGAAATTTATTATCCCTGGCAGTATTACTGCATTTGGTTTGTTTCCAAAATCGAGCAAAAGGGTGCAATTATACCCTCCATGTCTGCACATGGAGTTAACCCCTACCTGGAGCACCCATGGGGAACATTTAGGACCCCCCAAGCCCAGCCAGGTCCCTTTGCTGCCCTTTGGAAGGCAGCAGTGCCAGCAGTGCCCCCTCAGCCCAAAGCAGCCACCCAGAGCTCCAGTTTCTTCCTGAACTCCCTTTTTTTTTAACCTCTCCAAGGAGAAAGACAACAAATGGATGGAAGCAGCTTGCAGAAATGGCAACAACTTCGTCACTTCTGGCTATGACTGAGTTGAAGCTGGCAGCTCTGCAAGCCCCCCGAGCCACCCAGCCCCTGGTGCTTGCTCGGGCATGGTTGGATTGGCCCATCCACCATAAATATGACACAGCAGTACCCACAAGCATTACAGAGCTTTCAGCATTGCAGCTAAACCCCCATTTGGGGAGGATTTACAGCCTGCCTGTGAGTGGTGTCTGGCTGAAACATGGCATCCAAAGTCTGGCCATAAGAGCCCTGCCATTTAATCATAAATCTATTGGGCTATTTTTAAATTAGAAGGCTAAAAAATACAAATGAAGTTCACCATTTGCTGACACATCTTTGATCTCAGAAGGAATGTGAATTTCAGAGGCCAACTCTTCAGCTGATGTAAATCAGAACAACTACACTGGCATCAGTGGAGCTCCAGTGATTTACATGCCACAAATCTGTCCCTGTATTTATTAATGGAATATTTGTAGGCAGCTTTCGGGTCAAGTCCTCACTGCTGATGTAACCTACTGGAATCAATGGGGAGTTGCTCATAAAAATGCAAAAAAAGACTTGGGTTTCTTTCTTCCCACTCCTGATTATTTAATTTTTAATTAAAACAGAACTGAAGAGGAGAAGCCTCACCATGGAGCACCCAGAGTTTTTCAGGCAGCACTTCCTGGTTGAGACCACAACGAGATTTACAAGGCAGCTGTAGGACATGCATCAATTGCTACTTTTCATCTTTATAGGTTGATCCATACAGCAATCTGTGCTGCTGCTGATCTATATTTCTACCACAGGTCTGTATTTTAGTCATTTCATAGGGAGACCTGATAAAACTTCAGATAAAAAATCTGAAAAGTGGAGACCAAAGGTTTGGTGTTACATCCAGGGCTCTCTTCACCTTCCCCCTGTCCCCACATTATCTCCCACACATTTCTTGCTTTCTATTGCAGGTAGAGCCCAAAATCTGCCTCAGCTTCTTCAAACCCTGAGTGTGCAGAGTGTCAGGGGCTGGAGAGCCCAGCCAGGACCAGGGCAAGAAGAGAGAGGAGGCACCAAACCCAGGACATTCAGCTCAATTTCAGGGTGCCCCAACTTCCCCCATCACTCAGGGCACGTTCAGCCACCTTCTGGCACTGCTTCCATCCCTGCCCCAAAGCCAAAGGGGACCAATGCATTCCCTGAACCGTGTGTGGAGCTGGGATTTATGTGGAACACGTGCTGAACACGCCAGCTATTTGCATGTTTGTGGCTGCACATGCAAACACAAAGGTGGGGCTGCCCGGGCACAAACAGCATTTTACAGACATTTCAGAAAACTCCACTCCCTGGGGTGCTCACCAGGTATTTTAGAGGTGGTATTTTGTATTTAGGGCTGCTCTCCCCACAAACCAGTCACTGGGAGCACAGGCAATGCCCCTGTCCTGCGCCATGTGCAGAAAGCAGTTCAGCATTAATTGATGCAATGCCCAAGATAGAAATGTTTGCTTGCTTCACTCACTACATTCCTTCATTTACTGAATAATTCAGCTTCTATGCAGGCTCAGCTGACCTTTGCTTGATAAAGTCATATTTCCAAGCATTTGCTTGCATTTGGTGTTTTTAATCAGGTTCAAGTCCACTCGTTACACATCAGAGCAGAGAATAATGATGCAGATCCGTGTTTTAGCCAAATGATGTTCCTTGCTGCACACACACTTCCCCCAAATCACCGAGTTGTTAACTAAAGTGTAAGAGAATTTATGATGCTAAATAAAACCAGGAGAAAAAAAAAAAAGATGTTTTAATAAGATGAAAATCCAAATGTTAAAATAATGAGCCATCTGTATGGGTGGCCCTCTCCTGAGAGATGCCAAGAGCTTTACCATCTGTGAAACATTTACCAGCTGTTTCCTTCCTTTTTCGTGAGAACAGAAGAAATCCTTGCAGTTGGTGTTTCTAACTGACACATCCCAGTGAAGGAAACAGGTTTGTTCCACGGAGGGACCTCTCCCAAAGCCAGCCTGGCTGGAATAAACTGAATATTTTGGTGAGCATTGCTGCTCTGCTTCAGACAGGTCTTCCCAAACAATGGCCCAGCAGCACATGGAGCTCTCAAAAATGGAAGAGACAAAACAGCCCAAAACCACAATCTGGTTTCAGGAATTATCTGCTGAATAGTTGATCTAAACATTTCTTTATTGTTTTACTTTTTAAAAATCCTAATCTGTGACAGGAATTCAGGATAAATTTGTAAACCATGTGAAGCTCAGAGGCACCTGTAATAAACAAATATAATCCAAATACTAATTGCTTAAAAGAACTGAACCTTGGTTTCTGCCTGCTGATTATCTGATAGCTGCAATCAGCACCTCCCTGCAGCTCCTCACCTGGCACCCCCCAGCCAGGGCTGCCCCTGGGGTCCCACAGGGCTGATGCTCTGCAGGGTTTCAGTTGGTGATAACACTTATCAAAGGCTGCCCAATAACTACGAGTTCAATCCATGGAAGGATATCTGGTATTGTTTGTGCCCTGACGTGCTGCAGCCCCCACTGCACATTTCCTGATTTCCCTGGCATTCCCTACCTCACTGGCTGCCTGTGAGAATTGAATGTAACTTCAGCAGAATTAGCCCTTAAATTCCAAGCTGATGAGTCTTGCCCACAGAAGTGAGAACTGAATTCTGCACAGAAACTCCCTTAATGTTTCCCAAGTTTATTTTTTTCAAGAGACTTGTGAAGTGAGTCAGGGGAAAAATTGTTTTTAAAGAATCAGCTTGTAATTAATTTCACAATGGTTGTGTAAGGAGGGGGGGTTGGTCATCAGTTGTACCCCAAGCACCACAGCATCCTGCCCTTCCCAACCAGGAACACTGCAGCAGGTGTGGATACAGACCCCAGCACACTCCCAGCCCAGTCCTACATCCCCCCAAAATGCCAAGACAGAAAGCAGAGCATGGATATTAAATACTAATGAAAATAGAGGAGTCCTCTATGCCCTCTTGGGCAAACCAACTTCCTCAATGAAGCCTCCATCCTGTCCATGAATCATTTGGCTTTTCTCCTGGAAATGAGAACTGAGACCTTAAATACCAAGTAATATCAAAGAATAGAACAAATTTTTTGCTAGGCACTCTCCTAGTAATATATGTAATATATAATAAATATATAATTTCACTGCTATGGTAAATGGTACTGAAGAGTAAATTAAAGAGGAATGACAAGGCTTGGTAACTTTTACAGTATTTTAGAGCATCACTTTCAAATGAATCTACCTTTTACCAGAAAATCTAAAGCCTTCAAAAAACAGTAAAAATTGAGTTTCATGCCACTCTCAAAAAGTTCTGGAAAACACCCTATCAGTGTTTATTCCCAGAGAAACTGAGGCATGAAGGAATACAGATTTCTTTTCAGGCTGATGTAACTACTCTGGCCTCTAAGGAGTCAAATCAGCCCAGCTCGAGGGGAGTCCTAAAGGTACCACAGCCTTTCCTTTCTTCTGGTGTTGGGAAATCCCTGGGATGGAGGATGGCACTGCAAACGAGGCTCTATGGAGTGTTCCATGTTCCAAGCAGCACTTTCTTTGGAGGTCAAGTGATTTGAATCCATTACATCCCCTGGTGCCCTGAGCCCCTGCAGGTACCCCAGTTTTTTAGGGATGTGCTGCAGAAGGGACCAGGGAAGGTCCCCAGTGCTGTGCCAGCAGCACAGGAAGGGCACAGCCAGGGCAGCTCGGGTGTGTGCAGAGTTTACAGTGCAGATCTGTCCCCTGCTTTGCTCCAGTGCTTTTCACTTCCAGCACTCCAACACCCCCAGCTCCGAGTACAGAACATGTGCAATTAGTCAGGAGTGACAAAAAACCCCAGTTTTATAGGTGTTGAAATCCTGGGGGTCTTTTCAGGTTTAGAGAATCACAGAATCAGGTTCAGAAAGAACTTGAGGACCATCAGGTCCCACCATTCCCCCAGCACTGCCAAGTTTGCCACTAAACCTCATCCCTGAGAGCCACAGCTCCACAACCCAAATCCCCCCAGGGATGGGGCTCCACCACAACTCAAATCCCTCCAGGGATGGGGCTCCACCACAACTCAAATCCCCCCAGGGATGGGGCTCCACCACAACTCAAATCCCTCCAGGGATGGGGCTCCACCACAACCCAAATCCCTCCAGGGATGGGGCTCCACCACTGCCCTGGGCAGCTGTGCCAGGGTGGAAAACCTCTCCAGCAAAGAATTCCCCCTCATGTCCAACTGAAGCCTCTCCTCTCCACACACCAGCTCATGTTCACAGCTATAAAACCCCACAGCTGAGCCTGCTAGTTAAGACAAACAATAGCCAGGTTTCTAAATGGCGCCATCTTAATTTTTTGTTGCTATTTTCAAATCTCTCAGGGTGATTTTGCACGGTTTTCAGTTCCTTACATTGCCTCCAGCATGCAGCTGTATGCATACATTAACCCATTCCACTCTTAGGGCTACTTTAGGCCAAATGTGGCTCTGAACAAAGCCCACCTGGAGCCCTCCCACCCACAGGGAGACGCCTGTGTCACCCAGGGAGGGTCACACCTTGCCTGTCTGGGTTGGAAGCTGCAGCCTGAGCAGTCAGTACATCGAAATGACTCCACTTAAAGCACTCAATATTTAAAGTCTGGGTTATAAAAATGGTTTGTAACCACAGCCTCTCTTCCCTGCTGCCAGAGCTGCTCAGTGGGATGGTAGGAATGGCAGAGCAGACCCCAGGGACAACGAGGTGACAGGGACAGGCTTCCTGCTGATTCAGGGGCTGCACAGAGCTCCCAGTCCGTGGGTGTTTGAGATGTAAACTCACAGAATCCAAGCCCTCAGCATGGCTAAAAATCCCATTTCACTTGTTGGGAGGGTGGCTGGGCTCATCAGAGCGTCGTGGGTGAGTTCCAGCACAGGTAACTGCATTCTGCTTTAGCAAATCCTCCCTCCATTTCCAATTAGGAAAGGGATTAATCATTTTTGGCTTTGTGCTGCTCCCATGACAGGGGTGAACAAAGGCAGCAGTTGACACTGATCAACTTTTTGACACATTGCTGGAAAAATGGGCTTGCTAAGTAAGTAATGGGGAATATGAACATTTTGGCTGGAGAGCCCTGCACAGTTCAGAGGTTCCTCTGCCAGGAGCTCCAGGAACAGCCCCCAGCAAAGCTCTCAGGGTATCGTGGATTAAAGAACTGGGCAGCATTCCCAAAAGGTCCTGCCCTTTCTTTCTCTTGTCCCAGGTAACACAGGAAGTGCCCAAAGGACAGACCCAGATGCCACATTTAGGTCTGCCTGGGACAAATGGCTCTGCAAACCTTTTTAACCTTTGTGTAATCAATGACACTAAAGCACATCCCTGATGCCCAGTGGATGCAGGACACTGAGCAAATCACCTCATCAATACAGAAAAAAAGGCTTCACACCAGCAATTCTGCCCAGCCAGGAATGCCAACCTAATTTTGGAGTTGCTTTTGACCACCAGGTTTCACCTAAAAAATGCCACTGTACAATTTACATGCTTAAGCACTTAAAAATGATCATTTCTCCTGGTCCAAAGGGTCCTTAAGAGCAACTAAAGGACAGGACTACAACACTTATATTAATGGGAATGACCTCCTCAGCACCATATTAATGGGACTGACCAAAATAAAGCAGTTGTAAGGGTCCCCCATGAGTATTCCTGGCTTTGCTGACCCCACCCTTCTCCTATTTGTACAATATTTAGGATCTTGCATCTCTTGATTCCTCCCTGGAGCATCTCATGCCAATTGACAGCCAGGTGCAGTGTAGGTGGGTGCTGTGTGGGTTTCCCCTCTGCTCAGATGCCTGAACCACCAGAGCTCAGCATCGTGTTCAGCCAGGCCTGAACACCCTTGGAGCCAAGATTAACAATCTGTGCCAAGCTGTGGAGGCAGCCTGGGATCAGAACACCTTCTCTAAAAAAGCTTTGGCTAATATCTGGTGATGTAAAGAGTACAAAATCTACACACACAAAATAAAATCCCTTGCTCATCCCTTCAGTCAAACTCACACCTCATTTGTCAGAGTGGCTCTGATCTCCAGCTCATCATTAGTTATGCCATGGATATCCATGAAAGGCATCAGAAACCCCATCAAGAGGAGAGAAATCACACCCTATCTTTTGGCACTTCCTCAAGATCTCCTTTGTCAGTAAATTTGCTGTTTTCACAGAGTTGCACAGGAAGATTTGCTTTACAGCTTTTGGTTTGGATTATTAATTACCCAAACTCAACAGTCTGGTGGGATGTTCATCCTAAGAGGGGCACAGACATAGCCCCAAAATTTCCCAGTGCTCTCCAGAGCCTCCCTTGGCTTCTCAGTGGGGAAAAGCCCCCACATTTAACACTGGGCTGGATTTCTGCAACACTCCAAAGCTCCCATTTGCCTCTCCACTCTCAATCCTCATGTGCTGTCAGTCTCTTTTGCTTTTTACTTTGGTAAAAAGAAGTACAAAACCCAATGTAAAATTCAAATAGGACTGAGAAGTACATTTTGTATCAGATTGCCTCAAAACCTCCTGCAGCTTTTCTCAAAACTAAGCCCATGTTCTCCCAAGTTCTTGGGCACATCTGGAGTTTCACAGTTTTGGATCAAACCAGATGACAGCAGTCTGTCAAAAGACAGCCAGAAGCCCATCAAACAGATATGCAAAAGAATTAAATGAAGAAAACTCTTTTGAACCCAAAATAGAATTTTATATAACACAGAAATAGTTCTTTTCCCAAACTTCCTTTCATGGGAAGGACAGAAAGTTGATTCTTTCTGTCTGAGAGCAACACTTTGGCTTTCCTGCTGACAGCCTTTGGAAACAGAAAGGCAGGAGCATTTTCTGGGAGCTCTGGGCTCATTTCACACTCATGAAAGGCAGAGCTGGTCTTGTGCATGATGGGGAGAGGGGATGGAAACCATCCCCAAGATCTGGGGTCACCTTTGGGGGCCCCCACTCCTGACCCAAAAGTTTTACATCTCAGGCACAGAAAATTTTAATTAAACCAAAGCACACAAAATGAACACACAAAAAAAGGCAGACAAGTTGGTTGGGGAAGGACTTTTTGGCTTATTCTGAGAGATAGTGGCTCACAGCACTGCACTTGGCCTCAGAAATTTAATTGCACCTAAATTAAGACTGAAAGCTGATCAGGTTGGATTAAAGCCTAGTGGGATTCTGAAACAGATTTCTCGCTCTGTCCTCTGCTAATATTTTTCCAAACTGCTTTTTTGGCAATACTTTCCTTTTTGCACCCAGTTTTCCCTGTAAATGAGCAGTGAAATTCCAAAGGACTCTATCAGGAGTTAAAATCACTCAGTATATATTTGCCAGCGCATGCAGTATTTATTTTTAAACAGTGCCAAAAGTGTTTATAGATAGAAACAACAGGACAACCCATAATTAAATAACTGTTTCTGCTACATCTGCTATTTAACAACTTGAAGGAAAATAATTTCCCAACAACAAATAGGAATGGTCAAGAAAGCTCTCAAGTTTGGGCCCATTATTACCATATAAAACAACATATTAGTTGCTTAGCTACCAATCATAAAAGAAGGCCAATTAAAAATGAAAGAATCTTAACTAGCTGCATGGAATATAAAAGTGAAAAGTTAAAAGCTGTCAGGTGGTTAGTGGAGAGAATACTGAGCAGTGATTGACAAACTGGGCTTGCTTTGCTTCAAATTTGGCTTTGATTCAATAAATGATTGACACACTGATGTCGTCTGAAATAGCAGATTGTGCTTTGGAGAGGCTATTTAGCAGCCCATTGATTGACAGGTTACTAAAATTGTCCCATGGACAGAGGTAACCAAACAGAGCTATATTTTGACAGGTGGGCTTTTTTTTCCCCATTTTTTTTACCTGTATTTGCTACACCATTTATATTAAAAGCAGAAGTAGAGAAAGGACCATAAAAGTGTCATTCAATCTCCATGAAAATGGCTCGATGGCTCCTTTTGTAATGTTGCTCCACAAACCTCAAATTCCATTCCCCCATGAAATATCCTTTTTTTATGGAAAACCCCACAAGCCAACCTGAACAGCCTCAGACCTCTCAGAAAGCCTTTGCAGAGCCAGCACCCTGAGCTTCACAAGGAACAAAAAAGGAGCTGGGTCCCACCTGAATTTGGCTCCCCCACCCCCAGGGAGGCTGCAGAACTCGTAGCTCTCCTCTGACCAGCTGGGAGAGCTCAGGCAGATGGAGGCAGTTTGCCCCCAGTGACACAGCTGGCACCAAAAAAGGATATTCTGACCAGAGAGAGCCACCCAAACACTCCCAGAACTTTTATTTAACCAAAGAACACCACACAGCATTTTGTCCTGAATAAGCACAAATACAGCATTGTTGCACCACACTCCAAAACCTCTGATTGGGCAGGGTTTTAACACTCTCATTTTTGACACTTTCAGCACAAAACCAGTTACTAAAGTTGAGCAGTAAATCCTGTTTCTGAGCACCCTACTTTTCATTCCTAAACTTCCAAGCAGGAACTTTTCCTCACAGTTTTTACTCCCAGTGCTTTGGATTCCTACATAACTTTCACATTTCTGAGGTGCTCCTTTTACAAGTTTCACTCATTTCTACAGAAATTTTTCTCTCTGCTTCCCATGTCCAGCTTCTCAACTGTTTGTGAGCCACTGATAAAACTCCAATTTTTAAAACTAAAGACACACTGATTACAGAGAATACATTAAATATGTTACCATCTTAGGCTTAAATGGTTAAGTTTAGCACCTGAGCTTGCAGGTGAACCTGCAAACTTGAGTTTCTCTCTGCTTATGGAGAGAAAGAAAATGACTTTTTCCTTCAGAGAAATTCCTTCACAGAACAAATTCAAACCAGACCACAAAAGAAGCACAAGAAAAAAAAATGACTGATAATCACTTACCTGAGAGAATGATGTGCAGAGCCAAGGTGGGACGAGCAGTGGAAGGGAGAAAACCCTCCCTGGAGCACCCTGAGCCTACCAAAAGCAGCTCCCCCTCTCAGCTCACCTAAATAGTGCCCCTGCCCTGCTGCAGCTGCTGCTCCTTGGGGAATCCCAACCTCTCTTTGGATGGAGATTGGGAACACCTGGAGTGAATCCCACCAGAAATGCAGGGTCAGGCTCTGGCTCTGTGCAAACCTTCTCATGAACATTCAGAAAAACTTTGGGAAGTTCTTCTGTAGAAAAACCCCATTGCTTTCCTTCAGTTGTCACCTTTTCCTTTCTGAATTTTTGCTTTTTGTTGTACAAACACTTGGGCCCTTACATGAGTTTATTAAATTTACATTTCAATTGTAATACTTTCATGATTCAAAATTTAACATTTTGTCTCTTTTAGTGGCTTTAGAATTTCAGTTCAACTTTCTCAGCATTGTTTATTAAACAAATGCACTTGGTATGAGTAAACTCTGTTTGTCCATTTATCTTTACTTGACATGGAAAAAACCCCAGGATGACTTGGGGAGGGGGAAATGGGATAAGTGACAATTTAGGGAATTACAGATTTTGAAAGTATTTAGTGCCTCACCTTTTCCCCATGTATGAGACACAATCCTGGGGCTTTACAAAGCCCCACTGTCATTGTAGGGCCATGTTATTTTACAGATATAGCAATTATTCTAATTTTCAGCACAAATTCATTCAGTAGCTATGAATAATAAAAATAATCATACCAATTAAAGACAAACAATTCACTGGTGGCATTATGGACAGCCAAATGCAGTCCCTGTGCTGCTCAATTCCTCTTTCCAAATTATAGCAGTGCACAGTCATATTTTGGATTCACTGGGAAAAAACCCACCCTGATATCATCTCCACACCTCTCCTTTGCAGCAGCCACACAGGCATTGCATAAAACATCTCCATTTATAATGTGAACATTCAAAGTTTATTTTTAAGGATCTATTAAAACATATTTTTCAATGAAACTTGGTATTTTAAGAAAAAAGGAGCTGGAGGAACACTGCCTCCTTGATGTCGCTTTTCCCCCCTAAAAATGGCAGTTCTCAGCTTTGCTTTTTTTAAATTATGTCTCTTTGCAAGGACTTGTTGAAGACTACAGCCCATTTCCTGCCCAGTTCCAGATAATTGCTCCTATTTTCAAATATTCTAATGGTCTTGCTGTTCTTTAGGAAAGAAAACAAATGCACTAGTCCAAGTGCCTGCTGATCAGGGACTTAATATCTACTGAAGAAAATAGGAGGTTTGTGGATCTGAACAACTTTAGATCCAGCTAATTTAATTAGCTGCTTCTGCTGGTTTATTGGGAAAGGATATTACAGAGTTGCTGTGCTTATTTCAGAAAAGGTGAAGTGCTCATTTCTGGTTTCTTCAAACTGGAGGCTTGTTGTGATTTAAGGAAGGAGAAATTCAGTTCCCAAACTGAAAGCTCCCAGGCTGTTTCAGCCTTTGCAAGACTGAATTATGAATTCTGGAAGGAGGATGTCATGGCTGAAGAATGCACGGTGAGCTGATGAGAAGCTCTGAGTGAGATCGTGAGTGAGACCTCAGCTGGTGACACCGGGGGGGGGAGAGGAGCCCCAGATGTGGCTGGAGAGGGTGGCTGCAGCCAGAGCTCTGCAACCCCCTGCACTGCTTGAAATTCTCCCTCCTTGGCCCCAAAAGATGAGGTTTTTGCAGTGAGATGGGAGTTCAAACTCCAGCTCCTCTTTTGCCACCAAAGGGTGAGTCCTGTACTGAAGATTAGAAGGGAAAGGGCTCTGGAAATGCTGCCATGGCTCAAAGCAGAAATTAATGGTGATACCAGCATTTCATCCCTGGAGAGGAAATTTAACCTTCCCTACCACCCACCAAACTGATCTGTGTACAAAGGGGAAAAGAATTTTGTCCCAGTGCTGCTGTTCCACCCTTTTGTGGGGAAAAAGGCTGTTCTACAGCATGGCAAGGAATGTTCTTACAAAAGCAAAATCCTGAATGTATCTTCCATAAACAAATGAGTACACATCTAAATGTGAAAAATGTGCAGCAAAGACTTATCTGAGCTCCTCACGGTGACCATGAACACACAGGGCAAAAATTACAAAGAGAAAGTCACCAAATGAGATACAATTTGAAGGAACATAATAAGGAGAAAGTGTTTGGTAAGTGCCTTCTCTGTGCAGGAAAAACCCAGGAAAGATTACATCTGTCACTCAGCAAAGGGAGAAAGCTTTTGACAGATCACCCTAAGAAAGCCTTTTTTACTTTCATCTTTGCTCCAGGAATCAGCTGTGATCAGATTGCAAAAATAATCAAGGCCAGTGTCAGAGGAGGGTGAGCTCTGGCTGCAGGAGGAGAAGAGTTTCGAGAGCATTTAGAAAGCACAGAGAAAAGGTCAGACCTTTAAACAGAAGAATCTAAGGACTACCAGTGGCCATCCCTGAAATCTTGTGGAGGCCCAATAGTTTCCAGAAAAACCTCCAGGATCATCCAATCCAAGCTGTGATTGATCCCTACCTCGTCCCCAGCCCAGAGTACTGAGGGCCACATTCCTTGGACACCTCCACGCATGGTGACTCCAAACCTCCCTGGGTGGCCAATCCAGGGCCTGGCCACCTTTTCCATGGAGAAATTCCTCCTGATGTCCCACCTGACCCTCCCCTGGCACAGCTCGAGGCCATTTCCCTTGTCCTGTCCCTTGTTCCCTGGGTGACACCTCGAGATGATTTGCAGGGGGCTGGAAGAGGTAGGAAAATCACACTCCAGAATTATCCCCTCATGGCCCATTGTCAGGCTGGAATAATGTCTGGAGTGTGTCCTGGGCCTGGCAACATGCAATACTTTTATTAATGTCTCAGGAGGTGGAACAGCAAATATTGAGCAGCAGATCTGCAGATGGTACCGAGCCAGGGGGGACGGCAGCAGCCTTTGAAGGCAGCCTTGTAATCCAGAACGAGCCTGACAAATTGCAGGAACACTTGGAAAAAATAGGATGCAATTCAAGATGAATCAGTGCAAAGTTGTCACTGATGCATAATCAACTGCTCAAATATAGGATGGGGACAACTGATTACAAAGCAGTTCTGCAAGAAAGCAGCTGGGGCTGCAGTGAATCAGAAGCTCCCCGTGAGTCAACAGTGTCATGGTGCTGCAGAAAGGGCGGGTGTCAAACTGGGACATGTAAACAGCAGTGTCATGTGGTAGACATGTGAAGTAATCCCACTCGGTGCTGGGGAGGGGGAAATGCAATCCAGCAGCCAGGTTTTGGCACTGCACCTCAAAACATATGTTGTCCAGCCAGAGAGAGAGAATGAGGGCCAGGCCCAGGGGACATGGCAGGCGAGGGACGGCTGAAGATGTGGGGATGGTTTGGGCAGTGGAGGTTACACATCTGCAAAGGTGTTAAAAACTGCTCAAAGAGGAAGGACAGAAGCTGCTCTCCATTTTGTTTGAGAAGGCCCCAAAAAGAAAGTCCTCCAACAGCAGGATAATTTTTTCTGTGGTAAAGCCACTGGAAGAGATTGCCCAGAGGAGCTGTTGAATCTGCATCACGTTGGTCAAGCGAGCCCCAATGAAGTGAGCAGAGTTAATGCTGTCCCTGGACTGGGGCTGCAGCAGATCACCAGGATACTCTCTTTTATCCAAGGATTCTTCAATCCATCCTCATCACCCAAATCACTCAAATTCTTTCAAAAATATTTTCCCCCCAATAATTCTAAAAAGATAAAAGTAACCACTAAGGCTGACAGTGTCATTAACTGGAAATACTGATATTTTTTTTTTTATTTATCAGATCAAATATTTCTAATCCTCTCTTTGATTGTAGGACTTGTCAGAATTTCCAGTTTTTCTTTCTCTAAAGTGGTAGGCAAAGCGTGAAAGAGGTCACCAACACTGTGAATTTCATTCAAGAGGAGTTGTGTACCTACCTATATATAACTCCTAGGGGAAAAAAAAAGAAGGAAAGAAAAAATCCCCACGTTTAATTATCAGCAGAGCAGTCACTGAAAGAAAGACAACAAAAATGTAAGATGGAGCACTGCAAGTCACACAGCTGAGCTTGTTGTGACTACACGTGATGGGAGCTGTTATCAGAGTCAGGTACACAAAGAACATTTGGCCTTTTATTGTGCACAAAAGTGACTGTAAACTTTACTGTAAGCACCACAAATCACACTCATTAGGTTGAAAAATCGGACCCAAACCAGCCCAAAGCTACAGCAAGAGAGGATTTTCACAATCCCAGGTCAAACTGTTGCTCCATGTAATCTGCACCTAACCAAGAAATTGAAAATCCTCTAAGAACATATCTACTTGATTGTATATTGCTATATTTGGGGGAAAAAAATTCCTTCTGGATCCCAGTGGGGAATTCAGCTCATGCCCTGAAGCATGAGATTTGATTACTCTTTTTTGAACATGCATAACTGCCATTGCTATTACTGGTCATAACATTTTGTCAGGAAAGAGAAATATTATTCTGCAATGTAATAAAAATAGATAAAATTCAATATAGCTTCAGAATCATTTGCTGCATTTCCAAAGTAAACATTAAGCACCCATCGAGATTATTCCATTGGATAAGCCAAGGAAGCCTCCAGTGCTATCTGTTCATTTTATTATCTCTAATTTTCAAGAGTGCAAAAATGCTTTCAGTAAATATTATGGGTTCTTCCTGTGCTAGAAGAGATGCTAAATGACCTTCACCAACTTCATTATAAATACCAGGAGCAGGGAGCACACGATCGCTGTGCAGTTCCAGCTCTATTCAAACCTATCAGCCAATTCTGACCAGTGGATAAAAATGGACACCAGACTCCGCTTGCTTTTTTTTCCCCATCTTCATAATCCCAGCCCAGTTCCCTCTTGAAAGGCATTCTGTTCTGTCAGCCATAATGGCATCTGCTGGTGGAGACAGGAAGCCATAAATCTGTAGGGTTCCTCTCGACCAAGCCTTGTTAATGCTCCCATTTATCACCGAGGATAGGGTGCCATCTCACTACTGCTCCACTCACAAGTCCATCTTCTCAATTTCCCTTTCCCCAGGGAGTAACCATTTAAAGCAGTGACTTTCTCATCTTGCATGTTGAGGCTGCGAGCGCCACTGATACAAATCCCATCCCCAGCGTGTGCATTTGGCTTGGAGCCACGGCTCTGGAGAACAATAGCTGATCCCAGCCCCTGAACTGCTGCCCTGCCTGCACCCAGAGCTCCTGCCTTTGCAACTTGCACTGGAGCAGCACGTCCCGGATGGAGAGGTTAAAATAGGAGAGGACTCTGTCATTTGCCACCCCCTCACGGCTGCAAATGTCCCAAGACACACATGGTGTCCCGAGGTTTGGGAGAAATCTTACTAAAACATCACTGTGTTAAACAGCATTTCATTCACAATCCTTCATAACAAGCAATCTATCAGAGGTGCAGCACCTTTCTGTGCAGCCAGGGAGGAGAGCAAACAGAAAACCAGCCAGAGGTATCTGCAGTTTTCTGATCTGGGGGCCAACATGCAGAAGCTGAAGGGTTCAAAATCTCAAATCAAGACAGCTTGAAATGTGAAAAGGAACTCCAAGTTTGCCTCCCTGTCCTGAACTGCCTGACCCAGGTCCAGGCTGCACTTACCAAGTCAGGTAGTGTGTCATTTCCCCTCATCCCAGAGCAGGGACAATTGTCCCACTGCCGTGGCCCCTCCTGGCCCTGTGTTTACACCTGCCTGCACTGGAGATAAAGCTGAAATCCCTGGGGTGCACCAGCAGGGTTTTACACGTGCTGCACACAGGTATCGGGGATCTGTGCAATTCCCTCCGTTCAAGCAGAGCCATTCACTCCCGGGTGAGTCATGCCAGGCAGAAGTGGAAAAATGAGTATTTTATAGCAGTGTTATCCTATTTTATCTTTCAAACTAAGTGTATGCTTGCACCAATAAATACTTTCCTATTGCATATAGAAATTGCTGGAGTTCGTACAGGGAAGGCTATGAAATAATTTCAGTGGAATCAGTTAGGGGGACACTTCCATAAACACAATCTGGTGTTGGGCTGCTGAGCACAAAGGTCACTTAGGGGGCTGCCTCTGGAAGCCCTTCCCTGCTGGAGCCTTGCAGAGGGCCCAGTGACACCGCCTACAACACAGTGGTTCTTGCTGGTGCTTTGTAACAGAGCCCACTCTGACAGACTCATCTGAGAGGGATGCAAATCATTCCTATTAAACCCAACAATTTCATTAGAAAGAGACAAATGTGCAAACAGAAAAAAAATAGACTCAGTTCTACAGCAACCTCTTGGTTTAAGATCTGGAGTACCAGAAAAGCCACTTTTAGGAGGTCTTATACAAATTATAGTTGAATATATAGAAATTAGTCCATCCTTTCCACCCCAAATCACATTTAAACCCTCCAGGTGTTCACTGCTGCTGTGGGGAAAAAACCCCAAAACACCTAAAGCTGAAAGAATAAGTGGAGCAGGGGAAGTTGTGTCCATGTGTCTTAGGGACCAACACTGTTCAAAGCTCCAGTGCCACCTGTGCCTCCTCAGCCTGGCAGTTTGGGGGGCTTTGAAAGGGTGACAAACTCTGGTTGGTTGGAGGGGACAGAGATTTGGGTTCCCATGAGGGTGCAGCAGCACCTGATGGGTGTACCTGACTCCCCCTAAATCCAGCTGCCAGGAGAAATTAGGGGAGCAGAGGGATTTTACCTGAACTTCACTGAATTTCGATGTCTAACCCCTCTGATCCCTTCGTGTTCCTACAGCTGGGACACCTCAGGGTGCGGAGAGAGACCCTGGGCAGGGAAGGCACCTGGTGGCCGGCCCCAGGCTCCCCACAGACGGGAGCACCTGAGGAGCATCCCCGGTCCCCCTCCCCGGGCACACCGGAGGGAGCATCCCCGGTCCCCAGCCCCGGGCACACCGGAGGAGCATCCCCGGTCCCCAGTCCCGGGCACACCGGAGGAGCATCCCCGGTCCCCAGCCCCGGGCACACCGGAGGGAGCATCCCTGGTCCCCAGCCCCGGGCACACCGGAGGGAGCATCCCTGGTCCCCAGCCCCGGGCACACCAGAGGGAGCATCCCCCGGTCCCCAGTCCCGGGCACACCGGAGGGAGCATCCCCGGTCCCCCGCCCCGGGCACACCGGAGGAGCATCCCCGGTGGCCGGGCAGCCGCGGGCGGCCCAGCGGCAGGAGCGCACCCGCCCGCGCACCGGGATGGTCGCTTCAAACCCCTGTGTTCCCTCGGAACCGCCCTGTCTCGGGTGGAACGCGCGGAGAGCGCTGCCGCCCCGGCCGCCCGCAGCGCCCTCCCTTGGGAAGCGCATCCCGCGGGGCCGGGGGTGAGCCCGCCCGGCTGTGGGGGGGTCCCGCAGCGGAGGGGTCGGCCCCGCAGCGGGGGAGGTCCCGCGTGTGCGGGGGGAGGTCCCGCATGTGAAGGGGCTGGTCCCGCGTGGGGGGGATGCTCCCGCATCGGGGACAGGTCCCGCATCGGGGGGTGGTCCCGGATGGGGGGTGTCCCCGCGGCGGGGAGGGTGTCCCCGCTGTGGCAGCGCTGTCCCCGCTTTGGGGGGTGGCGGCGGCGGGCGCGGTGCCGGCGCCCTGTCTCTTTAATGAACGGCTCTGCCGCCCGGCTGCGCGGAGTAAATTTCCTCCTGTCATCGGGTCGCGGAGGAGGAGTTTGTTAATGTTCAGTTTGCTCGGTGGATCGATGTTCGCTGGCATCGCCTCGCCCTGCCTGTGTGTGCGTGTGCGCGCTCGTGTGTGTGTGTGTGTGTGTGAGCGCGTGTGCGCGCGTGTGCCCGCGCGCGGGGGTGCGTGTGCGCGCGTGTGTGTGCGGATCCCACATTTCCTCCCATGCCGAGCCTCCCTGTCCGCTCCCACATCACTCACTGCCTGGCATCTGACAGCACGGAACCTGCAGCGCTCCGCGCACACACGCGCACGCACACACACACACACCGCGCACACCCGGGCACCGCTCCGCCATACGGCTCTGCGAGGAGGAGGAGGACAGGACAGGGAAGGGAGGAAGCAGCCAGCCCCACAGTCTTTGCAGAGCTGCCTTTTTAATATATACAGATCTATTTTGTTATTTATTTATTACCGTTCTCTGGCACTGTGGGCGCCTTTCATTTGCTCCTGAGCTTGGATGTTTGAATCAAAGCAAAGCAAGTGTTGCAACAGTTAAAAAAAAAAAAAAAAAGACAACCAAAAAAAAAAAAAAAAAAAAAGAGAGAGAGAGAGAAAGAGAGAAAGAAAGAAACCTAGATCTCTAAAATAAAATAAAAACCAAACAGGTTCCTATCAGTGAAGTGGAAAGGAGGGGGGCAGGGGAGGCTTGAGGGGGGTGCTGGGGAAGCAGCTGAGAGGCAGAGGAACACGGCTCAGGAGCGTCTCAGGGCTCTCGGATCTGGGGACAGAAGTGAGATTGGAGAAAGTAGAGCGATGCCAAGGAGGAAACAGCAAGCACCCAAACGGGCTGCAGGTAAGGAGAAGCCATCCACTTACACAGCCTCTGTCTCTCCACTCCTTCCACTCCTACCCCCCATCTTTATTATTATTTAGGGTCACCCTTGCTTTTCCGGGCTGGATCTTTATTTATTTATCCCCCTCCCCCTCCCTTTCCCTCGGTAAGTCTGTGGAGCCAGTTTCATTCCTTATTGCCAAGGTTTTGCTCTGCCACGGGCTGTCCCCTCGCCCTCCGCCGCTGCCACCGGCTCGCCGCCGCCGCCGCCGCTCCCGCTGCCGCTGCCCTGCCGAAACTTTTCCCCCCAACTTTCCTCCCTCGGCGCCCCTTCTCCCCCTGCCCCTTCTCCTGCCCGAACCGAAAGCAGTCAGGCTTCCCTTTGCTTCTGGCTTGAGGAGAGATTTTTTTTTCCCCTTTCTGATTTTCCCCCTCCCGGTGGCTTTCGCTTTGGATCCGTGTGCGTCGCGAAGGGGGTCGGGGGTGTTCAATCTTTTATTTCGCCGTATTTCTGGTGGCAGTTCTGGCCGGGTGTGTGTGTGTGTGCGAGCGCTGTGTGTGCCTGAAATAGTACAGGGACTCTCTCTGCTGATGAACCCGGTGGGGAAGTTCAGCCTTTGATCATCAGTGGTGAAAATTGCAACAGGAAATAAAATGAAACGTTCTGACTGCTAGAAGACAATCCACATTTTCAAATCAAATCCTTCTTTTGTTTTGTAGCCGAGTTTATATATTTGCACATGCCAAGTGGTTTTGCAATTTTTTATTTTTTTTTTTTTTACAGAAGAAAATAGTTTGCAACTTTGGAAGTGTTTTGTTTGTCGTTGTGGGGTGTTCTTTTTCTTTTGAGGGCCAAGAAAAAGAAACAGACGAGTGGGTCTGTATAGCAAATCTTTTCAAAGAGTTTTCTTTCAGGCTCCTTAATTGCTTTTTATTTTTTTTTTAATAGTGTGGTGGGGTTTTGTTTCTGGGAAGCGCAATATGGAAGTTCATTTTTCTTCTGCCAGACCCACCCACTGAAAAATCAGCTTTCCAGTTGATTGCCAGCTTTGATTTGACATTTGATTGATCACCTGTCATCTTGCTGCCTTTGATCTATTCATTCTTGATATATATCAATAAATCACTCACCATGGTAACCCAAGTGCCAATGACGTAAGGCTTGCCCTCTAGATTCTCTTAGCCAGACATGCACAATTATTATCTTGTTTGGCTTTTAATGTAGGCGGGTTTTTTCCCTTCTTTTTTTCTTTGTGTCCTTCCTCAGATTAGTTCTTTAAGGAAAACTCATATTTGATATCTTTATTTAAAAATTTCCCCTCGTCCCTGTGAATATTTCCTGGGTGTATCCCAGCAAATGTGGGACAAAATGTATGGGCAAGTTTAGTGGCACACTTGAATAAACTTTGTGAAGTAGTGCTTGGGATGCACGCAGAGGGAAATGTCATCCCAGAGAAACTGGGACACGCAGAACTTTTATCAACTCCCAGCCTTGGCTGCATTTCTTTGGGTGCAGGACAATGGGCTGCAGCAGAAGCTTTTGGGACGTGCCCTGTGAATGTTCCTATGCCGCTTGCCCGTGTGATTCCTGGCAGGCAAAGATCCCAAATTTATGGTCAACACCATAAGTAACAGTTACGCTAAAAATACACACACGTATATATATATTTATAGAAATATATTTATGTATTTGGGATAATTCGGATGAGTCGCTGTTATTATTTTCTTCACCAAGAGGTTTGAGCTGAGCAAGGCACTCACATTTTCAACTCGCAGGATAAATAAATAGCTATTTTTTTTCATGGATTTTGATCGTCACAGTGACAGTGCTAGAACTGCTCCTTTTTTCTCTCTGTCAGGAATACAAGGCTTCATTTTATTTGGGTTTCAAAGTAGAATTTTCACTTGGAGTGTCTGTAGTATCTCCTCGTGGCAGGGGCACCGTGTTCCTTTTTAGAAACAGAGGCTCCAGTAAGTAAATTTTTGTGAGCAAATCCCATGCTGTTGTTTTCCGGGATTTCCCTGCTGAGATACAGTAAGAGATGTTTTTATCCAGAATCCTACAGCATTTTGAAATCTTAATGACAAGGGAGAAACTCGTATGACCACAATTAGATCTCTCCTTTCTCGTTCTCATTATAAAATGTGCATTGCTCTTCAGTGGTGCATTTCTTTGATTAGATTTCTCCTCAGATCATTGTTGTTTCAGGTGAGCAAAATACTGCAACTGCAGTCCAGTTTCAGCCAGGAGAATTATTTGAAGTAGGTTTATACATTTGCAATAGTTCTCCTGCTTTGAAGTTGTATTTGTGTGTTTGTGGGGGGTAGGGGGAGTTTCAAAGAGCAGACGTGCCTGTTGTATATAGTTGTTAAAACTGACTTTCATTTTCAGGGATACTACTGAGGTTCTGTTTTGTATGGTGAAAAATACCTCAAAGTGACAGCAGATAGACTGTGCAATAAGAAATGAATCTCTCATCAAGGCTGATAGCAAAGCTCCTTAGTCCTTTTATTTAAAGGGGTTAATACATTATATATTACTTAATTTTCACTTTTATTTATTTTTAGTGGTACAAGTTCAAAGGTATCAGTTGCACTGCATTTTGTCTCGATGGCAGCAGAGATACTGAAGAGAAGTTTGCAACTTTTAGTTTCTTCAGATAGTTCACTTCCAAGGGAAGAAAAATGATAAGCCTTATGATTCTGGACATGCCCGCTTTTGTCATTGCTTAAAATTAAATACTATGCACAACTGTAAATAATTACTGCCATGCACTGACTTTGAAAGCAGGTTTCGAGTTTGATTAATGAATAATGTAAAGGTTAGAGAGAACCAGCGAGTGAATCAGAAGTGAAGTCCTGCTGTTAGATGAAAATCTATCTAGAGAAATATACATGGCAATTTTGTCCTTTTCTATTATTAATTTTAAGCCTTGTATTCCTAAGAAATATATTCCAGACCATCATCATGAAACAAGGGAGTGTAATTGGATAAATGGGGCACTATTTATGTGTGCTGATGGGGATTTCTGCTCTCCGATTACACTTTTAGAGACTCTTTATTTCACATCAACACCCAAACGATGTCGAACGCATTTTGATCTTTGCAGGGCCGAGCATTTTCTGAATCATCCTTGCTTTTTGAGAGCGTCATTTCCAAGTCGATAGTTCTTGAGGCAGAGACTTGCAGCCCTTTCCATCAGTGCCTGCCTTAGGATGGGACCTGTGTTTGCAATAACCAGCCCGTTCCTGCTGGACATTTCCCCAAACACATCCCAAAGGGCTTTACAAACCAGGGCCTGATCCTTCTCCCACTCAGGTGCAAATCAAACATCCCTTTCCTCACAGCATCAGTGAGTTCTGACTGCTCCTGTGAGCAAGAAGAGGCTCAGGCCCTCAAAGTACTTCATCCTTCAGCAAAATGCAGCCACCTCTGGGGTAAAAGTCTCGTAACGATTCCATAACAAATGGTAATATATTAACAGAAGGGTGGAAGAAGGGTGGGAGCAAAGCAGAATTGCTATTCAGATTTTATTCCTAGGGGTATGAAATAGCTTTCAAACACAATTTCACTGGATTAAACTCTCCTTTCCCCTGCAGCTTGTTTAAATGTGCATATTTTATTTTGTGATCATGAATTGGTAGTTTGCTTTTTTAAAGCCTGTAAAGAGGAATCCAGACTTAGCGCCCATTGCGGGTGAAATTTTATATTTCCACTTTTCTTTCTCTCTCAGCCCCAACAGACTAGCTAAGAACCAAAGCTGGGGAAAAGTACAGCAGAAGCAAGTCTCAGGCACATTTATTCTGTTTATTGGAGCTGTAGAATAACACGGGTTTGTTTTTGGAAGAGTCCTCATAGAGCAGCAAGCAGAAGATGGTGAGCAGGGAGTTCTTTAAAGCTGCAGCTTGCACCTTAGTAGCAAAGGTTATTTAAACCAGAATCATATTTAGAAAGTGAAATTATGCTTCTGCAGAGAGCAGAGCAAATGACCAGCAAGGCTTGCTCTGCGTGTTTCTGTGGTGAAAGGCAGCGAGATATATCTATAAATGTAACCAGGAGCACTGTGGCTGTTCCAGGATTATTTGTATCCTTTCTATCAGGGGCAATGGCAGCAGATTCCAAGGAAGCAGTGCTGAATGAAACTGTGGAAATGGCAGCACTGTTTTGTTTCAACATCCTCCAGAAAAGCAACTGCACATCAAACCCACCTAAACAGTTCATGCCTCAGAACCCTTCACTTACAGTGCACATCATGATGCTGACAGATGACAAAAAAGCCAAGGTGTTCACAAACAAGAGGAGCCTTTAAATTCTGGTTAATTAAATATATTCCAAAATAGGTACTTTTGCAACTCAAGAGGCACCAAAATTAGTCGCCATCTGCGTTAAATTCTGCAGTCGGCTCCGAAGCCCAAAGCTGCTCGGAAATTTTTTTTCCCCGTGTCAGAACTCAGGCCTGAATGGGACAATTTGAAATCTCGTTCATTTTAGTGCCTGTTTCTCTGAATTTTGCTGTGATTTATCCAAGCCCAGCACATCCCCACTATCTGAAGAGCGGGGCGCAGCCGGAGTTCAGCCCCTGTGACTGGGAAACAAAAGACATTTCCATCAGTAAATGACACGATTTTAAAGCACTTTTGAAAACATGTCCATGGTCAGAAATTCTAGAGCATAAAAGCTCTCCCTCTTCTGTGCTCTCTCAGAAACCCATTTTCTCCAAACTGTCAGAATTTTGGGAATTTCCTCCCGGAGCTTTCCCCTCCTGATTTTTGCTCTCATTAGCAGCACCCACCTCAAGGAGCTGTTTCCCCTAGCAGAGGTCCCTGGAGTCCCTCCGTAGCACGGGGCCAGGGTGAGCATTTCTGCTGTCATTTCCCTTCCCATCCCGATGAGGACATCACTCCCAGAGAGCAACTCCAGACTCGCAGAGAAAAAAAAGCTGTCAGTTGCTGTGGCTGCAATTCCCAACTTAGCAGCAGCAGAGGGAATGGAACTGTGCTCTATCAATTACAGTTGGAACCAGAGGCTAAACACTTATTGTGTTAAGCTATTGTGCAGATCTTAAGAGCTCAAATGTAAAAAAAATATCATGACAGCTGGTGGAGGGGAGAATAAGGCCTGGTTCTTCCACTGGATGACGTATTATAAGCAGAAAAAAAGTAAAATTATTCAGATTCTGTTTAATGCTGCTTGGGTTGAGATGTGTGTGTCGCATTCTGCCTTAAAAAGGGGGGATCCTACGGACTTTGTGGCTAAAATAAGCCTTTGTTTCTCCCTCTTCTCTGCAAAATGAAATATTTGTGAAGTTCTATCTCCACAGCGTGCTCATGCAAGCAGAGAGACATTTTCATTTGTCTCCAAATCTGATACAGGAGCCAACTGGAACCACATTACACTCTGAGCTGAAATCTTACGTTTCATTCATGCAAGAGCAGGGATTTTTCATTACCTATTTAATTACAATCATTTACATGAGAGTGGGCCCAGTTCAGCAGCTCTTAGTCAGCACTTTGCCTCAGTGGGTAACTGGCCTGTGTAAGGAGTGCCTGTGTAAGACTGGGCTGTTCAGCTACAAAATTCAATATTTATGTTCCTTGAGAAGCATTCTGCCTCTGAAGAGGGCCCAGATTCTTCCATTAAGCTTTAAATCCAGGGACAGTTCTGTTTGGAACTTCTGTTCCTAATGCAGGCAAACTTTTCTTTCCTGAACTCTGCATGACTGAGAAATTCTGCTTGCTCAGCCAACTTCCCTCCTCAGTCCCGTTTCCATGCTCTGGGTTCATTCCTGCACGCTGGCTCTGGGTACCAGGAGATGAGATGGGCTCTTACAGAAGCCTTTTTTAAGGCATGGTGTTCATTTGGGGCACATGGGAGGCAGCTCTCAAGAAAATGCCAGAAAATGGGGTTGCAAATCCAAAGCCTGAAAGTTCCTTGTGCTTTTGGGGGCTAAGAGCAGTTATTTCTCATTAAGGTGGCTTCTCACTCGAGGCTGTTGGCACAGAGTAATTTTTACCGTGTTATAATAACGGCTTCTGCAACTCAGAAGTACCTTGACAGCCAACCGTGGATTTTTTAAGGTTTCAAGGAGAAAAGCATCACAGAAGCACAGTGTTTCCCATTAGATTTACACATCCCTCTTTAACTGTTGCTGGCTTTTCATCCGTTACCTTGTGAGCTTTCTCAGGCAAAAAAAAAGAAGTGGAAGAACTGGTCTTCTGATCTAAGTGTTGCATTAAGTGTTTCATTTAGAAAAATGAAGAGAATCTTTGTTTCCCTAAAAGAAATGTTTTCTCCCTTTGCCCTAGGAAAAAAAAAGGCACAACAATAGCTTCAAAATGACAGGATCTGATTGTGAAAAACACAGAGTTCATAACGTGCAGCGCCTGATGGTCCCAAGTATTGGTAAAATTCCACAGCTAAATAGAAAAAACAGTCCTAAATGTCTGGAAAATGGATCCTTTTCGGGCATGCACACATCCATACCTGCAAGAAGGAGAGAAAAGGGCCTGTCTGGGAGAGGGATGCACCTGGAGAGCTCGGTTGTGCAGAGCAGTTTTTGATTATTGCACCAATCTTTGCCCAAACGTTAGAACTGGGCTGTTAGGAGTGGTGTTCCCTGAAAGTCCTTTGTTAGGCTTTATTTTCTTTAAACCTTCAGCTCCTGGAGTCTGATGATGATTATGCAAGTGTCCAATATGCATTTTAAAAAGAAATTTATTTCAAACTGCTTGCTCTGGAGAGGAACTTGAAAACAAGCAGGCTACAAGTTCTTATGCAGAGGAAAAATGCCTTGATTCTCAAAGTGACTGTTTTTTATCTTCCCATCATTTTCAGCCAGTTTCATGGTTTTTGAGGTTGTGCTTTGTGCTTTTTGCATAAACAAGGTTGGCAATATTGCTTTTGCCTGATTCTGGTGGTGAAATGGTGTGTGTGTCTGGGTGTATAATTATATATATACACACACATAATATCAGTAAACAACAAAATACTGAACATAATGATGGAGTGGAGCTGTGTGGATTGGGGCTCTGGCTTTGAATTGCCATAAACAAAGCAGTTCTGAGAGCTCAGACCATCGGTTCTTGAGGAGTGACTTTCAATTGAAGTTTCCTGGAGATTGTTTTTAGTGGCAATTAAATGTAGAAAGTTAATAGGCAGTAACTGCTCTTTAAAGGATAAATACTACGAGGAATGCACAGCCTACCTTTTTCCCAGATATAATCAGGCTGAACTTTATTGAAAAAAAATTTACAACTAGCAACATTAATGCTGTATTTTTATTGTATTAATGCAAATGAGATGCTGACTTCGTTCTTTCATCTCCATGGCTTGTATCTATTAGAGCTGTATCTTATTCCTTTCTGTGTCTTTTCTCCCTGTGTTCTGTAAACTGCTTTCCTCTAATGATACTGAGGCTCATTAAAGTTACTCCCAATGCTAAAGAGACTCTGGGAAACATCCTGAGCTCTGGATGGCTGTGGAAAAGCACAACTACTGAGTACATGGGGAAAACTAATCCAGATCAAGCCTTGCATTCCCATTTTGGGAAGCCCTTAAAATTGATGGGTCCAACAGGAAGAAAAACCTGCAGGAAGGACTCTGTGCTGCAAAGAACAGGTCATTTTTAACACACAGCCCTACCTGACAAAGATAAAAAACAATAAAGTTTTAAGGAGCTCACTGGCTCTTCCTGCATCTCTCTCAAGACTCATTTAATTGAAAAGCCTGTTGTGCTTGTTTTTATGCATGTAAAACAGAAAAGGGGCAATTTTGCACAGGGCCTAATATTCCAGCACAATATAATTGGAACTCTTCCTGCCTGCTTTTTAAGTCTCTCTGTTCATATAAAATTAAGACCCACTTATCTTAAATTGTAGTAAATCTCATTCAATATTGCTTTCATAACTTAAAAAAGGCTGTTACATATTCCCAAAGCAACTTTGCTGAAGTGATGTTGGGTCTGTTTATGTGGAATCGGTGCAGAATTTCTGTTGAAAAAAGGAGCAGCACACAGTTCTTGTTTTTAATGAAAATAATTAAGTTCTCTGGAATACCTTGATAGCTCTGATTTTTTTTTTCCTAATGAAACTCTGCTTAGAGGAGATTGGAATGAAAATCTGCACACTGGTGCAGTTTGGTGTGTGCAGACAACAACCTTGCTTCTATCACTCACCCTGCACTTGGACAGAAGTCATTCCTATTTTTCATAGAAAGATTTTACTCTGAATTTTCCATACAGAAATATTTTTTTTTGGTGTGAATTGCACAGCAAATCACCAGCACAATTTATAAGGTCTGCAATTTTCTTTGTATATACAGGGAGAACTCATTTGCTTCCTGCAGGGTGAGTGGACTTCACAGGAAAGCGCTGCGTCTTTCATGATTTTATGTTTTGTATCACAGAAACATAACCTTGTGCCAGCTGTATTGGTCTACCAAAATTATTTTTTATGTGTTTTTCAGCCATGTCATAACATACATAAGCATAGTACAAGTAGCATTAAATTAACAGGTGAAAGGAGAAGGAAGCTAAGTAGTTGTATTGATCATCTGTAATGTTAAATGCTAAAAAAATTAAAAGCTTTCCAGTGCTTTTGATTAGCTGCATGGATCCTGCTCTTATTTGTGTCCTTTGTTAGGCAGTGGAGCACATTTCTTCACACTTAGCACCTTTCTTCCATGGATTTCTCACTGATACTCCTCAGAATAATCCCAGCAATGTGGAATACTTCCCCTCAGTTTTACAGAGAGACATTTTGAACCCGGGAGGTTTTACCTGATTTGCTCAAGGTCAAACAGCATTTGCTCCCAATTCCCTGCCTGAGGTACTAGATCACATTTCTATCATCAGAGCACTACAGGAGGGAAATCTGGGCTGGAAGCCCTTGGCATCTTCTTCCTGTGCTTGGGAGAAGAGGGAGCAGCCCAGCTGGGACCCTGGGGAAGATGGAAATGTGGTTTCACCCCTCCCATGCAATTCCCTGTGGTGAGGAAGAGCCTCTTTGCTCATGGCCAGGAGCTCCCAGAAGCAGGAGGACTCATGGTTTGAGAAAGCAGAGCTCTGTTATTTATAACAAGCCAAAAGAGCTTTACTAAGCAAGAGTTTTAGACAGAATAATCCAGTTTTTTACATTCTAGTTTTTAGCCAGCGATAGGTTTCAGGATCAGAGAATTTGGTTCCTGTTACTTTTCTTCCCATAAACTGTTCTGCATTTCTTTGGCAGATCTAGATGTGACTGTCTATAAAGCACTGCCTGAGAAATATTTAAAACCTGGTCTAGTTGCAGCTGAACAGGCCACGCACATTTTTCTCCACCCAGTGTGCCAGAGGTGGTTTGAAACCTCTGGTGATACAGCTTGAGCCTCACCTTCCCATGCCAAGGGTCTAAATCCTTACATGGGCAGCTCAAGAGAGACCTGAATTTTCAAAAGCCTTTAGCACCAAATTCCCAGGGACTTCCCTCAGTTCCCTCTCTTGAGTAAACTGGAATTGGGCCTCGATCAATTTTGTTGTTTCCTTAAACTGGAGATGTTTGTCTTGCCTACAGAAGAAATGCACTGCGAGTCATAGCCTATGGATTCATTAAGGCTTGTTTATGTTTATTTTCACACCATATTACCTTTCAGCAATGGTCGTTTCAGCCATTCTATTGACAGGAACTCCAAATAAATCTTAGGTAATATAGGGCTGATCTGCCTTACCTGGGAGACCACCTGCTACCCTCTTGAGCAGAGCTGCTGAATCACCAGGTAGGGCTTTCTTCTCTGGAGCTGGGGACTTGGGAAGCTCCCATGGCTCCTTTTCATGTGGAAATTAATGCTTGCCTCTCTTTCTCAATAGTAGGTTATTAGAGTTCGTATGCAAATTCCCAGGACAAGAATTTGTCTCTCGTTGATAATTGATATAATAACATATATTTTTAGTGGTCCAAAGTCCTTGAGCTCAAGCCTTATACACGTAATTTATGTTTATTTCTTACTGTTATTAACTGTAATTTAGTTGTTGGCGCCTTTCATTGCCTTGGATTGAAGGGAGTGTCTCTCCCATTGCCCCTCCATAAACAATGCCCTTTCAGGGTTCCTTCTCCTGTATCCTTGCCCAGACATTTCCTAGCCTGTCAAATACTGTCATTTTATTCCTTACAGATCATTCACAGAACGTCTCCTGTTGCACACACAAATAAGGAACAAATGCAATCAGGATGCATCATCGTTTAGCATAACAAATAAAAGCCGATCTGTGCAGATTTGCCTTAAAGTGTCTCTTAATATGTATTGTCAAAATGTCTGAAGATGTCTCTTACTCATAAGTGTTTAATTATTTGTGACAATTAAACTAATATCCAGAGCAGAAAAAAAATAGGGTATTAAATATTTTCTCTTGTCAAAAGCCAACACAACGTCACCTGACAGGGTGAATTCCTTAAATTTTGTGTTTCAAGCAGACCTTAGAAAGGAAAAAGCACCAGAACAAAATTATGGGGCCTGGATTTTGCATGGAATTTGAGGAAACTGTATTTTTAAAACTAGACCAAAATTTAAGGGCATATCATTAAAGCACATATCAGTAATGAGCAGCTGAATACTTGATGATTAAAAAAGAGTTTCTATCAATTTTTAAGTCTGTGCTGAAATTTATGGCCAAGGGCTGCTCTGACTGAATCAGGGACTCAGACCTGGGATTTTTAGCCTCGCCTGGTTATTGTTTGACTCGTGCATGAGAAAAAACAGCTCAAATATAACAGTGCAAGTCATCAGCCTTTTCTGTGGTGGGAATTATAGATGCATTGTTTTGGTTTGGTTTTTTCATCTGATGATCTCTTTCTTCATCTGGGTTATTCAGACTGGAGAGGCAACATGCAGGGGATGGGGCAGGACAAGCAGCCAGGACTGGTGCCCAGGGCTCAGCATCTTTACCTGCCTGGCAGGCCTTGAATGGGGTAAAAGTTCAGACATGTGGTAATAGAAAGGGGGAAAAAATAGGGAAAATCTTGAAAAGAACAGCAAACCAGCAGGGTCCTTGGGAGCAGTGTTGTGTGGATGTGGGAGCACTGCATAGCCCAGGGCATGGCAGCAATAACTTCTGCATTATGGGCTCAACAGTTCTTATAGCCCAGATTGTTTGGGGTTTCCTGTTGAGAAGTTTGATTTCTACTGGTTCTAATGTTTCCAGTTCTGAGCTGCTCAAAGTAACCATTTCCATTATTAAAATCTGTGTTTTCTTTCTTAAAACATTCTTCCTGTAATTTGGGGTAGGATGTTATTTGGCAAAAAATTAGAAGACGTTCATCAGGGTTTATTTCAAAGCTGTGGGACCACTGAGCTTTCTGGCAGTGACGTGAACATTTTTCAGAGATATCTTCTGCTTTCCCTGAGAAAATCCACCCAAATTCGTCTGACTTATAAAGCCTAAAAGTTGCTGTTGCCAAAGAATTTTTAGAAGGTGACACAGCATTCTCCAGTGTGCCATCCCCACCACGCATGCTCTGTTCTTGGTTTCTCTTTTTCAATTACTTTGCCTTAAAGAACGTTTTAGCTGGGGATAAGTGGGACAATGGCTGCAGGGGCAGCGATGGGTCCGAGCACTCGAAGGACAATGAAGGAAAGGGCTGTGTTTGTGTTTAGCTGGAGCCCAGGCTTTGAGGGGGAAAACAGGGAAATTTAGGGAGCAGAACATGGGCAAGCAGGGGCAGAGAGCATCAAATTATCCAATACCCACAGAAAGCAGGGGTAAAGTTGTGTGTGTGACTTTATTGCCTGCTCAGCGTAGGGCACCATTTTGGGCTCGTGCTGGGAGCGCGTCCGGCGGCTCCTGCCCGGATCAGCCCCGGATGGGAGCCCGTGTGGCTCCACACGTGGGACTCCCCGCTGGCTTTCCCGAAGCCTGCACCCCTCCATGCCTCTCTCTGGGGGTGGGTGTGTGAGGGAAGTCCCTCCACCCCAGCCGGGAGCAGCTCCCACCGGCCGTGCTGGGGCAGCGCCAGGCCTGAGGGGCCGCCATGGCGTGTGGGCCCGGCGCGTGTGAGGCGGGAACTCCTCTGTGGGGAAAAAGTGAAAAAATCCCCTTAAAACTCGCCAGAGTTGCACCCCACTTGTGCCATTGAATGGCAGAGATGAGAGCCCCCCCAAAGGCACAGGGCAGGCAGCTCAGGAAAGGTGCAAAACCCAATGGAAAGGAGGAAAATTGTGATTCCTGGCACAGGGACGAGGAGAAGATGATGCCAGCGAGGCATGGGGCTGCCCTTGGATGGCAGAGCCAGCAGGAGAGTGGAAGAGCTCAGACAGCACATGGAGAGGTTGGTGACCCCACACAGAACGTGTGACAATGGAATATTTGGTGTATTTGGTTTATTTGGTGTGGCTGGGAGGTGTTGATGTGTGGGCCGGGGGGTTGGTCCGTGGTGAGGCCGGGCCTGGCATGACCAGGGTGGATCAGGCCAGGAGGAGTGTGGGCACTCTGGGCAATGGAGACGCTGTGGTACAAAAGCAGCTGGGAGACAAGACAAAGAATCCTGCCAGGAGTTTCAGCCACAGATATCTGTTCAGATAAAAAGGGCCTGTTAGTCTGAGAGCTCCTCTCTTGCCACAACATGCCCATGGTGGAGAGCTCTGCGTCCTGGGTCGCTGTGTGGGCACCTGTCCTGGGACCCTGGGGCTCTGACTTCGCTTTTACTCAGAGCATGGGGTTTATTTCACATTTTATTTTATTTTATTTTATTTTATTTTATTTTATTTTATTTT